>CM073465.1:77195588-77560588 GCA_037074535.1 Gleditsia sinensis
GTGCTTAAGACTCTATTAGAATAAATTCAATAAAGTTACAACCAAACTAATTCAGAAATTGACGAAAGAAAAATACAGAAGCAAGAAATTGTCATTTGGAATTAATCTTTGAAAATTAGGGCTAGGCATTAACTTAAAAATGAACATGTGCAACAATCAATCATAAAACAAGGCATTGGTCGGCCATAGACAATGATGTCATAATTATATAGTTATTATCTTCAAAGTCAACTTCAACTTTATTTATTAAAAAAAAAAGAATTTTCTAATACGTTGATAAAAAGTTCACCATGTTCAACAATAAAACAACTCATTTTAACTCCATTTTTTTTTACTGATTACTCTCATATTATACACATGAATAAAACAAAACGACATTTCAAAGGCCTCACTTGCTGGTAAGCATCGAAGCAGAACCAACCAAAATTGATCTTACACATAACTTGGCACTTTAATATCTCATTATTTTGAAAACAAGCTTTTAAAATGATCACCATTCACAAGCATATATCATCAGAGGATTATGTCACGGCTCCAAATGATGGAACACATGACCGGCACGACATAAGGGTTTCCCCCTAGCCGTAAGCCTAACACATAGCATGCACAACCATTCAGCACACAATCCAGTACATAATAATATAACTGGCCACATACGCCACATCCAATATCAGAAAATACTGTATATATATATATATATAGTTCATGAATCCAACATCCTTGATTCAACTTGGCCCATGGCCTCATAGTACAAACATTATTGTAAAACTTAAAATCATTTTTCAAACAACACAAGAAGCGAGGATCCTGCCTGTATGTTCATGGAGATATACTAGACATAACTAAACTAAACAACCAGTACAACAAAGCCTTGCCCAAACTGGGGCTCACCAATGCTAACTCAGCCTCCTATGGAGCTGTAGCTGGATCAGTGTTTCTTTGACTATCTGTGGGGAGAAAACAGAAGAGGGGTGAGATTACCACATCTCAGTGAATGGATAAATCATACTATAACAGAAACAGGGCAAACTAAGCACGAGTGTTTCGCAATGAATTAAATAATTGAAATCAAGGTATAGAAAACATTAAACATCTAATCATAATTTATTGAAAGAATGCTAAACAGTTCACATGATAAAACAGAATTAAATCAATAACTGTAAGCAAATCAATTATGCATGGTAAATAATAAATGAAGATATTTATGCAATAACAATGATGCATGTGGTATTTTAAAAATATTTAATCTTTAAGAAAAATGCACTAGTTTATTGGAGGTCTTTCCTAACAGATCTATCATCTCCCCCAAGCACACAGCAAGGGTAGGGTAATCACTGTAGGCGTAGACATAAGTCCACCCTAAATTTTATGTCTTAGGCAGTCATATGCCCGTCACAATATCCTAGGCCGAAGCCGTAACATGATCAAGGTGCACCAGGACTAGCACTACCTGCGGCTAGCTAACAGTGATCTAAAAGGGTCCCTCCAATAGAAAACATGTGAAATATGCTATTCAAAGAGTTTAAAGTAAAACATTTCAATAACTTTACAATACAGCTATAATTCTCCATCTAGCTCTTTTCATGCATAAAATCTCGTTCTAAAACATATCTCATCCATGAATTCCCATGGAGACCTTTACAATTATAAATTTTCCCTTTTAAACATAGATCGTCCGTAGACGTCACATAGATGCTCATCATGCATTAAATCCTTTCATGGCTAACTTAGTTCATTTTTATGACTAAGTTCGCATTTCTATAAATCTAGCTCAAATGGAGAATTAATAGTCTAGATGCTTGCCCTGCATACCTAGGGTTCAACTAGGATTGAAATTTACAATTTCTAACATGGTTGGAACATATTGGTTTTCAAAGCAGTAAAACAATTTAACATACATTCCAACTAGTTAAAATCATACGAGAGAGTTATAAATCAAATTCCTAAAACATGCGCTATAGTATGAAAAACCCACTCACCGTACTAGAAGTCCAACAACGAGAATTTCACCTCGTAGTGGCTCAATAACCTAGAAAATATAGACAGAGCATGAAAATTAGAAAATTCTAAAATCACTATTCACGCCGGAAAACACTATTCACTCGCCGGAAAACACTATTCATTCGCCGGAAAATACTATTCATACTGAAACCTAAAAACCCCATATTCGATTCTAAAGCTATCTACGGGAAGAATTTCGGTAAAAACGAAGCCTAAAACGCAATGGGACGAAATTTTACCTTTGGAGGTACTATTCACGCGATTTTCCGGCGACCTTCCGGCGACTTTCCGACGAAATTGATCGGTGGGTTTTGAAGTACTCGTTGCCACGAGTCCAACGGTCCAGACGGTTCGTCAATCGGAGGTCCGTAGCTCCAGATATGAAGGTTTGAAATTCGAAGGGGAAAAGGGAAAATAGGGGAAGGAGGCTGCAGGTTTTTTTTTCTTCTCTGGTTACGGGATGCTGCAAATATACGCTGGTGCTACAGTAAAATGCTACAGTAAAATTTAATTAATTTTTTTTTTTTAATATAATAATAATTATTAAATAATTAATAATATGATTTTCTTTTATAAAAATTCATAAAAATTCCATTTTTCATCATAAAATATCCTAAAAATTTCTAAAAATTTCCTTTCTCATAAATCTTTAGTTAAACTCTCACATCATAATTTTTCTTGATAAAAATAGTAATAAAACAAATTTCTAAACAAATATCTTTATTTATATTAAAAGAAAGAGTATTTCTAAAAATACCATAAAAATTCAATAGAAGCCGGTATAATTATTTTAAGCAACACAATACTTCTTTTACTTAAAAATCTACTTACTTTTAACAAATCATAATTATTTCTACATAATAAAAATATATTTACTTATAGCGCGCCAAAATATAACTTCTAATATTTTTTTTTCCTATGTAATAAATATACATATTTTCTACGGTTCTTATCTCTATTGTCAAAATTCTCTCTTTTATTTTAAATTTCCTTTTCATTAAATTTACGGTTATTACATTCTTCCCCCCTTAAAGAAATTCGGTCCCCGAATTTTACAAAAACTAACAACATGAAAACATTTGACTACTCTTGAAACAGCTGAGGATACTTCTCTCTCATGACATCCTCTACTTCCCACGTAGCTTCCTCCTTGGAATGATTCTGCCAAATCACCTTCACTGTAGGGATATCCTTAGATCTCAACTTTTTCACTTGTCTATCAACAATGGCCACGGGTTTCTCTTCGTAGGCCAACTTGTCATCTAAAAGGATTTCCTGCGGTTGAATTACATGAGATGGGTCGGGTAGATACTTCCTCAACATCGAGACATGAAAGACTGGATGCACTTCACTCAACCCAGGTGGTAGGGCTAGGCGGTATGCCACTGCTCCTACCCTATCCAGAATTTCAAAAGGTCCAATATACCTCGGGCTTAACTTCCCTTTCCTACCAAACCGCATGATTCCCTTCATAGGTGAAACTCTGAGGAACACATGATCGCCTAGAGAAAACTCTAACTCCCGACGCCTATGGTCCACATAAGACTTCTGACGACTTTGTGCAGTTAAAAGCCGTTCCCTTATCAGCTTAACCTTCTCTATGGCATCTTGCACCAAGTCTGGCCCTAGCAGCTTGACTTCTCCAACTTCAAACCATCCAACAGGAGATCGGCATCTTCTCCCATAAAGAGCTTCAAAAGGTGCCATCTGAATACTGGCTTGATAACTGTTGTTGTATGCAAACTCAGCTAATGGCAGGTATCCTTCCCAACTACCACCAAAATCCAATATACATGCTCTAAGCATATCCTCCAGAATTTGAATCGTGCGTTCTGACTGGCCATCTGTTTGAGGATGAAAAGCGGTGCTTAGATCCAACCTCGTTCCCAAAGCTTCTTGAAAAGCTTTCCAAAACCTCGCCGTAAACTGTGGACCTCGGTCAGATATGATGGATATAGGGACTCCATGTAATCTGACGATCTCATTCAGATACAGGCTTGCATACTGAGCCACATTAAAGGTAGTCTTCACTGGTAAGAAGTGGGATGACTTGGTCATTCGATCCACTATCACCCATACTGAGTCATAACCCTTAGGGGTCCTCGGTAACCCTGTAACGAAATCCATAGTAATCCTTTCCCACTTCCACTCTGGTATCTCAATCTGCTGGTGCAAACCGGCAGGCTTCTGATGTTCAGCTTTCACCTGTTGACAAACCAAGCATTGAGCCACAAAGGTTGCTACATCCTTTTTCATCCCATTCCACCAATACAAGTCCTTGAGGTCACTGTACATCTTATTTGTTCCTGGGTGGATAGTATAGGCTGATTGATGTGCCTCCTCCAAAATCTGCTTCCTCAAGCTATCCACATCGGGTACACACAAGCGCTTCCTATATCTTAACACTCCTTCAGCATCCACGCTGAATTCAGAAGTCTGATTATTCCTGGATTCATCCTTGAGCTTGCACAGCTTGGCATCCTTGTCCTGATCTGCCTTAATCTGCTCAACCAGTGGAGAGTGTAGTTGCATGTGGGCTAACAACACCCCTGGCTCCTTCACTTCAAAACGCATCCCCTCACCTTCTAGCCGATGAATATCCCTTACCAACGGCCTCCGGAGTAGGGTAATATGGGCTAGACTCCCCATTGACTTCCTGCTCAAAGCATCTGCTACCACATTGGCCTTGCCTGGGTGGTACAAGATAGTGCAGTCATAGTCTTTCACCAACTCCATCCACCTTCTCTGTCTCAAGTTAAGATCTCTTTGTTGAAAGATGTACTTGAGACTCTTGTGGTCCGTGTAAATCTCACAGGGTTCACCATAGAGATAGTGCCTCCAAATCTTCAAGGCAAAGACCACTGCCGCCATCTCTAGATCATGTGTAGGATAGTTCTGTTCGTGCTTCCTGAGCTGCCTAGATGCGTAGGCTACAACATGACCATTCTGCATTAACACACAACCCAAGCCCACCCTTGAGGCGTCACAGTATACTGAGTATCCTCCAGTGCCCGTTGGGATAGTTAGAACTGGGGCTGTGGTTAGACACTTCTTCAAGGTTTGGAAACTTTCTTCGCATACATCCGACCACTCAAACTTAACTCCCTTCCTGGTTAATCTGGTCAAAGGAGCAGCAATTCTGGAGAAATCCTTGATGAACCTCCGGTAATACCCTGCTAGACCCAAGAAACTTCGGATCTCCGTCACACTAGCTGGGCGAGGCCACTGCTGTACTGCCTCTACCTTCTCGGGGTCTACTTGAATGCCGTCCTTCGTGACTACATGCCCCAGAAACATAACACTGTCCAACCAGAACTCACACTTAGAGAGCTTGGCATACAACTGCTGATCCCTCAAAATCTGCAGAATGACCCGTAGGTGCTGTTCATGCTCCTCATGGTCTGTAGAATAAACCAATATGTCATCAATGAACACGATGACAAACTGATCCAAGAATGGCTTGAACACCCTGTTCATCAAGTCCATAAAAGCAGCTGGTGCATTAGTTAGTCCAAAAGACATAACTAAAAATTCATAATGACCATAACGGGTCCTAAAAGCCGTCTTAGAAATATCTTCCTTCTTGATTCTCAACTGATGATACCCTGACCTCAGATCAATCTTGGAGAAACATTTCGCTCCTTGAAGTTGATCGAACAGATCATCAATCCTGGGTAAAGGGTAGTTGTTGCGCACTGTTAGCTTATTCAGTTGCCGATAGTCAATGCAAAGACGCAAAGACCCATCTTTCTTCTTCACAAAAAGAACTGGAGCACCCCATGGAGAAGTACTCGGCCTGATGAAGCCCTTATCTAACAAATCCTGCAACTGACTCTTTAGCTCTTTAAGCTCTGTAGGTGCCATCCTGTAAGGCGGTATAGAAATTGGTCGAGCCTCTGGAATAAGGTCGATATCAAACTCTATCTCCCGTTCAGGAGGTAATCCTGGCAACTCTTCTGGAAAGACATCCAGGAATTCTCTTACCACTGCCATGTTGTCTACATCCGGTACCTTCCCATCCATATCTCTAACATATGCCAAATATCCCTGGCATCCCTTCTTCAACATCTTCTGAGCACCCAAGACTGATATCAGGTTACTTGGAGCTTTACTTCGATCACACTGGAACCGGAAAGGAACTTCATTTGGAAAGTTAAACTTGATTGCCTTCTCATAGCAATCCAAGGTAGCATAGCATGCTGCCAACCAATCCATTCCTAGGATTACATCAAAGTCGACCATGTCTAGGATGATCAAATCAGCAGATGTCTCCCTATCACCCACTGACACTTTACATGATTTGCATACATGCTCTACTGGCAAATAATCACCGACTGGGGTGGTTACAAAGAAAGGGGCATCCATCCTTATCGGATCTTTACCCAAACTCTTAGCAAGACTAGGAGAAACATAGGAATATGTAGACCCGGGGTCAAACAAAACATATGCTTCATGTAGGCAAACTGAAAGAGTACCTGTCATGACCGCATTTGAAGCTTGTGCATCCTGCCTGGTAAGAGCAAAAATCCTCGGTTCACCTCGGCCTGCTTGGCTTTGACCGCGGCCCATCATCCCTCTACCAGTACCTCTGCTACTTGCTTGGCCCGGTATAGTCCTTATAGGCTGAGCTGCCACTGGGGCTGGTAGTAAAGCTGGTCGAGTTGGCCCTTGGCTTGAGCCATACAACTGAGGACATTCCCTCTTCATGTGTCCAGGTTGGTGGCAATGATAGCAAACAATCATCTCCCTGCGGCACTGACCAAAATGATGGTTGCCACAAATAGGGCATTGTGGCCTGTTCTGCTGAATGGCTCTTGGTCCTGGTTGTCCTGGATACCTGGTGTTTCCCTGGCTAAGACCTAGCCTACCACTTGCATCTGGTCTCTGGTTGGGGTTTCCAACATTCTGTGGTGCTGGGCGCTGCTGGCTCTGGAATCGGGGTCCTTGGGAATGAGAACTTTGCCCTCCTTTGGAGCTCCCGTCTCTATCTCTCTTCCTCAGCTTGGCACTCTCAACATCGGCCAAATGCCTAGTCTCCATCATTCTTGCGCAATCTACAGCCTCTGCATAGTTCGGGAATTGCTTCATCTGGGGTGCCACTGATTTAAACAATGCTGGCACCAACCCCTGGATAAATTTCCTGATCATGTCCCTTTCAGTAGGGACCATGTGCGGTGCATACGGCATCAGCTGTGTGAAGCGGTAGTCATACTCTGTGACTGACATACCAGGAGTCTGCTTCAACTCCACAAACTCTTGACACTTTGCATACCGGATACTCTGAGGCACAAACCTCTCCATGAAGACTTCCTTGAACTCTGGCCATCTCAAAGGTGGCGCTGTAGCTCCCCTTCCACGCATCATGGTCTTGAACCATACCTGCGCTACGCCAGACAACTGGAAGGCTGCCAATTCTACTGAGCGAATCTCTGGACATTTCAGAACCTCGCAGATCTTCTCAGTAGCCTCTATAAACTCCTGGGGATCTTCACTGGCCAACAACCCCTTAAAGGTTGGCGGTTTCAGCTTCAGGAACTCAGATAGTTCCACTTCCCTCTCAGCGGGTCTCACCTGCCGCTCCACGGACCTAACTGGTTCTGGAACGGAGGTAGTTGTTTTGGATTGTTGCGGGTCCCTTCTATCTTGCCCATCCCTTCTCTCAGCTAGATTTTCTATTGCCCGCTGCATACCCTGCATGGTTACCAGCATCTGGGCTATCACATCATCCCGGGGGTGAGAAGACATTTCTCCCGTCCTGGGAGTTTCAGCTTGCTCACTTCTGAACTCAGTTTGTTCGGCTGCTTCAGCAGCCCTTACACCCCTGCCACTGCCTCTAGGTCGGCCTCTGCCACGACCTCTACCTCGGCCTCTGCCACGACCTCTACCTCGGCCTCTAGGCACAGGTACTGCGGACTGAGCAGACTCTTCAGCCATCTGCTCTTGAACCGCGGGTTGCCTAACCTTTGATCTGGTTCTTGGTGGCATTTCGCTATAAAACAGAAATAGCTCAACCATCACTTAACCATACCATCATAGCATACTATAAACTGACTCACTTAAACAAAAAGACAACATCCTATCGAACCCCTTTAGCAGCACCGTGAGTATAAGCATGTCCGGATTCATACCCATACTCAAAGTCCTACCTAAAGGTTCGTATCTCCATGAACACAGGGAAACCTAACGCTCTGATACCATATTTGTCACGGCTCCAAATGATGGAACACATGACCGGCACGACATAAGGGTTTCCCCCTAGCCGTAAGCCTAACACATAGCATGCACAACCATTCAGCACACAATCCAGTACATAATAATATAACTGGCCACATACGCCACATCCAATATCAGAAAATACTGTATATATATATATATATAGTTCATGAATCCAACATCCTTGATTCAACTTGGCCCATGGCCTCATAGTACAAACATTATTGTAAAACTTAAAATCATTTTTCAAACAACACAAGAAGCGAGGATCCTGCCTGTATGTTCATGGAGATATACTAGACATAACTAAACTAAACAACCAGTACAACAAAGCCTTGCCCAAACTGGGGCTCACCAATGCTAACTCAGCCTCCTATGGAGCTGTAGCTGGATCAGTGTTTCTTTGACTATCTGTGGGGAGAAAACAGAAGAGGGGTGAGATTACCACATCTCAGTGAATGGATAAATCATACTATAACAGAAACAGGGCAAACTAAGCACGAGTGTTTCGCAATGAATTAAATAATTGAAATCAAGGTATAGAAAACATTAAACATCTAATCATAATTTATTGAAAGAATGCTAAACAGTTCACATGATAAAACAGAATTAAATCAATAACTGTAAGCAAATCAATTATGCATGGTAAATAATAAATGAAGATATTTATGCAATAACAATGATGCATGTGGTATTTTAAAAATATTTAATCTTTAAGAAAAATGCACTAGTTTATTGGAGGTCTTTCCTAACAGATCTATCATCTCCCCCAAGCACACAGCAAGGGTAGGGTAATCACTGTAGGCGTAGACATAAGTCCACCCTAAATTTTATGTCTTAGGCAGTCATATGCCCGTCACAATATCCTAGGCCGAAGCCGTAACATGATCAAGGTGCACCAGGACTAGCACTACCTGCGGCTAGCTAACAGTGATCTAAAAGGGTCCCTCCAATAGAAAACATGTGAAATATGCTATTCAAAGAGTTTAAAGTAAAACATTTCAATAACTTTACAATACAGCTATAATTCTCCATCTAGCTCTTTTCATGCATAAAATCTCGTTCTAAAACATATCTCATCCATGAATTCCCATGGAGACCTTTACAATTATAAATTTTCCCTTTTAAACATAGATCGTCCGTAGACGTCACATAGATGCTCATCATGCATTAAATCCTTTCATGGCTAACTTAGTTCATTTTTATGACTAAGTTCGCATTTCTATAAATCTAGCTCAAATGGAGAATTAATAGTCTAGATGCTTGCCCTGCATACCTAGGGTTCAACTAGGATTGAAATTTACAATTTCTAACATGGTTGGAACATATTGGTTTTCAAAGCAGTAAAACAATTTAACATACATTCCAACTAGTTAAAATCATACGAGAGAGTTATAAATCAAATTCCTAAAACATGCGCTATAGTATGAAAAACCCACTCACCGTACTAGAAGTCCAACAACGAGAATTTCACCTCGTAGTGGCTCAATAACCTAGAAAATATAGACAGAGCATGAAAATTAGAAAATTCTAAAATCACTATTCACGCCGGAAAACACTATTCACTCGCCGGAAAACACTATTCATTCGCCGGAAAATACTATTCATACTGAAACCTAAAAACCCCATATTCGATTCTAAAGCTATCTACGGGAAGAATTTCGGTAAAAACGAAGCCTAAAACGCAATGGGACGAAATTTTACCTTTGGAGGTACTATTCACGCGATTTTCCGGCGACCTTCCGGCGACTTTCCGGCGAAATTGATCGGTGGGTTTTGAAGTACTCGTTGCCACGAGTCCAACGGTCCAGACGGTTCGTCAATCGGAGGTCCGTAGCTCCAGATATGAAGGTTTGAAATTCGAAGGGGAAAAGGGAAAATAGGGGAAGGAGGCTGCAGGTTTTTTTTTCTTCTCTGGTTACGGGATGCTGCAAATATACGCTGGTGCTACAGTAAAATGCTACAGTAAAATTTAATTAATTTTTTTTTTTTAATATAATAATAATTATTAAATAATTAATAATATGATTTTCTTTTATAAAAATTCATAAAAATTCCATTTTTCATCATAAAATATCCTAAAAATTTCTAAAAATTTCCTTTCTCATAAATCTTTAGTTAAACTCTCACATCATAATTTTTCTTGATAAAAATAGTAATAAAACAAATTTCTAAACAAATATCTTTATTTATATTAAAAGAAAGAGTATTTCTAAAAATACCATAAAAATTCAATAGAAGCCGGTATAATTATTTTAAGCAACACAATACTTCTTTTACTTAAAAATCTACTTACTTTTAACAAATCATAATTATTTCTACATAATAAAAATATATTTACTTATAGCGCGCCAAAATATAACTTCTAATATTTTTTTTTTCTATGTAATAAATATACATATTTTCTACGGTTCTTATCTCTATTGTCAAAATTCTCTCTTTTATTTTAAATTTCCTTTTCATTAAATTTACGGTTATTACAGATTAGATCTGAGACCATTTCAGATCAAGATAAAAAAATTTAAAATTTAAAAAGATAGCATTTTAACGCAAACCCAGTATTCGATCAAACAACAAATCAGTAAAAGAGATGAGAAAACTAATAATCCATCTCCAAACCCCTAATTTAGAGAGAGAAACTCAAAACCTAGAGAGAGAGATAAGAGATTCAGCCACAAAAGAAAAATGATAGGAAAGGAGAAAAAAGAATGAACCAAACCTCTTCCTCTATTTTCTGCAAACTCTCCCTTTCTAAACTTGCGCTTTTTTTTTTTTCAGTCTGTATACGCGCTTTCAACAAGCTTTTCTCTATTCCTAGATGCACTTCCAGCGAGCCAATGGTGGATACGCAGAAGACCCATACCTTTAATTGATAACCTCATTTTATTTTACAGCAAAATGAGTTTTTTAATGAGCATTCTTTTTATTGACCTTTGTGCCATTAACGAGATCTTGTTCTCCGCCTTTTTGCTGTTTTGGGAATAGAAAACAGCTTCAACATGTTCTGGTTTTTTTGTTTTTAAAACAAATGTTTTTAAAACAATTTTTTAAAACAAGTAAAAAAAATACCGTTCCAAACAGATTTTTTTGTTTTCTTTTTTAAAGAAACTAAAAACAGTTTTTTCAAATTAAAATCCAACAGGTTTAATGAAAAGTTGTTTTTGTTTTCAGAACAAAAAAAAAGTAAAAAAACAACATATTTTCAAAACAGTTTATCAAACGAATTTTTTTATTTTATAGAATAACTTTTAAACATTGTTTTCAAAAATAATTTTTAAAAACATAAAAATAAAAACAGAATCAAACAAACCTAACGTCTCTAATTTTGATTGATAGAATACTTTAAGATTAAAAGTACATCATTTTTTGGCTCTCATTTTGTATAATCTCAAATATTAATTTGCATTCTTTTTTTCGTTATATACAATAAAAAATTTAAGATAAGACTAAGTTATTCTATTTTATATAGTTAGAATATGTCAAAAATTTGAATAAAGACATTTTTTTAAGAGCCAAAATACAAGTTTTTAGAATCATTAAAGGGTAGTGAGGGGAAGTATAGTATACAGCTTCCTGTTTAAATATCTATTAATAGCTTATGCAATTCATAGCAATGTAAACACATCAAAGTCAAATAGCGTTGCACTGAAAATATAGTTATGCAATTAAATTAAAATTGCATTGCCTCAAAGTCCACGTTCAATGCTTAAAAAACTAAATATTATTCTTAAGATGGTCTAGAAAAGGATTTAGTCCTTGGTTGATGTGGATCCCCTCGAAGGAGTTATCTAAATTCTTGATTTCTTTATATATTATTGAGTTAAAATTTGGACAAGTAAACATCATTTATTTTAAAATTAACATATACGAAAGTAACTCCCACGTCATTGACTTAGAAAACCCAAATTATAAACAAAAAGGGTTGAGTGTGTTTGGAGTTCGAGTTAATATTAGGAAAGAAAAATATTAAATTGTTTTGGAAACTACCTCCTAAATTCCACACCATAAAAAAAAATATAAACAAGATATACAATTGCGGAAATTCTTCGAAAGACACAAAATCATATTAATCGTATATGAAAAATTGAAATTATCCACCTAATCTATATTTTCAATTATAATTTTTTAAATTTAAAAAATATTATAATATTCTTCTAAATTTATATCTTCTATTATAGTAAATAATTTTTTATTTAAATCAAATATTAACTTTAATATTTCAAAATTTACGTGATGAGTCTTGTACTATTTTAATTAATTTTAAAAGTTTACTATGCACCTACCCTATCTATTTATATTCTTTTTTAATATTATTATTTTTAAATTAATGTCAAGATTATTAGGGGTATAAGCAATTAAAAAAAGACGCGACTTTAGAAGAAATATCAGATTGAATGTTTGATTTAGATATAAAAATGATCATTGTAATAAAATATATAAATTAAGAAAAATATTACAATATTTTTTTAAAATTAAAAAAACTAAAATTAATAGATTAAATCAATATGAATAAATACAACTTTTTTTCTTATTATATATATATTAAGTCAATTGCTTCTTATATCATTATGCCTCCTTAACTGTCTAGTATTTATTAGGAAATTGCTTGCACAATTGTCTTTGACACCTATAGAAAAATAGTGTGATGATGTTACATAACTAAATTAAACCATTATTGCTTTGACGGAAAAAAAAAAATTGTCTTTGACAACTATAGAAAAATAGGATAAAGCAACGATGAGTTAAATGTAAATAATATACAAAGAATAATATATAGGTATTTATAATCTTGTCATTTAAGTAAATTTGAATTAAATTTATTTGTATATTAAAATTCATATTTACAAAAAAAAAACAATTGGAATATTTTAAATGAAATTAATTTTATAATTAAATAGTATAAAAATATTAAAAAAAATATTGGATAGTAACGTACATAGGGGATAATTACTATAAGGTGACATGGTATTTTTTTTATTCAAATAAAAAAAATGTATTATTTAACTCTACGCTTAATTAAAAAAAGTATAAAATCATATTAAAATTAATTTTATACTCTCTCTTTTTTTGTGGGAACAAAGAGCATTCTCAAAAGATAAAAAAAAATTCCAGATAGCTATGATGGTGCATATCATTAATAGAAGCTTCCTTAAGAAAAAGATGAGAAAAATAGGGGCAGCCTTCCCCTGCTTCAGACCTTATTTGCAAAACATGAGCTTGATTACAGGTTCATTCCAATGAGAAGTGTAACTAGGAAAAATAGAATCATGAAGCATCCATAGAAATCATTCTCTGAAATTGAAATTGTAATAGCAGGTACTATGCTTGCTTGGTTCAATTCCGGTGCCTCCTGAAATACAAACAGCAATTAATAAATAATTACAAAAGAATTGAGAGACTTTATCTATAAATTATGTTCACTCTCAGTATCTACCTCTGGTTTGAAAGATTCATTATTTATTTCACTCTCGTTGTGTGTCTCTGGTTTCTCAGATTTATCCTTCGTCTCTGCAATAGCAGCTGCTATATCAATCATGGTAGATGTCATCTCATTCAGTTTAGTTTCCAGCTCTGCCATTTTCTTCTCCAGATTCATGTTCTTCTCTTTCATGTTCGTGATGGCTCGTCCTTGTATTGAAATTTCCTATTATTCAAAGAGAATGCAGAATCTTGACCATATAGTTGAAGATCAAACGAAGATATGACATGATAAAATAAACAGTGTTTAAATATAATTTAAAATGTAATGACATATTTGATTTGAATATAGAATATGTATTAAACATGATATAATTTAAAGTATCGATGTTTCATAATATATATTACATTTCAATAAAATAAATAATCTATATAACCTATTAAAATATGACATGACTTTATATAAATGATAAAATTGGAAGTAGAATCTAAATTTTCAATGAAGATTATTAAACTCACAGCAGAATTAATCCGTTTGTCAGCTTCACGTCCAAAAATAACCCAATCAAGACTCTTCTTCAGTTTGTCAACCTTTTGGTCAAGACGGGTAATATATTCCTTTCTCCGAACTTCTGTTGCCTGTCACACGCACCCACAAGCAGGGAAAATTCTCATCTTTCCAGGAAAATCTGTGTAACTTTCCAGGATTTCTGATTCATACCCATGAAATAAAATAGGAAACAGCGATATGGTTTCAAATTTTTCATGCAAAAAAAACTTACCCTGTCCTTGGGTGTTTGAATCATCGTTTCAAGCCTAGAAAAACTGGATTTCAAGCCACCAATTTCCTTTTCTGGAGCTAAATTTCTTTCCCCGTAGGCTTTTTCTTCATGTTCTGCTTCCATGAACTGCACAAACAAAGCATAATTTGCCAATAACCCCTCATTGATAGATATCCATTAATTACAGTGGAACAAACATGCTACCAAACAAAGAATATTGCTTTCTGAGTTGGGAGCCATTATACCTGGTTTTGATTTTGCAGGAGAGGTTCGCTCTCCGAAACTGAAGAAGGACGCAACCTTTGAAAACCTGATGATTGCACGCTTCCCATTCTCAAACGCTTAGTAGAGACTGAGAGAGTGAGAGAGACGCTCGAGGGCCTGTACGGTAGTGTGATACTGGAGTTTATTTATAACATACAAAAACTCTTACAAATTTCTCATCTTTCAGGGAAAATTTGTGAAACTTTCCTGGAATCCTGTTTCTTGTCTATCAAACAATAGTTGAGTAACAACTAGGAAGTTATTCTCATAAAACGCGTACGGAAAAGTCAATTTTTTTTATAAAAAAAATCCAGGACAAAAAAAAATGGTATGAATTAATAAATATTATCTAATTCCATAAAAAAATTATAAAACATAACAGTAAATATAATAAAAGTAAAATAGTATATGAGTTTGATAATTATCTTATTTAATATTTGATGTTCATCAAATAATTTATTAGATAATATTATATTATATTATTTTATATTTGAAGTAGATTAAATAATATTAAAATATGATATAATTTTTTTAACTATTTTATGTTAGTATAAATTTTAAATTATAAAAAATATATAATTAAAAAACAGTAAAGTGAATTTAATATATTTTACACATAAATGAAAATTTTCATTTAAAAAAATAAAAAAAATTTAATTTATAATAAATTTTATAAGTAAGGGCAGACTTGTGTAAAGTTAGAATTTTATGTTAATTTATTAAACAAAATTAAATTTATAAAATAAAAAATGAAATATGAGACTTGATAAGTGAAAATAAATAATGAATAAAATGAAAAAATTTCAAAATGAAAAAAATTATTAGATTTTGTTGATGGGATGGTTCAGACTAAGTTTAGACCAAACTCAAATTGGTTTTAAACTGCAAATCTAAGGGTATACTCATGGACCAGCCTCACCCGTAACAGCTCTAAAGGATAAAAGGAACCAGTGCATGAGCAAAATGAGTTTAATTACCTTAAGGATAGTAAACCATATTCTTGGAAGCTGGTGGTTGAGCTGCTGCATCATGTGCACTTGAAGAAATGACCATGAAAGCTACTAGCACGAGCCACGAGAGAGCAATCAGCAAAATTTCTTTTCTCGCCATCTTCTCCACCTTGTCATTGTCTTCTCTATCAGACCTATTTATAATAGGGTGTCCTTTGGCTTTTACTGAGCAAAAAATGGTGGCCTTCTGCAACTTGAAATATGGGCATTCTTTGTCTATTACACACAAATTGTAGTCTTTTGAAGCATTACCTTGCACGCCAATTTTGACCAGCAACGAAGAAAGATTATTATCTTATTATTGATTTTATTTTTGGTTCTACAGTCATATTTGTTAAATTTATGACATTTATACTTATCATTCTAGTAAAGGATAAGCGTAGAGAGAGAGGGGGTGGTCTATCAAGCAATGAATAAATTTTCACCCAAAACATTGTTATGACAAAAAAAAAAATATTCTTGATTAGTAACACGAATTTTTGATGTTATTGGACTTAAACTCGAAACACAAGTTAACCTTGTATTTTTAATACCAATTATAAGGTTAAAATTTATAGCACTAATTTATAAAATACGAATATTTCATAAAATTTGAATTGTGTGTATTTATGATATGTAACAGTTTTATCTTTAATTCATAATCAAATCCTATTATTCATATTAATGGTCCAACATTTTTTTGATTAAATGAAGGGTTAAATGGCCGTAGAGATGGTAACTCCTCCATAAATGTTCTTGATGGTAGAACATTTATATAAAAAGTTTTTGGTCTCTGAGTTTGTTTCTTTAACATTTCTACGAACTTATACCATTTAGAGAGAGGGAAATTAGCTAGACTTGAAAAAGTCAAAAATCATTGAAAAATTGAAAAAAAAAGCAATGATGGGAAGTTTGTGTAATCTTATTTTATTATGTATTTAATTAATTTATACAAGTTACTTTGAATTTAAAAATATGTTTAAATTATATTGATTATCTTACATGATATGTTTTGAAAACTCATGTCTTCAAACAACATGTTGAGAAATATGAAATTATTAAGGGCAGTGCTACAAAGAGGTCAAATATATATTATTTAAAAATTACATAAATATCGATATAAATTTAACACTTTTAAAATTGAGCACTCTTCGTAACAAAATTCAATCGATTGAACACTCTTCATATAGAAAAATGATGATTTGAAGATGAATTTGCTTTAAGTAGTTTTACATGCATTGCCAACTTTATTTACAATTCAATATATATATTAATTTATTAAATATTACACATTAAAATTTTAAATACACAACCTGATGAACTCAACCTTTGGCCCAACCATCAAACCTTTTGGGCCATCAATTTTTTTAATAAACAATTTTATATTTTGGTTTGCGGGTGGACTATGCCTGTAGCTAAAACTAATCTGTATGGCACAGCCCAACCTAATCCAATGGCCCAAACCCTCAAAATAAAACTGAATAGTTGCCAGACCAAAAAAAGAAAAACTGAATAGTTAACACTTTATATATACACACTTATGACATGTTATTATTTAATAATATATATAATATAAGTTATAATATTTATTTTAATTAATCTAAATTATAATTTGCAGATAAAATTAAGGGATAATAATCATAACTGATAAATTAAGGACAGTAAAAGTCAATTTGATTGATAATTTTTTTTATCACAAATAATGTAACTGACAAAAAATTAACAAAAAAAATATTAAAAGAAAAATATCTAACCAAGGAATAACAAAACAAAATGTGACCCCTCTAATACTTATTTATTGATTGATAATTTCTAAAATATAATTTTTTATATTTTTAGTTTTATCGTTAAAATCAAAGTAGTGTCTAAAATTAATATAATGTTGAAATGTAGAAATTTGTTCCAAAAATTATAATTTCAAATATATCTAATGAGAATCTTAGCTTAAACAGTTGATTTACTTGCTTAATATTTGTACGAGTTTATGAAATCTTAATCAAGAAAGAAAGAAAAGACACATTGCCATTGATTAAAGAAACCTTCCTCACTTTTCAATTTTATTACTATATCAAGAATTAATCTAAAACCATTAACATCAACTTTAGATTGTTGACCAAAAGAAGCATATAATTATACTATTTTATTATTGATTTAATCTACTTTTTTTCAATTAAAGACACAAATAAATGAATAAATTCCATTTTAAAAAATACTTGTTTTAATTCTTATTTCATTTTGGTAAATATGATCAATTAATCATTCTTAGGTTATGAATAATTATTGTAATTTATTAAAAATAGAATGGTGCAAAAAAGAAAAGACTGGACTGGATTTAATCAGTCCAACTCAACTTACAACCTTCAAAGAGTTGGACGGACTGAGTAAGCATTTTTAAAAAGAGACAAAAATAAATTGAAGACAACGTCTCTGATTTTGATTGATAGAATACTTTAAGATTAAAAGTACATCATTTTTTGGCTCTCATTTTGTATAATCTCAAATATTAATTTGCATTCTTTTTTTCGTTATATACAATAAAAAATTTAAGATAAGACTAAGTTATTCTATTTTATATAGTTAGAATATGTCAAAAATTTGAATAAAGACATTTTTTTAAGAGCCAAAATACAAGTTTTTAGAATCATTAAAGGGTAGTGAGGGGAAGTATAGTATACAGCTTCCTGTTTAAATATCTATTATTTTTTTGTAATAATTTAATTTTATATATATATATATATATATATATATATATATATATATTTAAAAAAATTTATATATTTTTTGTGAAACAAAAATTTAAAAATTAAATAAGTTGTTCAAACTTCGAGATAGATAGACTATATGGTAATTAGTGGATGTTGACTAGAATTAAATTAAATACCATTTAATCGACAGAGATTAATTCTATCAATTAAAATAATCTTTTTTAGTTTGATATAAAAATTTAACATGATGATTACTTGACTACAAATTAACTTCTAGAAACAACTTGACTACAAATTATTTTCTAGTAACAACGTAAAGAGTACTTTTTCAAGTTTAAAGAATTGGTCTACTAATTAAATAGGTGTACATTTTTATTTTGATTCTTAAGACGGTCTAGAAAAGGATTTAGTCCTTGGTTGATGTGGATCCCCTGGAAGGAGTCATCTAAATTCTTGATTTCGTTATATATTATTGAGTTCAAATTTGAACATGTAAACATCATTTACTTTAAAATTAGCATATACGAAAGCAACTCCCCGCGTAATTGACTTAGGCTATGTTTAGTTTGAGGGGAGAGGAGAGAATTTTAAAAAATTCTCTCATTTGATTCACATGTTGAAGGGGAGAGGAGGGGGCCAAAATCCCTCCCCGCCCTCAAAATCCCCCCCCCCCTCCCAAAAACTAGAGAATTTGGAGGGGAGGGTCGCTAATTTTATTGTTTCAAAATTTGTCCCTCCAATTTTTTTTATTAAATAAAAAAATATAAAAAATAAAATAAAATAATAAGGATATAATTATCATACTATTTTATTTTCTCACTCTTCTCTTTACAAATTAAACAAAAAAAATGTATTATTCATCTCCTCCCCTTCTCTTAAATTAAACTAAACAAAAAAAAATTATTTTTTTTTCCTTTCTCTCTCCTTCCCTCCCTTCTTCTGAACCAAATATACCCTTAAGAAAACCCAAATTATAAACGAAAAAGGTTGAGTGTGTTTGGAGTTCCACTTAATATTGGAAAGAAAAATATTAATTTGTTTTGGAAACTACCTCCTAAATTCCACACCATAAAAAAAAATATAAACAAGAAATACAATTGCAGAAATTCTTCTAAAGACACAAAATCATATTAATTGTATATGAAAAATTGAAATTACCCACCTAATCTATATTTTCAATTATAGTTTTTTTTAATTTAAAAAATATTATAATATTCTTCTAAATTTATATCTTCTATTATAATAAATATTTTTATATTTAAATCAAATATTAAATTTGATATTTCAAAAATTATGTGCGTTACACGTACGTTACTGATGTATTATTTATTTAATTTTAAAAAATTTATCCTCTAAAATTGAAATTGTAATAGTTAGTACTATGCATACACAGATCGTCTGCTGTGTAGAGAGGCACAGCATCGCTGTACAATTAGGCCAGGTGACTGGTCATTGGACTAGTCGCTCGATCATGTTGGACGACCAAGCAACTAGTTCAATGACCAATCGTCTAGTTTAACTATTTTTGAGGCACAGCATGCTCTCCCCCACTGCAGAGGATCCGGGGCCGGTACTATGCTTGCTGGGTTCAATTCCGGTGCCTCCTGAAATACAAACAGGAATTAATAAATAATTACAAAAGAAACACAACAGATTGAGAGACTTTATCTATAAATTATGTTCATTTTCAGTATCTACCTCTGGTTTGAAAGATTCATTATTTATTTCAGTCTCGGTGTGGGTCTCTGATTTCTCAGATTTATCCTTCATCTCCGCAATAGCAGCTGCTATATCAATCATGGTAGATGTCATCTCATTCAGTTTAGTTTCCAACTCTGCCATTTTCTTCTCCAGATTCATGTTCTTCTCTTTCATGTTGGCGATGGCTCGTCCTTGTTTTGAAATTTTCTATTATTCAAAGAGAATGCAGAATCTTAACCATATAATTGAAGATCAAACGAAGATACATGATAAAATAAATAGAATTTAAATATAATTTAAAACGTAAGGACACATTTAATTTGAGTGTGAATTATATATTAGACGTGATATAATTTAAAATATCGATATTTCATAATTTGTATTATGTTTCGACAAAATAAATAATTTATATGAGTATTGAACCTATTAAATATGATATGATTTTATATAAATGATAAAATTGAAAGTAAAATCTAAATTTCCAGTGAAGATTATTAAACTCACATGTCTTAAAATAACCCCATCAAGACTCTTCTTCAGTTCGTCAACCTTTTGTTCAAGACGGGTAATATCTTCCTTTCTCCGACCTTCTGTTTCCTGTCACACACACCCACAAGCAGGAAAAATTTCTCATCTTTCCAGGAAAATCTGTGTAACTTTCCAGGATTTCTGATTCATGCCCATGAAATAAAATAGGAAACAGAGATATGGGTTCAAATTTTTCATGCAAAAAAAAACTTACCCTGTCCTCGGGTGTTTGAAGCATCGTTTCAAGCCTAGAAAAACTGGATTTCAAGCCACCGATTTCCTTTTCTAGAGCTAAATTTCTTTCCCCGTAGGCCGCCTCCATGAACTGCACAAACAAAGTATAATTTCCAATAACCCCTCATTGATAGATATCCATTAATTACAGTGGAACAAACATGCTACCAAACAAAGAATATTGCTTTCTGAGTGGGGAGCCATTATACCTGGCTTTGATTTTGCAGGAGAGGTTGGCTATCCGAAAATGAAGAATCAGAAATTCGGCGATAACGAACTGAAGAAGGACGCAACCTTCGAAAAACTGATGATTGCACGCTTCCCATTCTCAAACGCTTAGTAGAGACTGAAGAGAGTGAGAGAGACGCTCGAGGGCCTGTACGGTAGTGTGATACTGGAGTTTATTTATAACATACAAAAACTCTTACAAATTTCTCATCTTTCAGGGAAAATTTGTGAAACTTTCCTGGATTTCTGTTTCTCATCTATCAAACAATATATTTAAATATTAAATAATTATAAATTAGTTGAGTAACAACTAGGAAGTTATTCTCATAAAACGCATACCGAAAAGTCAATTTGTTTTTATGAAGAAAATCGAGGACAAAAAAAATGATATGAATTAATAAATATAATGTTTATCTAATTCCATAAAAATATATAAAACATAACTCTAAATATAATAAAAATAACATGAGATATGATCCTGATAATTTTTTATCTTATTTAATATTTGATGTGTATCAAATAACTTATTAGATATTATTATATTATTTTATTTTATATTTAAGTTAGATCGGATAATATTAAAATATAATATAAATTTTTTGATTATTTTATATGTTAATATAAATTTTAAATTGTAAAAAATATATAATTAAAAAAATAATATTCATAAATTAAAAAATAAACAGTATTAATAATAAATATTTAAGTACTCTTTATTATCATATATTTTAAACGGTATCATATATTTTAAACGGGCGTTCAGGGGTTATTTGGTTCAAAAGTCTATATTAATTTTTTTAATTAAAATTTTTAATTGAGGGGTCTTAGTTTTATTTTCTTTTTATTTAGAAAAAAAAATTTGTATTTGTTTTTTATATTTTTTCTTTTATCTCAAAAAATGTTGGGGACAATTTGAAATCAGGATGCAGCGCCTCCCCTTCCCTCCAAATTCACTACATCTTTTGGGGGAAGGAGTTTTGAGGGAGGAGAGAAATTTTGGGTTTGTTTGATTTTGTTTTTGTTTTTTTGTTTTTAAAAGCTGTTTTTGAAAATTATGTTTAAAAATTATTCTGTAAAACAAAAGTAAAAAAATTCGTTTGATAAATTATTTTGAAAATATTTTGTTTTTTACTTTTTTTTTTCTTTTGAAAATAAAAACTAAAAACAAAAATAACTTTTCATTGTTTCTATTTTTTTATTTTAAAAACAACTTATTTTCAAAATTTATTTTTGAAATAACAACAAAAAACAATTAACAAACGAGTTTTTTTGTTCTGAAAACAGAAAACAGATTTTAAAACTGAAAAACAAACAGACCCTTTATCTCTCCAAATTTTTTCTTCTCTTCTCTAAAATATTGAATCAAATGAGAGAATTTTTTAAAATAACCTCTCCTCCCCTCCCCTCCAACCAAGCGTTGAACAAGGAACTTGACTTTTATTGTAACCATGCTTCATAGTAAGTTTATTTTTTAAAGAAAAAAAACTTATTTATTGGATAATAAAAATTGGAGACAATTGCTCTTAAAACAAGATAGTTTCATGAAATCCAAACAACACAACCAAATAAAAAGGCTCACACAAAAGGGAAAATGGATTTGGTTGGTAAACACGAAAAAAAAGACATGAAACCATGTTAAGATCAATATCAGTCAGATTGATTAAATTATTTAATATGACTAAATAATATTTAGATTAAAAAATTAATACTCAAATTCTATTGAAATTTTAAATTATTTTAAATTTTCAGTTTATATTAAATTGAATTGGTATAAATTTGAAATTTTTTAAAAAAAATTGTATTCAACCTATTTGAATTAATTCAAAATGATTATCCTCTGATTTTTGTAACATGTATGACAAATTTTTCGCACAAAATAAAAATAGAGAGATAGGGTCTTCTTTGACGGATTCCCTAAAAGGCTTAAAATAGCCGGAGAGTTCGTCATCCAGTGCCATAGAGAAGGACTCAATGACGAAGCTTCAACTTCAACCCCACCCTTATCATTATCTTGGCTCATAGATGAGGCATTAAGCATATGCAACAGCTTCTCTAGCACCATTACTGTGTGCAAAAAGCTTCTTTTTTTCTCTCAGATGGAGATATTTATCCTCACAATTGTGCAGAGATCATAAACATAATAAAATTCAGAACTCTTCCCAGCACTCGTCCAACCTTTTTGGGAGCCCCTAGATTAAGACCCACAAATTTTTATGTCATTAAAAACCATGTCTCTAGGAGCCACACCTCTTTCCCAATTCCCATGGTCGGTTTTCCCCATATATTCACACTTCGGTTTCCATGGCCCTGTTATTAATGGGTTTAACATATAGGAATTTGCCAACCAAACTGAAATCATAGCCCTCAAGGACCTCTAATTATACACAGAAAGCATAATCTTTTTTTATGATACTTCTTAGTTCTATTAAATTGTGAAGTTTGAAGCAGACCCTTGATTAAATTGGGAGTTGGCCTAATAATTTAAGAGATTTATTATTTATCCTAGTTACTCAGATTTAAAATTTAGAAAAAACACTTCAATTTTTTTTCTCTTAAATGTACCATGCAGATGTAAAGAGAGTGTTCTTAAGAGATTGTCTAAAAACTTGGTGTTGTTTAATGTGTAAATTGACTCGAAAATATTTTTACAGTACAACAAAAAAGAAAACTTTGTTACGATAAAAATTTAATGAAAAAGATTATTTGCCAAAAACACAAATATTGGTAAAGTCATAAAGAAAGTTGGCGACCTATAACATGGGAGCTTATATCCGAAAACCGTTATTGTAAGGACTTTAATGCCTTCCCTTAGCCTTAAACATTTTCATACCCGGGTTTATCAAGGCCTAGGTAAATTATTACAGGGACATCATTAAAACGACATAAATAAAACCACTCATCAGGTTTCATAGAAGATCAATATTGCACCAAAAGAGGTTTTGAAACCCAACATTTACAAGAACTACCCCAGTCATTCTAAGCTTTTTAGACACAGGTTTTGAGCTTGAACTTGTAAGTAGCACAATCTCCAAGAGGAAAAGGGTCATCTGGTAAATTACCGTCCCCTCTCTTGTTTTCATAACCTGGATAATCATACTTGACGAATGGCACTGCTTGTTCCAAGACAAGCCCTCTTTTTTCTGCCTTGTTTACAATATCCCATTTGCTGTATGTGTCACCCTCCTTGTTCGTTACATGAATCTCCCCTCCCTCTTTCCTTACTAGAGCTTTGGCATTTGCTAGGAAACCCTTCACCAATCTCTTGTTCAATCTGTTTGGATGTCACAAATTCACGTTTGTCAGTTAGCACGGATTTAGATCATCTCATGTGACCTGATTATCATGTAAAAAGAGAGATAAATACAAAATTTTCAAATCCATCCATGCTCCTCATATAACTACCGTGTCACATGAGAAGATCCAAATGAAATTAGATAGCACTGAGTGTACACATCGAAGGACATATTCTCCTTAACATATCCCCCAAATTGATGCATACATCTCCATAAAGAACTAGACTACTCTTATATCATTTCATTCTCATTAGTCATCTAAAACATAGGACAATGATATATCAAAATATGATTGGACATCATTACTATAACCAAAAATCACCTGTTGAAAGGAACAATTTACGTTTTTGTTTAATAAACCCATTTTCCTTTTAATTTTTCACTCTTAGCCTGCCCAGTAGTCTATATAGTTTGACAAGATTGACAAGGAGTTACATAATAATCTTTAGTCAATGAATTATTGACACTTCTAAAAAGATTATATTTGTGTCTAACACTGATACTTATATAAGATATGCGATTTGTCATGTCAGAGCGTACCTATCCTTGTCAATGTTCATGCTTCTCTGTGGATCATGGTTCAAAAGAAGAGAAACTCGTGTGTGACTTTTTGTCTTTGTCTGTGCTTATCCATTACCAATAAAGCTTTAAATTAATTATCATACAACTACTCAAAATGCACATCCAATTGGCAATTCCTTGACAAAACACCAAAACCAAAATTGTTTTTTTCACTGCTTTTATTAACAACAGTATTACACCACCATTACCAAACATCACGTAGCTTGTTTGTTACCTTATGCTAATCCATAAATCTCATTCGCCCTATTGAGTAGAATGCTAGGAAGCAATCATACTTCACAAAAACAGAGATTAGATTTGACATTTTAATTTGTGCTTAAATACTACATATTTTGTCACATTGCCATATATGTCACGTATTTGCGTCAAGATCCTTTTCAGGTAGAATGATACTTTAACACAGATAATAAGATAATTGGTGAAGTACAAGTAATCAAGACAAAGCAAAAGAACAACCCAATATTTTGGGGGAAAAACAGAAAGAGATAGGAGATAAGAAGGTAAATAAGAAACATTACTGGATCTGGCAGTAGCTAACTTCTTTGAAAAGAAATCCAACGTGAGGGAAATTGTAGACAATGCGATCGAACCTCTGAGTCTTGAGAAAGAAGTGTTGGCTCATAACCTTAGCATCTACACCGTAAAGCACAATGCAACCCCTTTCTTCAAGCTCCCTCACATTTGCCATGCCGTTACTATATTTCTTGGCAACAATTTCTGCCAAAAATTGTCACCAAACTCCAAAAAATGGGTTATGGGTATTTCTCACTTTTGCAAACGCCATGTTCCCAGAAACAAAAGAGAAACAAGTTAAAGATAAATTTGAAAGCTTTCGAAATGGGGTTTTTGAGACTCACCCTGGGAATCGAGGGAAGTAGCGACCAAGTTGTGAGCAGAACCAAAAGCCCTGGCCAAACAGAGAGAGAAAGAGAAATCGCCCTCTCCAACAAGCAGTATCCTATGCCCTGATGAGTAATGCATCTTCCATTTCTCTCGCTTTCCAGCTTCTACCTCAAAATCTGATTGATCATCGTCATCCTCTTCTTCTTCTTCTTCTTCCTCCGCTGTCATGAATTCTTCTGCTACTTCTACCTTATCATATTCTCCTTCCCCCATTTGATTTCACTGTACAAGTAAGGAAAGGGGTTTCTCTACATTCCTTTTGGAGAATAAACTGTGAATGGGAACCAAATAAAGTCCCGAGACGAAGGGACGATCCAACGCAGAAGGAAACACTTTATGACTTCCCTCCTCTCTAAATATCCTGCTTCTCATCATTCTTCACAGTTAAGCTATCTGAAATTTCCATTTTATCCCCAATTTATAGACCCTCTTTATTCTTTTTTCTCTTTTTCTCCTCAATTTGTTTTTGTTTTTTTTAGTTTTTTATTTTTCATTCTTCACAATCAAGCTATCTGAAATTTCAATTTTATCCCCAATTTATTGACCCTCCAAGAAACTAAGGTTTACACACTATCACACACACACACACACACACACACACACACACACATATATATATATATATAATCTTATAATTTTATTAAATTTTAAATTAGTTCACATATTTTATTTTAGAATTGAGTCCTAATTTAGAGGATATCTATCTATATTAATATAGCTTTAGATCACTTTGATTTTTTTTCCCTGTTTCATAATTTATTTTTTATTTATTCATAAAAATTTCCTTTTTATTCTTCACTTCTCAATTAGTCAATAACTACCGGTCTACTAGCCAACACATTATAACCATGTTAGAGAATAGATAGTTTAGGGAAAAGTATTTTTTTTTTTCTTCCATGTATTTTACTCACGATTATCTCTTTTTTTTTTAATAAAAATTTTTAAAATAAAAAAATATGTTACAATTAAATCTATTTAAAATATTTCGTTAATTATTATATTATTTCACAGTTTATTTAATTTTTATTAAAATACTTTCATACAAGATCATATTATTATATTCCTATTTTTTTATTTAAAAAAATCATATTAAATAATAATTTTTTAATTTTTTATTGTTACTGAAAATAATATTATTGTCTAATTTTTTTAAAATATATTTAAATTATTTTAATAGTTTAACAATATAAATATTATTTTTAATAAACATTAAAGAGTGTATATATTTAAAAAAATACAAATATTAAAAATAAATTTTAATGTAAAAAAATATTTTTATATGTTTTTTGGATCTAGAAATAAAATGTTTACATGATCTTTAGCAAGCAATTTTAGAAACATAGGATCAACATTTGTGCAAAGTTTCATAACTTTCGAATAACAAACTAATATTTTATTAACTGTTTCTTTTAAAATATTCAAAAAAGTTCAAATTTTTTTTATCGTTAATGACTTCAAAAATTTCTTTGAGACTTTTTTTGATTTCATAATTGAATTACCATAACATAAAATTAAAAATAAACTGATTGTTTATATTTTTTTCAATAAATATGTTCCTTAATTTTAAAAAAACTATATTTACAAGGTTTAACTATTGAAAATAAATAAAATATATTTAAAAATAATCAAACATTAACATTATTTTCACTAAAAATAAATAAATAAAACTGCTAGGTAATATCACATGTATTTTTTTAATAAAAAAAATAATATAACATTATATAATAGTATTTTGATAATAAATATATACGAAATATGTAACTGAATATGTCAAATGGATTTAATTATAATGTATTTCTTAATTTTAGGTCAAGTTTCTATATATTTTAATATATAAAAAAGACCACAATAAAATATAGGCAAAATAATTTTTTTTTAGTTTTTATAGTAATTATTTAAAAGATAATTAGTAGTTTTTTTTTGTTATATGATTAGTGAGTGCTATTTTTTAATATATATATATATATATATAAAGTGAATTAATCAGTGTATATCAAGCCACTACTATATACTTGTATGCTTTTGGATCACTTTCCTCCATTTTGGTTTGACAATCAATTTTTTTATGTATTGGTTTTTTACTAACCATCACGTAATTACGGTTCAATTTTAGTGGCATAGCATGTTTACTTAATTTTCTTGAACCTTGATACAAATCAAGCGGCTCCATGTAAATAAGTGCAAAACCAATTGGACTGTGACATTCGCATCATCGTTTTTTGGACACAAAAAAAAATAAAAGTGAAAATTAATGATAAAATCAATTTACAACAATTTATATTTTTTTTGTAAATTAATTTGTTTAAAATAATATTTTCAAGTCTAAACCTTCGTATAATATATTTTTTAAAGGTCATTTTGTATATTTAAAAATAAAAAATAAATTTTCATATACCTTGATAGATATCAAATCACTAATAACTTATAATACTTTTGTTAAATCTCTCCATCTTTGATTAATATTATGAACAAGTTAAAATCACTTTGATATTATAAAAATAATTATATTTTATATCAATCCCTATAATTTCACTAATTTTTAAATTACTTCTTCTATTTTGTTCTATTTAAGTGTATTGACTTAATTATATATTAATTTTTGTAATTTTACCAAATTTTTAAATTAGCCCCTATATTTTAAAAATTGAGGAATTGATTGGAAGTTTGTAAGCAAACTAGTGAGAAACATTACCATGTAGGAACCAAACGCAAGCACCTCAAGAAAAAGCAAATTACATTCTCCTTCAACTTCAAAACCTACGCTAGTACTTCTCTATTTTTAATTTCTACAAAAACATCCTCTCCATTCAAAAAAAATAATTAATAAAACATTTTTTTCTATTAAAAACTTATAAATAATTTAATTTAATACATTACTAAATGTCAAAAAATTAAATTAATATTTATTAAAAATTAAAATAAAAGAAGTTAATATAATTTTTTTAAAAATTTAAATGGACGTGAATGTAAATTTTATATATAAAAAAGCTTTTATCCCAATTTAAAATTAGAAATTTTCACGAGCCTAAAAGAAAATAAATGTTAAAAGACTGAGGGCAGTACCAAGTAAACCATTAGTTCTACAAACAAGTTAAAACATTTATTGAGTTTCAGTATTACATTGCCCGAGCTGGTAAGCTCAGAATGTGTTTGTCATGCACTTCATTTCACAAGAAAGAGCCATGAACACCTGCATTTAAACACAAGAAAAACCCAGTCCCAAAAAAAAGTGCAGAAGCTATAAAAAGATATTGAGCTAAACAAGAGAAAGCTGACCGGTAAGCTTTTTATCATGTGGCTTTACATAGGCTTTTTAAGCTTAGCAAGGTCGCTCAGTACATCTTTGAGAAGTCGCCCCATCAAGCTTCTCTTATCCTGGAATACATATATATATATATATATATATATATATATATGATCAGGGCAATCATCCTATTAATATATTGTTTTCTTTTGAATATTCTATTAGGTACCCTTCTTATGTGTGCTATCATGTTCTTTAATAAAATTATGATATATTGATGAATTCTTTCTAAGTAACTCTTCATATGATGCTGAGTAGTAAAAAATATCTGAGCTGTATTTTTTAGCATATTGCATTCATCTTCCTTGATATTTTAAAAATTACACTCATGCTTTTTTTAAATTTTAAAAACATTATAATAACCTTTTTTATTTTAAGTTTTCATAAGCATTTTATTTTTTTATTGATTTGTTTTGGATTGCATTAAATTATTTATAAGTTTTCAATTTCAAGGAGAAAAAGTGTACAAGGTAGAAGTTTCATTGACAATTTTGTTAGGAATGAAGATTTTTATATAAATTAAAAAATAAACTACATTCACTTTTTCTGAAGTTTTAAAACCTACGCTCACTCCATTTAATTTCAATTTATAGGAAAATCTACTCTTTGTTCACCAATTGTTAATGAAACTTATACTTAATGTATGTTTTTTCTCTTAAAAACT
The DNA here is from genome assembly GCA_037074535.1 of Gleditsia sinensis. NCBI lineage: Eukaryota > Viridiplantae > Streptophyta > Magnoliopsida > Fabales > Fabaceae > Gleditsia > Gleditsia sinensis. The sequence continues at coordinate 77,225,398 of CM073465.1, forward strand.
CATAAATCGTTTAATTCAATGTATTATAAATCATTAAAAGTTCAAACTAATGCTTATCAAAATTTAAAATAAGAGATGTTATTCTAACTTTTTTTTTAAAATTCGAAGAAATGCTAGTATAGATTTTATAAACTTTAAAGAAAGCTTTTGTCTCAATTTGAAATTAGAAAGAATACGCGCAATTCTCACAAATTTCAAGAAAAGTGAATATAATTTACTTTAAATTGAAAATAGAAGACATGTGAGTTTAGATTTCAAAAATTCCAGAAAATGTGAATGTAATTTACACTAACTTAATAGCAAACATTTAAAGAACTTTCCCCTGTTCTAAGTGGAAATACCAAATCAAGGATTAAATTAGAGCCAACAGATAACTCATAAAAAGAACTTAAAAAAATAAGGGAAACTAAGAAAAAAAATACTGTACAAAGCACTCAAAAAAATAAAGGGAGAGAAAAGAAAGAAGATGCTTTGAAACAGTAAAGTTAAATTATCACCTTGGTATCCAAAAAGTTAGATCACATGATTCTATCATAAAAATTACCAAAAATTAATAGAAGCTTAGAGTCCGTTTTCCTTTTTGAAAATGAAAAACATGACTGAAAGTGATTGGTAGAGTTTAAAGGAAAATGTTTTTATGAAAACATTTTCTAAAATAAGATGAAAATACAAAACATTTGAAAGACGTTTTCAATGTTTCCACAAAATGGTTGGTGACATTTTTGTAATTTTGAAAGAGAGTATAGCATAATTATTGAAGAAAATTCAAAATTCAACTAATATTTTCATTTATTTACACCAATTTGATTTTAAAAAAAAAAGATGAACAAATTTTTAGTTTCACAAACAAACGTATTTTCTAAATAATAAAAACTTGCAAAATAAAAATAGAAAATGAGAACAAGAAATCTTTCCAGAAACCAAATGGCACCCTAGGCCAGGCTCCCAAATTTAACATCAAATAGATGCCTCACTTCTTGAAGATTTGCTTAATAAACACTTATTCATCAATAGTGAACGAATTCGATTATGTGTTTTAACTAGAAAAATTCAGTTTCCTTCCTCTAAAACTTAAATGAAAGGAACAGTGACCACTGCCAATTCATTAGAGACTAGGACATGTCATACCTTTAGTGATGGGACCAGAGCATAAACTTCCTCCACTGTTTCCGGACAAATATTAGCAATCACACATAGCTGCAGTTGAAGATTTGATGTCAACAATTCTACAGAATACACAAGAACAAAGGAAACTAGGATGAGATTAATACCTCACCATCGGAGATACCAAGATCTGCAAGAGGCCTAATATTTGAGTCAAGTATGAAACAATAGATGAACATTACAGAGAAAGAGGAAGGTCATATACAGAAAAGCAGTAATGCTGTTTATCCATGCAAACACACCCTAACACATACATAGCAGAGTTAAAAAACACGCCCAACTGAAAAATTAAGGATACTCTAGAATGCTTCTGACAGACTCAGAATTTGTATAATGGTTATTGATTTGGGCATACTGCAGCCCTCTGTCAAATGACCTACAAGGAAAAATAAAGAAAAATTTCAGATAAATATTGTATATTAAATGACCCAAGCATACTTTTCAACAAAAAACCACTCTACAATTCTCCCTCACACAGGGATTTTGATCTTTGGATCTCTAGATAACATGACCATCTGCTCTTGAATTCCTTGTAAAATATCAGCAGCCTCACAATTCATCAGGCATTTGATATTGCTTGGAAGTTCTGCATATATCACCAGAAGGGATTTAGAACTATTGAGTGTTAATATTAATCAGAAAATCATTACCAGCTTAAATCTAGAAATAAATTATGGACAAATCCAAGAAAATAAACATCGGATGTCATTATTAGACTGAGTGACTGCAGAATTCAACATGTTGAAAGTGAAATAATTATATAATATTTAAGAAAACAAATTCACATCAAAGAAAACATAAGAGATAATGAAGGCAGTTACCCACCCTGACCAATTCTAAATTCTGATGGTTGTGGGTCTCTAGCCGCAGGACTCTTTCCACCATTTGCAACCTTGTCTCCTTTTCCCCCTTTACTCCAATCACCAGGAAAATGAAGAATAATGCAAAAAATAGAAAGGAAACAAAAACTCGGTAAGATAAGAATGAGCAATTTATTTAAAGATTTTAACAAAGGTGTCCCAGAATGAAAAGCTAACAAAAATTTTATGACAATAATACCTTTAGAAAATGTACTAGCACCTTTTCCACCAGGCATTGGTGAGCTACTTAATGTGGTGGATTCAAATAGACCTATATTATACAAGCAATAAATCATTTGAGTAAGAGAATCGTACAACTAGTTAGTTGTAAGCATGATCAATAATGTAGAGGCTTCAGTTCAAGCATCTCAAATAAGTTCTAGTATTTGCATACTCCACTGAGGAGCAGAATGAAGGTACTAGAGCTGTAATGCTAACCTTCATTAGAAAACTGAACCCTTCTTCCCTTGTATGGCTTTGTTGCGCTGTCATCTTTCCCTTTTAGGGATGCTACCAAGAAAAAGCAGAAAAAAAATTGAGGATAATTGAGTGTTTAAATGACCAATTAATATTGGTTTGATTGATGATGGCAAGATGAAGGCATCTACATCAACACAAATCTCATATCAGCAAACAAAGATATCAGGTTTGCCATCACATATATCACAGTAGGTAAGATATAAGAACTTTTGGGATGAACAACCAAATTGCCAACTTGGTTTGCACAGACAATTAAGCTAAGGGAAAATCTTTGGCAGTGGGAAACCTATGAGTTAAAATCCAATCCAGTATTTGTCGCTGGTGGCTCAATAGCCAACCTAAACAGATATCATGGATTCAAAACGTTCCAACTTCCAACAGTCCAACAAAATGGTCGATCAATTGAGTGGCAGAGGAAGATTGACCCTTTGGGTTACTTGAGTGTCCTTTAGTAAAAATAAAATACTAACTCAATTTCACAGCAAGCCAAGGTTAAATTTCGATTCAGAATACACAAAAATGATGCAAGGGTTAATTTCCACTATTCAAGTAGAAAATCAAACCAGCTTACGAACAAATTAAAATTAAAATTTTACCAGACAATCAATTGGATAAGCCAAGAAAAATCACATTACATGCAATCAGAAAATTCAACCCCAAAAAAGAAAAACAATACGAGAAAGGAAGGAAGAATAAGTACGGAGAAACTTTTGGGTAGAGGGAGGGGAAAGCTTTCTTTGCAGGGGCAGACTAGAGTGAAAGGTGAACACTTACGTCCTTTGTTTAACAATGAATACCCCTTTCCTCCTTTCTCCGACATCGCCAAAACTTGCTTCAGCCTACAAAATCGCAAGCAAAGAACAATGCAATTAACACAATCAACCCAATGCTCTTAAGGACTATTGAGTTTTCACAGTGATAATATTTTCTTCATTTTTTTTATTTGAAAAAACGTTTTTTTCTTTTACATAACCTACTTTAAGAAGCAAACAAACATGGGTTAACTATCAAACAGAAGCTCAGCTTACCTAAAGAAAATGGTCACCGGCGAATAGCTCAGGCAGAGAAAACCCGGAGACGGAGAGGAAGGAAGGCCAATTTGAGATTACTATTTTCTCACTTTCCTAAACCCCTCTTCATCTTCTGACCTGGTTCGCCTGGCCTGGCCCACTTTTTCTTAAACTTAGTGCATGCCTTTCTGGAATGACGAAAACACCCAAAACAACGGAGGACTAACGATTGAACACCAGGGTATCCCCGTCTTTTAACCACCGGCTCCATTCAATTCCAGTAAAAGAAAAATTATCAAATATAAAATAATGTGGTTACTCATAAAACAACGACAACAATAATAATAAATACATAATAAAATTATTATTATTATTATTATTATTATTATTATTATTATTATTATATATATATATATATATATATATATCAAAATAAACAAAATAAAATATTTTTTATTAATATTTTTTTACTCATCAAATTAATAAAAAAATTATACTTTTAATTTAAAAAATGTATATATTTTTTTAAAATAAAAAAGAGTCATATAATAAATATATGAATAAAAAAATTAAAATAATTTACTCTAATTTTTATTATGAAATTTGTCATACAAGTTTCTGAGTCTTAGATATGGTTCTCGCAATAAAACTTGGATACATTTAAATTCTACGATTTTTTTTTTTTTCTAAAGCTTTCATCCGTCCCGATTACTTGAACAAATTATTTTAGATGTGGCTGTTTACAGTTTATATATAAAAAAATAGAGGAATTTTAATTTAATAGATTAGATGTAGAAATATTTTATTCTGATATAATAAAATATTTTCTTCTTATAAAAAAACTTGGGAGGTAATAAATCAAGAAAAACAAATTGTTTTGTATTGCTCCCACCATTATTTAAGTATTTGGTGATGGTGAGTAATTTTTTTGTATATATATAATTTTATAAAGAATTCCAATTCTTTAATGGTGAAATTAATTTTCAGAGATGGAGTTATATATAAACTTATTATTTTCATTTTTCTCTGTAAATGACTATATTTAAACTATTAAAATTAGTTTATAATATTGTAACATCAACAACTTTAATATTTACAATTTTTAAAAACATTAAATTTATAATAAAATAACTGCTTCTTAAAATCTATTAATTAGACTTTTTAACTGTGGTTATTGAGTAATAGAAATTAATTAAAAAAAATCTTAATCTAGCAGGTGCCAACCACGATTACTAAAAACCTCAAAGGACTATCCAAGTAATTAAAAACAAAAAAGAAATACCTCAATTTGATTAATGCACAAACGACCCTAATTAATCATCATAAATAATGTTTATCTTTGTACCACTTTTTTCACAAATGTGACAAACTATTAATATGATTGCATTTAGTAATAAAAATTAAGTAAAATAAATTGAGTTGAAATATAATTACTTGACAGATTTCAATATAATTATTTATGAATCATAATTTAATTAATTTAATACTTTTTTAATTAAAATAGTCGTTGACCTGTATTATAACTTGTATAATCCAATGACACATTAATTTTTTCTTGTGAGAATTATAATAAAATTATTATATTTATAATCTTTATTTGGCAACTTTAACTTTTGAATTAAAATAGTCACTGTCAATTTTTACAATGTGGAAACATTTTTACAAAGAAAAATCCAATATTAAAGTCTTAAATCCCACATCCTAAAACTACAGAGGTTCTTGTAATATAATTACAATTCTAATTAGCTGCCCTTTTTCTTATTCCCAATGAAGCAAATAAAAAAAAATAAAAAAAAAACAAAACCAAATTGTTCAATGGAAAAACCTCATCTATCCAAAAAAAGGAGATGAAGATGTGGTGAATGAAAATATAAACAAAACCCATATCCACCCTAAATGAATCCCCCTCACAAACACCATTACCAGAAAAAACCACTGAAACTGGCATGGATGTATTTTGACTCTCAAGCATCATCGACCTGTGAGTGAAACACAAAACTGGGAAATGTGGTGGTGATGTCTCTGCCAAGAAATTATATTAAAAAAAAAGTCAGAAGTCAGAACCATGAGGTATTTAAATTATGCCATATCTTTATTAAATGCCTATTTGGCTGTGTTGGGGAAGAGGGAAAAAAAATGCTTTTTTTATTTGTTTTTGGCCAAAAGCCAGGAATTGGAGCTTTACTTGTAAAGCACAATAAGAAGCCTAAATTAATATTTCCAATGCTCAGACGCAGAAGTTAGAGATATCATCTCAAATATCAATAATATTGTCAAAAGTTTATGTTGAAAGATTTGACCAAACAGCAAATTGCTTCTTTGTTACAGAACTTTTAAAAAATATGATTTTTCTCACATGAATTACCCATAAAGCTTCAGTAAATAGTCGAATAAAGCTTGTGTACAAAGTTAAAATTTCCTATTCTTTTAAGCATTATAATCTAAATTCATAATACATGACCAGATATTTTTCTCTCACTCTTCGTCCATCATTAATATTTCTCTGTTCAAAACAATTATGTTTTAAGCAGCTTTTCTTTCTTTCTTTTTACCAATAATAGTCTTAATAATATTATGGTTCACCTCAAGACATGAACACACATATTCTCCATCAGTGGTGGGAGAATTCCAAAATGCAAAGTGCTGTTAGTAATAAAAAAGAAACCAACTTGAGATACTGAAGAGTCATATTCTTCAAAAGGGATGGATGCCGCAAGACGAGATTTCGCCATTCTTCCTTGTCGATCTTCCCATCATGTTTTGTATCAGCTTCCTCAAATGTCTGAATAGGTTAAAAACTATTAGCGATGGCACATTCATTTAACTCAACAACATACACAAAAATAAAGAGAGTTCAAAGTAGAAACTTCAATTCAATTATGAGGAAAGGATCACATAGAGAACACTTAATTAAATGTCCCATTGATAATTGTTAGAGCTTATAATAAAAATATTCATCGGCCTTTACTCGACAACTTTATCTTTCGAGTTGAAATGATTCTTGATATTATATCAAAGCCACCAAGTGGTCATAAGTTCAACCTTTGCCAACCTCCATTCTCTTAAATAAAAAAAATTAAGTTTCAGCATAAAGTACGGTAGACTTGTGCTTTATCTACACATTAAGTTCAAAAGACTTTCTTGTGAACAATCAGAATAAAGGATATAATAAAACTATTTATAAGCCTTTTGCTCAACAATTTAAACTTTTGAATTAAAATAGTTCTTAACAAGAATGAATTGGCATGAGATGCAATTAAAGACAAACGTATATCATAAAAAACATACACTTAAGAGCCGTTTGGTATACTGTTATCTTATATTTTCTAGTATCTTAGGTACCATTGCGTAGGAAACAATGGTACAAGATATTATAGTATTTAATATTCCTATGATAATTGAAAGTTATCGTAAAAAGAATATAATTGGTATTCTATAAAAGTTAACAAAACTGAACTTCAAGGATGCGAATACCACCCAAAATGCAGTCATTCTATGTCTCTTTTTTGGGTATGTTGAATGGTAATAGACATTTTAGATACCATCTCGGGTGCCTTCTAACATCCAAGATGCCATAATGAAGATGATGACATATGTACCAAAACTCCTTAAGAATGGCAGAATTAGTAGCTAGTTGTAAAAACAATTAGATAAACAGAAGATCTAAAATGTTCATTTCCATATAATTCATATATCATATATAACTTAATACATGCTTTATAAGATTGTTTTTACTTTTAAAGACCATCATGAAGAGTGAAAAAGATAATAAATTTCATTTTGACATTAAAATGGAAACCAAATATCAAAAAAGAAAGAAAGAAGAACTAATAGAAAGCTTTAAATATACCTATGACTAACGAACATAACAAGCAAATTGAATCATCAGATAAAGGATGCATGCACCTTGTCAATGATACTTTCGATCACATCATCTGAAAGATTCATACCGGATTCAGCTAGAGTAGCTACTACCATTTGTTTTACCTAATACAGAAAAAGTAAAAACATTGGTCATCAATGGATATTTCATACATTTTGATGACAAAAAAAATGTTGAAGACAAGTTCCAAGGAAATGATAAAATAATTACTAAATTTACACTATGATTCTAAAGTATGATTTTAAATCATTTGCAGTTAAAATCTAGACAGACACTCAAGTTTTAAAGAGAAAAAATGAATAGTACATAGGCCTTGAGAACATATAGCTTCCACTGTACAAGCTCAACATCATAGAATCGTTTATTCTGAAATCTGATACAATGTCATTTGATCATGGTTTTAGGCTTCTGATCCTGATTCTTCAACATATTTGACCCATTTGCCTAGTGCATGCCTTGCACTATGTTACCAATTTCATCTAGGTTGTTCTCAATTCTCACTTCAGTAACTTTTAGACAAGTTGTTAAGTTCGGTCCCAAAATCAGGTCACAGATTTATCCATTCAGCAGCACAAATCCCTGAAAAAAAACGATGATAGATTTGTCCATTTCCTGAACAGGTTATGATCTATATTTCAACTCCTCCATTTCCCCATTCAAAGGCTAAGTCCTGAGATGAAAATAGCCTAATGCTCTAATATACCTTTGATCCACTCACGACCTAGATTGGATTTTAAATTAAGGGCTTTGGACCACAAAAGAATAGGAACTACATATAGCAGCAGGCTTCAGAAAAATTCTATACAAGTTAAAGCTGATTCAGATTCTTTTTATCGAAAAAGAGAAACCAGATTCAGGTTCTCAATAAACAATTATTTTCAACATGAGTTAACAAGTAAACTAAACCTGGAATGTAGAATAATATTCCTACAAGGTCAGCTGATAAAACTTCATTTATTCAAAATCATAAGAAAGAAATTACCTGCTGTCTCTCAATAAACCCTTGCTGTTTGAGATCATACAACCGGAATGAAACTGCAAGAAGGAAAATTTTGGAATCTCCAACATGAGCCATAAACAGATAACTATAGAAGCAATAAATCATATACGCTCTACTTCCCTCTCTAACAGTTACTATAACTGACTAGAAGATATATAAAGTCTTCTAAATAATAGTCTCTCTTACACTCAATCTTATCATCAATTGGTGCATTGGGATGAAAGACAGAGAGAGCACGTGCAAACTCTTCAAAATCAAGTATCCCATTATGCTTTGTGTCAAACAAGTCAAACACCTACAGAATATGCACAATATAAAATCATGAGCAGGATAAATACATTTCTAAAGGCTCATATTATAAGTTATGCATAAGAAAAGGACTTCAAAAGTCATTGGATCATAAATATCACTCAATAAGAAAGAAAAAAAGGGATGGTGTGTAAGCCCACTGCCCAAATATAATAGGTTATATAGTAATATAGTGAAATGGTCAAATATGCTATAAGGTACAAAAAGGTATTTGGGAATCTTTTTGGTCTGGTAGTTGAAAATCTCATCTAATATATTGCAAAAGTTGAAATATCACAAAATGCATCAAAATATTTGAGTTCTCTTTTGGTGGGGGATAAGTTAAAAGCAGTTGTAAACAACCACAAGATGTTAAAGCTTGACATACCCTATCTGCAAATAAGCTCTCTTTCTTGTTTGTCTTGAATAGTGCCAACTGAAATTCCTCCTACAAATTAAACATATAAACCATCAAAACAAGCAAAAAGACAAGGTTTAGAATGACGAACTAGCAATGCAATGGATACCATTTATACTTGTAAAATAAGACACTTATAGTTATCCCAACAAAAGACACTTATGATTATAGCCGGAAAATTTGAACAACACAAAATCATAATACAAATTAATAGAGTAACAGCACATGATATGACATAACTTACCTTATTTATTAGCCCATCATCAATCACAGCACTGCTGATCTTCTTAAACAATTCATACAGTGCCTCAATCTCACTTACACTAACTGCGTTGACAATATTGCAAATGAATATCTTTGTTTCTTTACATATTTAAAAGATTTTATTAAAGAGAGAAGATGAATATATTAGAAAGACTCAGAAGTTCTTTATTCTCTTAAAGCCCAAAAGGTATAAGTACAGAGGATAATATTAACAAGCAGTGGAAACATCAAAAAGATTATCAATTCATCACATCGTTGTGTGGCCATGGAGACATACAAATTATCGACACAATATCTAGAAGATTAAAAAGAATATCATTCTTTATCTTAAGCTAAAAATCTGTCTGTTGACGTAGCAATAAATGGGCAAGGCAGAGCCTATAATGTAGGGTCCTCAGTACTTTTAGAATCAATTATTAGTGGCTAAATCAGGAATCAATGAATAATTGATATAGTTTATTTTTGTAACAGTTGATATAATTAAATGGTCTGCAAGGATACTGTTAGGAACCCAGAAGCTAAAATGAAAAACACACTATATTTGATTAAATTCAATATCAGGTATAGTAGAATTCAACACACTCTAATTGGAAAATGACCCCAACCAACCTAAGTCTAAGCTTCCTTCTGAGAAAACAATTATCGGACCCACAAACAACCAGAAACTAACCAAGCCCCCTTCCCCCTCACTCACCCACTAACTTATACATATATTTTTCACCAATAACTACTCTAAAACATGCTAAAATAACTACCTACTAAATAACTACCTCTCAACTACCTATTTATTAATACTATACTATTCAAGTAAACCAGCCACATTGTGGGCTTCTTTCCCTCATAACCCAACACATGGCCCACTTCTATAGTTTGGGCTCTATCAAATACTATTAAAAAAACTCCAATGACCATCCTCATTCTTCAAGTGAACACAGAGAGAATTATACTATTATATTTGACGCTTAACATGAACCTCAGAAACTGAAAAATGGGTAAGGTTATGAAGATTCATCCCTATCCAATTGTTACTGAAGTCTTCAAAGGCCTTCAAATGACTGCCTTCAATTATTATTATAACCACTCTTAAAATATTACCAGAGAAAATTCCTCTCTAGTGCCTTCCATGGCACGGTGGCACTAAATTCCTCTCCAGTGCCTCACTTAATTCCAAAACAGAGCCTCATAAATGGCACCAGAAGGGAATATGGTGTCTCATGAGACACCATTCTCAAATAAAATGCCTCTAGAGATACCAGAGAGGAATTTTCTCAAATTACAATGGTGATATTGAGATGAGAACCATCTACCAGAATCATGCAATTATTCTGAATTCTAGACACTTTATTTCCATCTTTTCTGCTAATGTATTCCAACATAGTGAAATCCTAAAAATGGAAGATAAGCAACAAAAAGTACAGATAAAAGGAAAGATAAAGGTAAACTTTGATGAAAGTAAAAAAATGACGTTTAAAAATCTAAAATTGGCCAACCATAAAGGAAAACAGCTTAAGCTGTTAACTCAGAACTGCTAAAGACAAATTATGATGAATGACTTCTCTGTTGCTTCCGTGAATAGTTTCTAACATCATAAGATGCAAATAAATAGAGCTATAATACACATACACACTGTCTCTCTTGCAAGAGTTTCTGGATTATATAAGCCTCCAAATTGATTGGACAAATCAGCATCGCAACAATTTACCACAGCAGCACACAAACGCTTCAATCCGTCTAGGCACCGCACCATGATCTTTTCCAGATGTCAAAACACTCCATACCTGAAAGCAAGAAGCAAATTTTTTAACTAAATGTGTAAATTTCAAGAAACATTGTCCTGACTTAATAAATTGATTAAAAAAACTAGTTTAATGTCTTAATTAGCATTATCCAAGCATGCAGAATGTTACAGAAACAAAAGGCATGATAAGATAACAACTCTCAAAAACAATTCTTATAATAGTAATGAATTTCACATTGTTACCTAAACTTTTTTCATTCCAGGCTGATCTCTCCATATGCACATGGACATGACATGAGGGAAAAAGATAAACAGGACTAGGGACGAGAGAACTCAAGATGATTAATCAAAATGACATGTGAAAAGTAAGATCACCAAGATAAAATTACATCAGCCAGTTGATATAACATTTCTAAGTCTTTTTTTATTTATAGAAATTTCTAAGGTATTTATCAACATATGAAGGAAAAAGGGGGCATGTCAATCAAGCTTTAAGTTGGCATGTTATTAATTGCATTACATTTGTAAGGTAAACATCTATAGTAATTTTAATAATAGTTAAGAAGTTATACGAATATGATCACTGGCATTATCATAACTTCAAATGACCGACATTAAATCAATCAGATGAATACTTACAACGAAATACAAGATCTACAAGACATAGTTCAAATCAAATTCCACTTCAAATGTTTTAATTTATAGTATTTCACTAGTTCATTTTACACCAAGCTTTCAGGAATGACTAAGATTAAATTAGTTCCCAAAAACTAGTCATGTAAAAAATACAAGAGATAAAACTATGGGATACTCCTTAATGCAGAAAAAACATAAATAAAAAAGGAAAGAGAACTAAAACTCCTTAGTTATAGTTATAACTCTAGCAATAACCCAACAGGCCAACACCAATTCAACAAGTTCATGGGCAAACACTCCTCAAGTGATGCTGATGGAGACCTAGATCTCCATCAGGAATTGAACTAAGAAAATAGAAGAAAAATACTGAAATTAAACTGAAAAGATTAAAAAAAAAAAAAAAAAAACAGAATTCCTAGCACTTTGAGACTGCTAGGTGTATCCCCACAATTTTCACCCAATTTCTGCCTACCTTTATCTCTGCCCTCTCCCCCATTTTATTCCCAAAATCCTAACTAACTTCCCACAACCCCTCCTAGTACAACCTTCCATGTGTCCCTAGCCCAAAACCCCTAAAACAGACCCTGTATTCCTCCTAATAACAGTAGAGTCCATCAGATGCAAGCAAAAAAGGGGCAACACCCAAATGACTGATGAATTCAGATAACATTGCAAACACCCCAAGCCTAAATGTATAGTTGCAACATATTGTTTGACACACAATACCACAAGCAATAAACAAATTCAAGATTGTGCCATTCCTACAGTGAACAAATAAGCAAGAACCGTACAATCCATGATTGACAACCCACACAGTTTTAAGAACCAAAAGTCACCTTGTTGCCACACAAACTTGACAACAACGATAGAACCAGGTAGGATATAGAATTGACAACTACATTCAATTTGAGGAATCCAAATATTTCCTTTTCACCGTCTCTGAGGACAAACCAAATTTTTTGAAAATACGACAAATACTTCTATAATAGGTATCACTAAAAGCACATCTATATTGAAACGGATAGCTTCAATAGAATTGTCAAAAATCTAAGTGACATTCCTTTTCAGCAACCATAAAAGGAAACCAACCAATCTGCTAACTTTGTCATCACGTGAATAGAATATGCACATATTCCATTATCTTCCAAGCAACATATAGCAATAAATTTAAATATGTAACCATGCATGCATAATATTTCAATGCACTACGTAGCATGAAACAGTTTCCAGTCCACCCTCTTAAACAGCTATGGTTTAACATTTACCCAGTGTCATGGGTTGAGAACTTAAAATTTAACTATAATTCTATATCAGACCCACCTAATATTTCCATGCAAAACATAGTAAGAAACGTTTCCAATTTTCACCATCTAAACAGGAATCGTGAACATTCAATGGGTGTCATTACTTGAGAATTTAACAATTCAAGTATTATTCTATATCAGACTCACCAACACATATCCACCCAAAACCCCTCTTTCCATTAAAATAAATCACCTAAATCTTCTGCCATCAAAAGAAGAAATGCAGAAATATCATCTGAATGAACTAGATTATAATTTAAGATTAAGGTTATCAGATTCAAAGATGCAAGAGTATATTAGTAATGTGACTGCTTGCAAATCCAGATAATTTTGAAATCACAGGTAGCACAGAGCAAAATTCAGATAGTCGCTCACACTCCCACATGGACGATGGGATTTTACCTCGTTATCCAACAATCAAGGCAAAAAGACAGCAAGATTGCATCACTAGGCATGGCCCTGAATTGAACCTTCATCGTAGATTCGGCACCCAAAACAAGGTTTTCGAAAACGAACACAAACCGTACAATAGAAAACAGATTCATCTTCATTAATTGTTGATTAAACAAAGCACGCGCTAAAAACGAGGACTTTAAAATATTAGATCTCCAAATCTATTAAACCACAACCAAAAAAAAAAAACCTTTCAAATAATTCAGATAAAGACGGTATAAATGGGTAAAAAGGAGAAGTGGGGTTTACCTTTTAGAAAAAGCAGAGAATGGAAAGCGAAGCGGAGCAGGAGTCAGGATTCTCGGACATGTTTGTCTCGCAAAGTACGAAGCTTTTAATTATACATTTACGGAGAAAAGGTGGGTTTTATTTAATTTCTTCAAAAGCAGGTAGGTGACTAATTGCAAAACTAAACATATTAAAACCAAGAAGTGGATTTTAAAGAAATGGGTGAAGTGAAGCATTTGAGGTAATTGGATGCCATTTTTTATGAGAAGAAAGGACAGCTAAATTTGGAAGGCTAACCCCATTGCTGACGAGACTGCTTCTTTTCCACTGACACGTGGCTCACAATTGGTGGTTTCTGATACGAGGTGTCGTCGAGCCATGAGAAGTAACATACTTTACATTTGTAACTTTCAAATTTCTGTCATAAATCTAAGTTTTTTTTTTGTTTAAATCTAAACCTTATTTTTTGGTCAAAGATAAAAATTTAGGGTTTGTATGTTTTTTAATTTTAAAAATTATTTTTTGTTCTCAGTTATTTTTAGAACAAAAAAACTCATTTGATAACTATTTTTTGTTGTTGTTTCAGAAATAAATTTTAAAAACAAGTTGTTTTTAAAACAGAAAAATAGAAATAATGAAAAGTTATTTTTATTTTCAGTTTTTATTTTTCAAAAAAAAAAAACAAAAAATAACATATTTTCAAAACAGTTTATCAAACGAATTTTTTTTTACTTTTATTCTACAGAATAACTTTTAAACATGATTTTCAAAAACAGTTTTTAAAAACAAAAAAAATAAAAACAAAATCAAACAAGCCTTTAATACCTCAATAAAAATTGAGAGTAATCAGATATATTAAAAAAATCGTAATATTTAAAAAATACATTTAAAAATAGTAAAAATTTAAATATTTTACAATAAATTAAATTTTTCGGTTTAATTAAAAAATTTCATTACTCATAACTCTAACTTTTTACAATTTATATGAAATTTTAGTAAATATTGTTAAATAGTTTGTCATTTTTCCTCTTCCATAAATACCATAAGATATAACATGCTAATTTAGCCTTGCCTTTTGTGCATTAAGCTGGTTCCTAGCTGCGATGTTAAACCACACCACAGTTGCACGAAGCTGTGGTTTGCAGCCGTGCCCATGGATTCCACTAGGCCGCTTTCTCTCCAAGTCGCTCCCACCTAGAGGTAGAATTAATTAATGGTAGTGAACTATAATAAGAAAGAAAACCAAATGGAGATTTCATACAAATCCTTCAAATTCTTTATTACTACATCGCACTGTTACTTAATTTTTTTATTATAATATAAAATATTAAGATATAAAATATCATAAGTTTTAATATTTTCATATTTAGTGTGATAATTAAAAATTATTGTAAAAAATATCATTAATATTTTATAAAAGTTAAAAAAATTAAAACTTCAAAAATGTAAAATTTTTCTATTCAATTATATGAGATATTACCTAAATTAACGTCATAATATACTAAATGAGATTAGACATATTAAATATTAATATATAAAATAAAGATATTTTGAGTGTCTTTTTAACATAAACAAATATCAAAATGAAGATAACAATGTACTATATTGATTTCTTTTCTTTTCTTTTCTTTTCTTTTTCTTTTACAGTTCATTTAGTTCTGAATAAAATGTAAATTCAGATTTTAAATTTTGAAAATGAATTGGTTCATTGATTTATTGGGTAAGGGATGAGATGGAAATCATCAATTTATGAGAATTCAAGAGCTGTTATAACATTGACCTCTTTGCTAATTACACCTCTTTATCTAAAAACAGAGAGTACAGAAGGATCTATACACTGCTTACATTTATGACACGGGAAAAAGAGAATAAGAAGTATAGAAGTTACAAAGCGCATACAGGGTTGGGGGGATCCTTCTCAATTCTTCATAGTATTTAGTATTATTATTTATTTATTTATATTCTCTATCTGCCTTTTTCTGAGTTACTACTTGCCCTCCTTATGATTTTCCTAGGATCCAAACCCAACTTGCACCTTGACACACTTTCTTCTTTGACTGATCTTCTTATATTCTCTGACCCCATCTCCTCAATCTCTCCTCTTGGAACCATCTTTCTATCCAACTCCAATGGCAACATCCCATCTGATCTTTTAGTTTTATGCTGATTTTTTTCTCTGCCTTCAGGAAAAGAGGTTCTTCTCATGCCTTCTTCTCTGTTAAATTCATGATCTTTATCTCTAGTAGCTGGTCTCTGTTTTGCCAGATCTTGTGGTTTTGGCAGGTTATTATGACTAGTGGTTGCCTTAGAGCCCTTCTCTTGCTCAAAGTAGAGTAGCTGTACTACGGTTCTTAATGGAAGAAGCTCGTTTTTCACTGCATGTGCACGCACTTCTGGGGACAGTTTCTGGGAATCCAGAATCCGACACAGGCGCTTCTTGTCTGCCTTGCTCAGGCCAGGATGCTCCTGTTCATGCATTCAACTTAAATTATATCATAAATGCACCATAAATATAATCAAAAGAAGTAATTGAACTGTTTTGGGGAGAACAATGTGTACGAGGCTTAAGCCTATACCATCAGCTTCTCAAGGTTTGTTTAGCTGTACTGCCAAAGAAGAAAAATTGTTTTTTAAAGGGAGAAAACTGCTTTCTTATTTTCTATCTGTATTTGACCAACACAAATTACTTTCTAAAGAAAAAAACAAGAAGTTAGAGCCTCTCCTAAAGATGAATCAGAAGTACCCTTTATAGGATTAATAACATTACCAAAAGTAATTATCAAAAAATTTGGTCACAAAGACTGCTTCTACATTTCAATGCTTTTAAAAAAACAAAGTGATTTTTTAAAAAAACAGAAACTTTGAAGCATTGCCAAACAGGGTCTCAAGTTCCTCCAAAAGTGCTGACATGTTTTCGGTTTGAAGAGCATTTGCCCAGAATCTAAGCAAGGGTCCTTGAAGGTTCATAAAGTTTATCTTATGTTCATGTTTTGCATCATGGTATCAGTACATCACCTTAAGATAGATGTTAATTGCCCTGTACAGATCATCATGCTCTAATCTTGCAATATCTGGCACAGCTTCAGCAAGAGGTACAAATTTCAACACCGGCATACTATCATCCCTTGCCACCACTTGAAGATATGAATCAATGAGCTTGCCAACGTTTCTAATGGATCTTAAGAAGTGGGTGTTATCTACAGCACCAGGGGACATTCTTTTCCAAAGCTTCAAGAAACTTTCCAACACTGCTAGAACTAACTCTATATCATAAAAATGCTGGTCAGAAGATGATGGTGAAGGATAAAGCAGATCACTCACAGTTGCTTCCTCAAATTGTAGACTTGCTCTTCTTATTAGTTCTGTCTTTGTCAGTGGGGAGACTCCAAGATGATTCGAAATTCGTAGAAGTCTTAGCAAGAAACCAACTGAAACTGATCCTCTATCTGCAGGAATCATGCTTACAATTGTTTCAAGAATTTTTCGGTTTTTCTGCTTGGATTCTTCTGTTTGAGATGCTGAACTGCCTGAAGTTCTAAACTTTGTGATTCCCGGCAGCCACCGGCAAGCATAGACATGCAAAGCTTCACCTACAAGCTGGGGTGGGAGCACATAAGTTGCTCTGATAGCCATGATTATGCATCGGAAAAGGTCTATGTCAAGGTCAGACACATCCTCCGTCCACCAATCTTTTGGTACAGAATGGTGCTGTTTTTTGGTATAACCAGGCCTAGTGTAGGTGAAGGACCATTTGACCTGCAGAGAATCGTCTTTACCACTTTGTCTGAATAGTTTTATTATAATCTTTAATATGCCAGTTATAGAGATCTCTAACACAAAGATCTAACAATTTTTGACAAATTTATGTACCTGTGATGCGGGTGTGAGAATTTTCTCAATAATGGAATCAATGCACTTTCTGACTACACCGAGATTCTCAGCCCACTCTGGTAACTTAGCAGTGGTCTGCAGTGTCACAATGGAGTCCTTCCAGCCTTCAAGAATGCATGAATTTAAGAAAGCCTCTAGTTTTCCTACGAAGTTTCCCTTCTCAACCGAGTCATTCATTCGAAGGAACTTAGCAGCACAGAATGCAGGAACGAAGTTATGGGCACTGATGTTGATTGAAATTCCATAGCAATACTTAGCACAGAGTTCAAAAGCATCTTCCCCACCAGGAATATCATGAAGCTCCAGTGAAACCTTCTCAGAATCACTAGAATCAGAGCAAAGCCTTTGTAGGAGGCCACATTTTGGAAGAAGTGGGAACTGCAGCTAACAAAATAAGGATTAGAGACGAACCAAGATCAAAGTCCGGTTTATTTTTCAGAGTCTCAGAATCACTCTAATGGTATATTGCTGTAAATTCTTTTGAGTTGCAGTGACTCCATATTGTTTCGTACCTTGTGTAGTTGATAAGTGGTATCGTTGACTTGTACCACAAGGTCTGAAGGTATATCTGAAATAAGAGTCCTGCATTATGAGAATACTAGTTAATTTGTGTATAATAGAGGGAGAAAAAAGTTTGTAAACAGCTTTTTAGAAAAGAGTTGGTGTGAACACCTGGTGGCTTGTTCAGTGTAGAAAGTATCAGGCCTTGTCCCAAGTTTCATAAACTTCATTATTCTTCCTTCTGATCTTATATCAAATGGTCAATAAAATTCTCTACTCGAAAGCCTGCAAATCAGAAGACACGTACCTTTAATGATGCTACAGATCCCCTAAAATCATAGTTCTGATACCTTGTTCAGTGACTAAGTCCTGCTACGGAGGGAAACTACAGAAGTATCTGAAGTAGAAAAGCTGAACAAGTTGCTCAAGAAAAGTGAAGAAATTGAATTGAAAGATCATTAATCTAGATAACAAAAAGAAAGATAGAGAATAGAGTGAATATGGCAAAGAAGGGGTTGGAGGATAAGGAGAAAAAGTTACAGTAAATGAGGGAAGAAGACTAGAACAATCTGCAAGAAGGCCTTACCTCAACTATGATTCAATACAACGGCCTTCTTAGTGTCATCCTCTTTTCTCTGTATTGAATTCTGAAAGAACTTCAATTTATAGAAGATGGTGTCCTCGCCTGCATATTAAAGGAAGAAAAAGAAAAAGCAAAAAATTCCAATTTATGCTGTCATGCACTGAGAAAGAGGATGATAGAAATATAGCAACTGCGTTAAGAGACCTTTGCTATATGCCATGCAAATTTGTCCGTAGTATCTTTGGAAGTTACTTCAAACTTCAAAGGCTTAATTAAGTAGGTGAAGTTAATAATTAAAACTATGTGAATGCAGAATACCCTCACTGACTTACGTTGGGCTTCAGATCTTTCTTCCTCCTGTGCCACTTCCTGGCAAATGTAACAAGAAACTGAAGAACATGAGAACTATAGAACTCACTAAATGGAACCTAAGCAACTCATACGCTAATGTTTTGTCCCGAAATTTGAAAAGAGTCAGAAGACAACAAAAAGAAAAATGAAACTGATATTTGGGAAAGGGAAAAGATAGGATGATGACTCTCAATTCTTATACCCCTCCTGTTACCTTTTTTTATCCGTCCCACAATTAATTAGGATTATACATAAACCTCTCCATTTACAGCTGTGCCGACAGTTTTGATATCCTTAAAAAAAAAAGTTTGTTTTTCATGTACATACTGCAACTTTCTAGTTGAACTTTTAGGGTTATGAAATACCCATCCATCTTTCCTCCCAAAAAAAAAAACACTATGGCAGAAGAAACATACATGAATATATAATAAACTATGAGGTGAGACAACAAAAATCACGACAACTTTTATAGTGGCTCACATTTGGATCGAAAGTGTATATAAATCCAAAGCAGATATGTACTAATAGTCTAATACACCCCGCAATCTTTTCAAAAGATACTGAAGATTCCAAGTTTAGAAGAATACATGGCTTTGTTTAGAAAATGATATGGAAATCCAAGAGAAAGTGATGTACCATGTAAACAACTAGTTTGTGTCATCAAAAGGTTCTCTTACTGAAGGAAAATATTATTCGTCTTTTTTTGTTGAGTCACTTTCGCTGCGTCTCCTAAGGACTTCAATATATAAACAGATGTACACATTTTTCTAATTGAAACTCATTATTGGTTCATAGTGGTCCAATAAAGAAGTATGGCCTTCTCAATTATGCTGCTCTCCATCAAGTATAGAGCAATCCGGAAAGGCGGAAGCCAACTTTTTCTTCTTTATCCCTTTGTATTTCTTTTTCTTCCCATTTTTATCCACTAACTGGTAATTACTGAAAGACCATAGCATTGGTTCCATAAAAGCAGCCTGTTGGCTGTTAGACACGTTTTACCTCAGATTTGCTTCAGACTTTAAAACAAATTGATGTAAAGAAGAAGAGAAACCTGCAATAACTCTTGAGGATATTATGATATCAGTGATAGGCTTTTCCCACCATTCCTTTGTTGAAATCTGAATCCAGTGTGGTCTCTGCTTTCACAGACAACTGGTTGTAAAGGGAAATTCACCGTATTTATGGCACAGCACCTATTCCTTTCGATAAGACAGAAGAAAAGCCCTTCAAATTTTTTTCCCTCACCAGCCAACTTTTTCTCAAGAGGTAACTCTCACAGATCCCAAGTTCATGAACTTCATGAAAATTCAGAATGAGTTTATTGTTAATGTCAGCACATTGCTTTGCTCTATTCAGAATCAACGACATCCCTGTTTGATTATATCTTAGGATGGCATATCAGTAAGATATTTAGCCAGTTATGTGAACATTCTCTTCTGAAATTGATAGAGTTCTCTACCAGCTACCCTCCCTCCTCTCACCCCTCCAGGTGTTATCACTTTCTTTTTGTCCCTATACTTTCGGAATTTTTTAAGCAAAACCTACGGTGTTTTCCTCTTTTCTCACATTTTTAATCCTCTGGTGAAAGTGCTCTTCATCTTTTTAACAGAATGAAAAAGCTAGCCCCTTAGGCTTTTAAATGGTTAAGGAATAGAAAGTCAAACAGAATGCTTTAACCAAGTGCTCCACAGTTTATCTCCCTATACTAACTGAACCAGGCCTTTCATCAAACACGGAACGGAGATAACTCAAAAGATTTAAAAAATGAGGAAGAGAGAACATACCCATTAGCATATTATTGATGTTGCTTGGAACTTTGGAAGTGAGAAAACATTCACAGTTGAAAAAGCAGCATAATTTTGAAAAAACTGTGCAAATTGAAGAAAGTAGATGAAGCAGAAGCACCAATTTGGGGAATGAAGCCAGAAATATTGAGGCCTTAAATCATCAGAAACAAGCATATATGCATCCTCGTACATGATCATGGGTAGCTGAAAAATGGTACTGTGGTATATTCATGCAAGTAATCCTCAGAGAAAGCTAGAGAGAGAGAGAAGAAGAATAGATTCTAGCCTCTAGCTAGCTGATGAGTTTCTGTTAGAAACAGCAAATGGTGCCACAATGTCTCCTAAACAAGTGTTAAGAGGGCACAGCAAAGAAAAGAGAGAGAAGCAGTGGTTCTGTGGGATTAGTCAACATAGTAATGTATAAAAGGCATGCTATGATAAACTTGTTGAATAGATAATGGAATGGAATAGAAGAGAAAAAAGGCAAAAAATTTGGAGAAAAAAAAGAAGGAAAAAGCTAGAAATCTCTTTTTCTTTCTACCCCGGGAGCTTGAAAATTGGTGCTCTATGATTGAATCGCGAAAAGCATGGAATGCAAGTGGGTTTAGGCTTCGGAGTGCTCCTATACTAATTGAAAAGAAGCTTGTGTGGGACCCATTCTCTGCATAGGTGAAAGATCTTCTGTGCTCTCCTCATCATGCTTCCCCCCACTAAACCTCGGGATATTTTTCTATTAAATCAGATAATTTTTTTTTTGTCTTTAAATAATTTAATTTAACCTTTTTTATTTTAAAACACATAACTTATGACCATTAGAAATTTATATAAATTATTTTTAATATCATTTTTATAGTTTATATTGAATTTTTAACAGTTACGTTAGTAAAAATTATTTATTAAATTTTTAACCAAAACTTGATTATAATATTTTAAAAAATAAAATTAATATAATGGAGATTAAATTATTTATTGTAATAGATATATTAAAAATATGAATATAATTAAGGCTTAATATAATTTATTTGATGAGATTGGCGAGAGGGGCGTGTTCGTTGTTCGGGAGGCCGCAAGCAGACAAACATTTCTCTTTCTCCTCAGCGTCACCCCATGATTTTGCGAAAAACTTCGATGCGTGTGGGCTTTTTCTACGGGTTCCCATTCATTCCCTCGTGCGTCAATCGTTTTGCTAACCCGTTGGGGGCCCACATGATTTTGTGTCAATCACAATGCAGCCCCCACCAATCACTTCAATCCCTTCACCCGAAACAGGATGCCCTAACTATTAATTAAGACCCATCAATCACCCCCCCCCCTCCCCACCCTAAAAACTTTACATAAATTCAAGTGCTATCGTCGTTTTGTTAAAATTTGTACGACACATTTATACTATATTTAAATAATATATATTTTATAATATCAATTGCAGTATTTATATTTCATACAATATTAGATTCTTCTGTCCAAGCTTGTTAAAAAGTATTAATAAAATTATTTGTTATATAATATTAAAATTTTTATAATTAAAAAAATTAAAAATTATATTTTTATCCACTTTAATTCTTTTAAATAAAAAAATTAAATTTAACATAAAATATAATAAACAAAATTTATATTTTAAGTTTAAAAAATATTTAAGAATTATAATAAAATTATTTATAAATTTAATTTTTAAATTAAAATAATTCTTAAACATCTAGAAGCAAATGTATCTAGAAGCAAATGTATGTATGGTGTCTTTGATTTTACGTTTGGACAACATAATTTTTATCCAAACGTAATTTTTGTAGAAACTACAAAGTATTACTTTTACAAAAATTACGGTTACACCAAGAGTAAACAAATTTTTTTCTTGATGGACCGCAAAGCCAAAATTGAATCGGGTGCAATACAATGTTCTAGATTGAGTTGAAGAAAGACAGATACAATAAGATAAAAACCCGCTTACGTAGATCTAATCTTGAGTCGAACCACTTGTTTTTGCCTCTTTATGAGAATGATGTCTTGTGACCAAGGGTTGATGATGATGGCCATAATGAAGATCATGATCAGAGTGATCATAATGAACCAAAAAAAAATTCATATAACTCTGGTAATCAGATCTTGTTATTATTGTGCAGTGTCTATTTTAATCTTTGAAAGAGAAAAACAGAACACAGGCTGTTGATGAAAATAGTGTTCCTTCTTCTTCAAACTCAAAAACATTCATTGCTTGTTCAATCTCTTTTGTTTATTATATATGCAGCACTTTCATTGATGAGCCTTGACCTTGTTTCATGATGATGGTTTGTGTAAAAATTTCCAATTTTGTGTATTTATGAAGGATATAATTAAGTCATTACATGTGTGAATACCACTAAATTAACTTTTCAAATAGTTAAGATTTAATAATGAGAGTTTTGAATAATTTTTAGGAAATTTTGAGTTTTTTCTGCTATTCTATGCAGGCATGTACCAAAAAACCTTTCAAAGCAATGAATCATGAAACTTCATAAATTTAGACTTTATGTCAGTATTCAATTTGGCTATAAGTGCCTTTAATTTCTTTCACATTTCTCACTTTTCTTGGTCAAACACATTTAAAGTTGTCTTAATAAATAGAGGAAATTGCATTGTTTGTTACTTTGATTTTTTCCTTTTCAAGTGTTACTTTTTTATAATCTATTCGCTTTTACAATTTAATTTATTAATATGTCTATTTCATTGCATGTAACTACGTAAAATTATTAGAATACCCTTTTTGTAATAAAAATGGAATAATATTTTAATAATTTTACATTATTACTATTAAAATTAACATTTAATTTACACGATAAAATATAAAATACAATGAAATAGACAAATTAAAAAGTCGATTATAAAAATTAATAAATCAAAAAAATTATAATTAAATACAAAGATTAAGATTAAAAAAATATAATTTTTTTATGTAAATAATTATTTAAAGGAGAAAACAAAGGTGTTTATACTTTTTAGAAAACTCATATCAATGTCTAAAGCAAAGCAAAGGTAGTGATCGATTCAGTATATTTGTAGGGTAGAAGAAGTGACTCACCACCATTTTTGATAATTTAGAAAAAGATGGGGAGTCACTACCTCTGACCTAATTCTTACAAGCTACAACACATTCTCTAGTCTATTTATTATTTCTTGCAGTTAAAATTTCAACCTCAGTATAAATACATGCATGCATGCTTGATGATCTACAATCCGAAGAAAAGACTACACAATAATAAAAGGTTATTATTTACATGCAAATCATTGCCTTTGATTTGATTATCTTTATAATATATAGCACATATACACCATCAAACTCAACCTTTAGTAACAAAAAGAAAATAATTAATATTTAAAAAAAATTGTATTTATTCATTTTAATTTTTATTTTTATTTTTAATATAAAAAATATTACAATATTTCCTTTCTTAATTTCTATATCCTATTATAATGAGCATTTATTCAAATTAAACGTTATATTTAATATCTTCAAAAGTTATGTGATTCTTGTGTTATATAATCAATTCAAAAAGTCTACTCTATCTATTTATTTTTTTAAAGTAAAGTATTTTTTTCTAATTTACATTGAGATAGTTAAAAATATAAACTAGCAAAGGGAGGCTTGAATTTTTTGAATTAACGGGTGGAATAAGAGTAACAAAAAACTTTAGATTTAACATTTAATTAGACAGATGAGTAATTATTATAATAAATTTTTTAAATTAAAACAAATTGTATTTATTCATTTTAATTTATATTTTTAATTGTATTTTTCTTTTTAATATAAAAAATATTACAATACCCCCTTTCTCAATTCATATATCCTATTATAATTAGCATTCATCTATTTAAATTAGACATTATATTTAATATTTCCAAGAACTATGAGACTCTTGTGTCATATAATTGATTCAAAAAATCTACTCTATCTATTTATATCCCTAAAGTAAAGTATTTTTTTTCTAATTTATATTGAGATAGTTGAAAATATAAACTAGCAAAGGGAGACATGGATTTTTTGGATTGGTGGGTGGGACAAGAGTATAAATTAAAATGAAAAAGTATAATTCTTTTTTTAATTTATTTGTATTTTAATCAATCAATTTTTTTTTCTATTTTGTAAATAGTAATGTTTCTTAGAAGAGAGATTACTAATGATTAGGTCAATTTCACGAAGAGGGAAATGGAAACTTGGCATTTAAGGAAGTGATTAAACCTTGATGTAATAAAAATCATGGTTGTGACAAGCTTTGGAGGCATATCTAAGGACATGGCGAAGCATGAAACATGAATATGGTGAAAGCATTAAAAATGAAGCCAATAGCATGCCGAGGCTTTAATTCAGAACAGAGTAATAAGTATGGTTTGGAAAATCCTAGCTTCAATATGGCCGTAGTCAATTCTTGCCCCATCATAATGGGTCCGGTCTACAAAAAGCAAAGGACTTTTCCACATTCAATATTATGGTCCATTTTGGTTCCCTTGTCCAAGACTTTATTGTAACAAAACCTGCAACTCAAATTTATTTAGTTGACTTCTTCTGTCTAGACACTATTCGATTTCAACACCTCAAAAAAAAAAAAAAAAACCTTGCAATTTCATGAGTGTTTAAAAAATTTTAAAAATTAGTTAGTATTTAATGTATTATTAATAAATAATTTTTTTACTAATAGTATTTAAATTATAATATATAATAAATATAATTTTTATTGTATATTATAATTTAAATACTGTTGATAAATAATATATTAAATTATTTTTTTAAATAAAATATGTACTTTTTAGCCAAAATCTCTGGCGGTGAAATGGTCATAATATTTTTCCTTTTTTATTTTATTTCTGGATTTTAGACTAAATGTATGGGATAAACGTAGATTGTTTGCATTTATTCAATTCATTCTCTTTCCAAACAAAGTTGAAAATATATTTATAATTTCGAACAAAATTCGAGAATAGCGCTGAATAACCGTAATACAACACAATATTCACAAAATTATGCTTTTTCAAGTGGATTTTTGTGATAAATAAACTCACTGACCTAATACTATTCAACATGTATTCCATTTTTTTAAGAGTACTCTATAAATAAAATTTTAAATACATTAAATTAATATAAAAATATATATTTAAAATAGTTCAAAAGAGAAAATAGTGTCAGATAAAATTGAAAAATATATCTAACAATAATTAAAAATAAATAAATCACTCTTTTTTTTCGATTAATGCATTTATTACATGATTATTTTCTTTATTTTAAATAAATAAATATATATATATAACTCTTTTAAAATTAAAAATTAAAAAAAAACTCTCTCGCTTTAATTTATATATTTATTATACTATTTTTTCTTTAATTTTAAAAATATTTCAAAAACTTAGAGAAACAACTAATAAAATAACAGTCTTGTAAAAAAAATATTTAATTCACTGTCATATAATATTCATTATTATTTTTTAAATAATTGTGAAAAAATTTGAACTATCAAAATATTAATTTTGTTTGTTTAAGAATTTGATTAAAAATTGAGAAGAAAAAAAATGATAGAGTAGTATTTTATTTATTTGTTTTTGTAAAAGGTATTTAAAATATTTAGGTTAAATTATAAGTATTTTTTTATATTTATGATAAATTCGTTTATATTTTTATAATAGAAAAAATGCTGTCTAATAAAAACATTAATAAAGGAAGTAAATTTTTTACTCTTACTTTTAAAAAAAATTTGTATATATTTTTTAAAATAGATAAGAGGACAATGAAATAAAATCATTGATTAAGAAAAATAAAAATATTTTATTATTATGTTTAAAAGATATATGTGTATATTTTTATAATAAAAATATTAATAAAAAGAGTAAAAATAATTTAATCTTAAAATAATTTAGGAAGAGAAAAGAATCTTGGATAAAATTAGAGAATATTCCCGACCATATTTAAAAAAATTTTAAAAAATTGAAAACTCAATAGTTGTGTTTAATATGCCTTTCACATGGTACAATGAACCAAAAACATGTTTGTACGAAAAAATGTCAAAGAAAGAATAATATTATTCCGGGAATGCAAAACATGCCTAAACCACACTGTAAGACCTTTCTACTTCACCTCCCTTTAAATCCAATAATATTGCCAAGCAAGTTTTCTGTAACTTTCACAATGGATAGCCCAAGCATTCATGAATTCATAGATGACTACGAGCTGCCTGGGAATGGGATTGACTATGATTTTCTCTGTGAAATCTTAAACAATGAAACACAAGAAATCTCAACCCAAAACAATCTTAATCTTCATTCACAACTTAGTGCAGCCAATAATTTTGATATTGCAGAGCTTGATCTTGATGTTGAGCCTCAGCTTTATAAAAATGGAAGATGGGTTAGAAGAAGGAGGAGGCTAAAAAAGGGCACCCAAGAATATGTTCGTAGGAAGCAAGAGATTAAGCTTCAAAATAGGATGTCAGCAAGAAAATCAATAGAAAAGAAGGAGGTTGTAATTAAGCCAGATTTTAGTAACTTTAATTAATTTGGTCAAATTTTAATAACTTTAATTATTGATCTAAATTAATGCAGGCTTATATCAGAGAACTTGAGGAAAAAGTTAAAAAGCTCAAAGCAGAAAATGACTTCAGGAGAAAAGTTTTGCAGGTGATTATCGACATTGTCTTCTCTTCTGCATTTTATTTTCTTTCACTCAACCCTCTCAAGGTTAAAAAATAAAAAAAATAAAAATCTTTTAGGTTTGTGAACAGTCTAAGAAAATGATAAAAATTTTGGTTTAGGTTGACTCTTTACATTTTTTTTTTACTGTTTCTATGATTCTATGTCACAATTTTTGTTGTTGTTATTTTGTAGTTTTTCCCAAATTCCAAACCAGCTGGTAGATTATGTGGATTAAGAAGATGTTTCTCCACATCTGATTTCTATATCAATGCAGAGGTAATTCATGAGTTCTAAATTAGAAAACAAGCTCATCTTATTTACTCTTTCTTTTTCTTAATTGTTTTCTTCATGAACATTAGTTTCATGTATAAATTGGCAAAATTGAGTACTTTAAAGTTTATTTAGTCTGTGAAAATATTTTTATTTTTTATATTTATTTTTAAATTTAATTAACATAGATGGCTACTTAATTTTTAAGTTTATTTTTCTATAATTATAATATTATTTTGACTTTATTTAATAATTACGATAAATTTATTTTTAAAACAACAAAAATATCACTGCTATTTTTTACAAATACTAAAAACAACTTTTAAACGATTTCTATTTTTTCACTCTGTTTTAAAAAATATATTCATAAAGTATTTTGGCCTAAATTCTAGCAAACATATTTTTAGTTTATTTTTTTTATTTTCAATAAAAATAAAAACGAACAAACTAAATGTATCGTTAAATTTTTTTCTTTTTCAATATTTTTTTCTCTCATAGCAATAAGCAAAATTATTTAGATAATTCAACCTCTATCGTTAATATAGTGTGATACACAAAAGATACTTTAAATCTTTATAACTATTCAAGCGCATGGTACCTAGTACCGTTGATTATGGTTCTAATGCAACATTTAACAGCAGCGAAAAAATGTCCTCCAAAAAATTAAAATAATTGCTTATTGTTATAGACAACAAATTTTAGCCGCTGTCTATCCGAGAGTTATAAATTGTCTGAGGCAACGATTTTTCAGTACTGTCTGCCTGAATTTGAAACTCGCTCACTCCCTCAAAGCTTTTATTGATACAAGTTTTGCTCCAAAAAATTGTTGAATCTTGCAGGTTACTAATGAGGAAGAGGCATCAATGAAAGAAATCTAAAACGAACTATTAGATGGCTATATGTAAATCTTTATTTAACTTGCAGCGAGGAAAACACTACATTAAATCATGAAAGATGAAACTGCAGTATTTAGTTCGCACTACCATTTTAAAATATTATTTTAAGTGTATTTTCAGCCCTCTAATTATGGCTAAGTTGATGAAAATATGTGTCATTAAATTATTATTATTATGTTGGGCAGTTGTGAAATATAGTTGTGAACTAAATTATTGCACTTAATTATCCTAATAATAGTATATTAAAACAAACAAAAAAAACCAATAATTATCAAACTACACAATTTTTTGGGTTACAAAATAGTTAAGGCATTGAAGTTCTTTATCATTACTGGGATAAACTCAGAAGCTACTTCACAACTCCGTACACATTAAATTTAAATATTTCACATATAAAATTCAAGAACTGATGGTCAAGTATGAAAAACGAATTCCAATTACAATTACAAACTATTTTCCTTTTTTTTTTTGTTATAAATGTGTTGAATCCAAAAAAAAGTTATGTCTGTGAACTTTGCTTTATAGCATTCTCAGGCCCAAATGAATCGTTTAGAATAATCGTTTCTGTATGATTGTGTTTCTCCTTTGATATGGCTATAATATGGGAGCAGTGGCACTTACTGTACAACAAAACCCAGAATTTGGACTACTAAAAGAAGTTCATGCAATCTGGGTTTCTTCTGCCAATCAGAATTCTGTGTTTAAGAATTTTCACCATCATTATAGCTCTAAATGTCATCCAAAGAAGAGAACTAATATGCACCAGACCTGGTTCAGATCAGAAGTTCTTCTGCAGAAAACTCTTCCAGCAGATTTGTCCCACTGATATTCCGACAAAGATAGAATTGTTATGCAAACCAACACTGTACAGAACAATCGCATGGACCCTTAAATTTGAAGCATCATAGATTCCAACCCAAGATGATGAAAGGAGAAAACATTTGTGCTGAAAGCAGTGGGTAATGATGCTGCAGGAATATCAGCTAGAGATCACCATTGTTCAAGGTCAACCCCAGGATAGTTCATTTACTATTTTGCTAACAACTCCTTCTCAGCTAGACCGAAGATCACCTTTAGATGTTCTTGCAGATGTTTTGAGATGTTCTTTGATATCCTTTTTGGATGCTTTGTGCTTTTCAGCCATTCAATTCCAAAAAGCACCTGCACTTTACATCCCTTTGCTTTTGCGGCTAAATCCTCAACTCGATAACGGAGGCGTAGCTGTAATATATTAGAAGACATCACTCAATGGTGCTGGAGAAGAAAACTAACGGGAAGATGACGAACACAAAATGATAGAAAACAAAGATATAATAATTAGGCACAGAAAGTATAGAAACAAGCTGAAAGTGGGTTACTCACATTAAAATAGTCACCAAGAGGAACTCCATGGAGGTTCAAAACCTCTTCCAAAAGCCAACCTTTTCCGTCCAAAAGGGGAGATCTTTGCTGAGTACTTGTCACTTCACCACTATATCGTGAAATACGCTTATCAAATCTGTAATATATGGCCCTCTCATAGATATCATTGTTCTCTGATACCCAAGGGGTGTAAGAATAATTAAGACAGCCGGCATTTTCCATGACCCTACGGTCCAACTCTCCCCCGCTGAACAATTCCATGAAAAAATGGGCCTAAATTAACCAAAGGTAAAGGAAAACTATGATCAGACACGCACATTCTTAAAGTTAACATAAAAAAGAACCTAAAATTTGCAGAGTTATGGAAACACAGACAATAACTGGACATATTTTCATGTGTGTGTGGTTAGAGAGAGAGAGAGAGAGATTACAGGAACTGGAAGAGCACAAGAATAAACCTCAGACATGCTAACATCATCAAGTTCAAGGAGTGACCCACTCTCATCACTTGCAAGGTTTTTGTTTTCAGATTCTTCTTCAACTATCTGGACCTTCTGTTCAGGACTCAAGGATCTGGCCTTCCAGAGAGCCATGATTGTCCTACATCAGCATCATAAAGGATTCTTAGTAACATAAAAAATTTGATAATTGTTGAGAAAATAAAAAGATCAGAAGTTAGGGAAAAAAGAAAGGGACGCCAAATAATTGGGAAAATAGAAAGGGACGCCAAATAAAAATATATTATTGATTAACCCAATTACGGTGTATATAAGGCTGACTCCTCATACTCTACTTATATATAACTACACAGATACACTGATACCTTTTACTTTGGGTTCATTACAATTAACTATTTCCATGACCTGTAAAACTTTCTTAAATTTTCAATACCTCTTAATATGACAACTCTTTCTTAACAAACAAGACTTTTCTAAAATCTGAATATCACTTACCTCTTCTTCAAGCTGAAGATTATACAAATTTTAACTTGTTACAAATAAAATTCAATTAAAAAACAAAACCCAAGACATCATATTGATCCAAGAATTTTATGATTAGACAAACAATTCTCAAAATTCTTCAACCTGCTTTCCATGAGCAACTCTCTTGACATTCTCCCAACTGCTCTCCTTGGCCACATCATTAGACACGACACGCTCCTAGAAGTCTTCCACCTACTTCTTCTAAATCATCCCCTCAACCTTCTCCTAGCTAGTCCCCACAACTTGGTTGCTCACCGAACACCCAATCACATAACCCTAGTGTGTTGAAGTCTCCAATATGCTAAGACTTCAATAAGAAACAAAACCAAAATACTGTAGAAACCTCAATTACACACCACAAATAAAAACATAACCAAAATCTCAACAATAACCTCATAGCAAACATAAGTAGAACAAAAAATCCACAAATATTCATGTTTCTATTGCTATAAAAAAAAATTTGTCAACAACAACCATATAAGTTACTAAAAATAGTCAAAGAAAGACATCAAATCTATACTGGAGAAAAAGGGGGCCAGAACTTGCTCAAAGGAGTGGTTGAAACTTCAGCTCTGAAAACGGTAAACTATTAGAAGGCTACTCTTCTCTCAAACTAAGTTCTGATACCATGTTGAAAAGATAAAAAGAACAAAAGTTAGGACGAGAGACCAAACAAAAAAAATTATTAATTGACTCAATTACGGTGTATATAAGACTAATTCCTCATACTCTATTTATACTAATACTATAACACTACACGGAGACACTTTACTTTGGGTGCTCTACAAGTAACTATTTCCTTGACCGATAAGACTTCTCTAAATTCTCAATACCTCTTAATAAGGTAACTCTTTTCTTAACCAAAGAGACTTTTCTAAAATATGAACATCTCTTGACAATACTTTTTCTATTGTAGTCTACCACCATGATCATCTGAGATAATCACTTGAAACTAGGAAAACATCATTTCATACCATACTAGTGAGAAGTTGGATGACCAAGAGATCTCCCCAAAAAAACTAAGGTGAAAAATGTTGGGTGCTCACAAACATCACACCAGAATATAGATGCAGATTGCAGAGTAGTGGTTGTTGAGAAATACAACCCCAAGCTGTCTTGAAAACAGTAATCAAATATATGTAAGGCATACTAGCCATATATATATATATATATATATATATTGTAACGCATATATTCATATATCCTTATTTTTTTTATAAAATTCTCAGATATCCTCTTAAAATGAATAATTTCCATGAAACCAAGCAAAACAAAAATCATTGAAAACGTGTGGTTCTTCCTCCATTTCCATCAACAAGTAACTTAATTTTGCGTGACTGAGTAATGAAAGACAAAAAAATGTACATCGGCATATTATGCAAATTGCTTTCATGCTTCATTCTTCTAGTTCCATGAAATGATAACAGGACATAAATTTAGTTAGCAACAAGGCTACAAGAATTCAAGGGATAAAGGACTTTCATGATCTTGTAGTACATTAACTGATTATCAATGCAAGATTTTAATTAAAAGCTGGCAATGTTCATTAAAAATATCCAGAACTGAATTAATCAACCAAGAGTTGCAATTCTGAATTGCAATTGCAAATGCTGAAATCTTAAACATAAGTGCACTGTTCTAAAGATCTCAAAGGACTGGATTCAACAAGATAAGAAAATAACCAATATTAACCAACTAATAAAGTTATAGGCCCTAAAAGACAAGAATAGAGCAAAAACTAATAGAACAGAAGACAAAAAGGATAATAAAAAAGAAACAAGTTCATAAAATATCATAAAATGTCTCCCATCTACCTGTTTGCAACATTGAAAGACACAAAGGACTGGAAATGGAACTTCAGCCTGCCTTCTTCATCTTGTGTTTTAGCATATTGCCTTTCAGCCGTACCTCTGCCTTTCCGAAGAGTTATGACAACTATTGGACTCCCCATTGATGAAAAAGTGGGGGGAATGACCTTAATGTCTTCAATGTCCTCCCAAAGCAAAAAGAATGTTGTCTTTTTTCCAAACAAATTTGCATGAAATCCAATTATTCTTGCTGACAGAAATAGGCGGCCCTGCAGAGAAACAAAGGTTACTTGATGGGATAATACTAAAGAAGCAAGTATCACTTATAACATAATAGAAGAATTGACCATTTTTTCAACATCATGCAACTGACAACCAGACCTGCAAGGGCATTTTTCTTTTCAAATGACAGGTGAAATCATTGATGAGAAATTCCTCAGGTGGAAGCCCAAAGAGTTTCTGAAAGGCTGAATTTGTTTGAGGAGACCGCAAATTAATCTACAATTTGTTTAAGAAGGAAAGAATAAGCCAGAAAGAAGGGTGCCAAAACAGGATTAAAACACCAAAAAGACAAAACAACCAAATTCCTGACAACATGGCGAGAGGTATACCTTTTTCCCCACCTCTTTCTCCATTTTACTTAAATACTGTTTTGCAACATTTCCTCCTTTAGTGTTATCCAAGAAAATTCTCAAATGCAGCTTAGACTGGCAGGCCAAAGCCAACTTTCCTTCAAGAGGAACCCATATATCAGCAAGATCTGAGATGTTTGTTTTTAGAAAATTGATTTCAGCATGTCCTAGGGATGCAGCTTCATCAAAAGGTCCATCAAAATCATAAACTTCCACATCCAGCACAGAAGGAGGATCGTCCATTGCATCAAATTCAAATATCTCTGCAAAGATAGACAATGTTCTTAGCAACAACAAAGAAACTATATTGTATGGTGATTCGGATCAAATGTCGGGAAAACCAGAGTTTTGTGTTAGATCACTGGATTCAGATGTTCAGAATATTTGAGTTATAAGCACAGAAAATGATAAATGATAACATAATATTCACCATTCCATAGAGGATCAGACTTCTGAAACTTGATTGAGCTGGTTCTTGTTTTCCCATTGCAAGTAAACACTACATATGGATCAGAGAACCCACTAGAATCAACAGCAGCTAAATTGGTTCCTTCAATCAAGGCAACAGTTAGCAACCACCCATCTCCTTGTGCTTTAATTCCATGATCACTACCTAATAATAGTTGCAAAAAGAATCAATTTAAGCAAAGACATAAAGACACTGAATTAAATAAATAAGTATCAAACAATTGAATGACAAGAGAGAAACAAAATTGCAGACACCCTCCATAAAAGTGACACTTGGTCAGAGAGATAAAGAAAAGCCAAATTGATCAAAGAA
The DNA here is from genome assembly GCA_037074535.1 of Gleditsia sinensis. Lineage (NCBI taxonomy): Eukaryota > Viridiplantae > Streptophyta > Magnoliopsida > Fabales > Fabaceae > Gleditsia > Gleditsia sinensis. The sequence continues at coordinate 77,259,617 of CM073465.1, forward strand.
GAAGTATCTGAAGGCTGACTCCATGTCCAGCTTACATATCTTCCCATACAACTAAAAGGATTTAATAATCACAAAAGGCATTCCATTTTATCACTTACCTGGTTCCTGCACCTGCAAATGTTTCTTCCAAGACCTGGTTTCAACCCCTACTATTTCCAATTTAACTTTTACTTGTTCTTTTCAAAGTTAAAGGTTCCCCGAAACCTCTAAGGTTAACACTATCATTATGATTGTTAATTAACACAAATATTGTATTTTCAAGTGCATAAGCCACACTTGTGTTATCTTTATCCCCTAACACTTGTGTTATGTGTTTCCAGAGTTCCAAGACTAGTTGTCCTTTGTGAGGTAGCCTGGCAATTTCAAATACATGTTTCCTATATTTGACTAGTAGTAATAAGAAAAGTGCAAGGCATTGTGAAAATAAGTTCTATTTGCACGATTTTTGTGTATCTGGCTAGAGCATAACATTAGGCTCTTAAGCCAATGATATATTTCTTTACAAGTTCTATGAGACAGGGTAAAGACTGTGTTATAGGTTTTAGCTCATAGTTCTTTTATAAAGGGCTTTCTTTGATGGACTTGCAGAGGAAACGAAAGCTCTTGAGCTAATGTATTTTTCTCTTTGTTTCAGTTTGTTTTCCCTTGTTTTCCTTATTCTCTCAGCAGGTTATGATGTCCTCCGGCTTTGACCTTGTTCTCTCTCATTGAACTTTTCTTTTATGAACCCAAAAAAAAAAAAATCACAAGACATTCTGTTTGTTTACATGCAGTCAGATGGTTAAATAAAATCAATCTAGTTTTCAAATTAATATATCACAAAAAATCAAGAAGGCAGCAACAGAATTACCGTTTTGCACTCTGGCCTGCATGAAGCGTGAAATTAAACCCAGCACTCGTTCACCTTGAAGAACCAGGACAGCACAAACAACAAATTCACCAATTGAATCTGGCAAGTCAAGCCCATCAAACTCGAGACCTTGAATTGTACTGGGTGCAGCCATCCAAATGTGGACAAGAACATACAATCCCAAAAAAAATGTTAAGACTACACTGTAATTAGCAAAATACTGCACTGCCAGCTTCCAATCTGACTGGGGCTCTGCCTGCAGTGATGCCAAAACTTGTTCCTTACTGGAACCAAGGTCCTTTGAATCAACAGGTTTAACAGTCTGAGATAACAAAGTGGCAAACTGATCATAGTTTTCCTTTATACCTTGCCGAGCTCCATTTTCTATCATTCCTTTCATCATGGTGCTCTGTAAAAAATTCATTCGCCACGATATTACCAGACGTGAACACTGTTCTCCTGATGGCAACTCTTGTCCAGGTGCGATCACATAGAGTAATTCCACCCTAAAGGTGCTCCCATACATAACATCAGGAGTGCTGACACTCGATAGAACAGCAAAATTCTTCCCATCAGCTTTTACATATGTTTGTTCCTCAAAGGCTTTGACAGCCTTAATTAATTTAGTGGGAGCCTTGGTGTATGTAAGTGATCTCTTCAAGTTCTCGCAACCACTCTCAAACTTCCAAGGTCCTATTTGCAGTTCTGTAGTATCCTGAAAATCGGCCAACGTTTTCATGAAATTTGAATCAGGTGAAAAAAGTATAATGTTCAAGTCTTCTGGTGCAATGATATATAGTTGATCTATTAGCACCCCTCCTGGTAAATTGCTTGGAATTTCACTGCCTTGATCTACGGACTGCATTTTTCTCAAAGCTTCTTCAAAAGTGTCATTAGAGGACTGATCCTCGGTCTTGATCTCATCCACCCCATCTTTACAAATTTCAGATTGGTCTGTGTCCAAGCTTCTATCAGATATGGTTGATGGCATATCAGAACTTTTATTAAAAAAATGAGCAATTCGATCAGCTAATGTTTTTTGTGTACAGGATTTGTCGTCCTTAGAGGATGTGATTTCTTCAACCCTCAGTGGAGAAGATGAGTTTGAACGACCAAGGGAAGACCTCGAAGGTGATTCACTACTTGCAGCAGCATATTTCCTCGGACTTAATAACTGAACACCACTACTATTTGACTCCATGGATGCATTCTTCTGGGAAAAATATATATTCAAACGAATCTCACCTGTCCAGAAAAAGAAAATGAATAAACTCATAGTTAAGCAGTAAACTGTCCACAACATAAGCAAAAGTAAAATTCATGATTCGTATGTGTGTTGACAGTTTGTGAGGAAAATATATTCTAAGAACTTAATGCAAATAGCCCCTTGAGATGTAAAATCCAAAGCCTCAAATTGGAAATGATGCAGTTTAAACCATGTTATTAGTGGACAACTTTAAATTGATAATAAAGCAAACAAGTAAAATGGAAAAGGGAAAATATAAATTTGGCCACACAAATGCCTAATTCAGATAAGGTATAAGAAAATTTTGCTATATAACGTACCACATTCCTTGTTCTTGGACTTCTTGCTTTTGGGTTGCAAAGAATACCAAGCAGTGCCAAGAGATTTAATTTCCTCCTCAAATACAAGTGAAACTGGCACTTTAAGCTGTCCCAGGAAGTCATCATTGAAGTACTTATCTTCATCCATTACAGAAAACACTAGCTCCTCGTTGAGATCATCAACCCGGAAACTAAATTCTTCATCCCACTTCGGATTCAAGCACTTCTTGATCACTTTGGTTCTGAACCTCTGCCTTCCCAACTGTAACCGCACGTAAGGATCAGATAACCCATTAGGGTCCATTGGTGGCAAATTTTTCGCCTCAATTACACGAACTACGAGCTTCATATTTTAAAGAATAGCATATAAACTTCAAAGAACCAGAATCTTGAAGCAAAATATGAACTTCTTTTATCACCTTAAAAGAACAGAGCAATGCAGAAAGATTTTCCAAGGGTAAGGAACAGTATACACAGAAGGAGAAGATGGTTATCATACAACAAAGGGGACTAGTGAATAGCAAGAATTGGAAGAGGAAAACCCAGAAAGTGATTACAACATAACCGACCCAGAAAAAATAGAAAGAACTCGGAAGCATAAAACAAAAAATCGTGGTTTTATATGCCAGAAAATGCTGCTGCAGATATTGCTGATCTGTGCTAAAAGCAGTTCAAAAATTAATTTTTAAGGGTGGTTCAAAATTTACAGAAAAATCTACCAAAGAGAGAGGATTTTGAAAGCGGGTAATCGGAAATAAATTGAACAAAAACCCTAAAGACAGGACTTTGACTTAGTTTTTGCGAAGGGGGAATTGGGATAAATTAATGGTAAACTTCCCCTTACAAAATGGAAAGAGAGGGAGATGCAGATTCAACTTCAAAAGCTATTGAACTTTTTTTCTTTTTACCATTTTATTCCTACTGCAAGTAGCCGCTGGCCATTGCGCGTATGATCTTTGACTATTTGACCTTTCATTCATACTATACTCATACGCAACAATTTCCCTTCATAATAATTCTCCGTATATTTAACTGAAATTTGTTATATAAATTTTTTAAAAAAGTGAAAATTGTTGTATATTTTTATTAAATAAAACCTTCATGTTTAACATATTTGGAAAATTAATCAATTAAATTTAAATATTTTTTATAATTAACTACAATAATTGATTTTATATTCTTATATTTTATATAAAATCTTGATTAATGCTAAGTTAGTTTAATTTTATTTTCTATCAAAATAATTTAAAATTTATATATTATATACATTTTGTAAAAATTACTAATTAGGCTTAACAACAAATAACTCATTCAAATTTGATCTCTAGTCAAATAAATCCTCATAATTTTAATTTAATTAATTAATTGTTTGAAATTTTAACATGTGACAAATAACTTTTTTTTGTTCAATGAATTTGAAAACTTGGTAAAACCTATTCAGTAAGTATATTCCTAGTCTAAATCCTTTTAAATTTATATTTATTAATTAGCATTCATAAATTTTTACATTTTAAATAAAATTTATATCTCATATAGTGAAAATTGAAAAACTAAAATTATTTTATAAATGAATAAATTCAATGTAAACATAGAATCTATGGAAGATCAAATAGAGATTATTTAAAAAATTAAATGCCTTAGAGAATATTTTTATAAGAAATTAATCTTTATAATATTTGATAAATTCAAATGTGAGTGACTGTAAAAATTTTATTCGATGTCATTATTATAAAATATAAATTTTATTTGATAAAAATAATTTATAAATTAATTAAAAGTTAAAAATTTATAAATTATATATTATTTAAAGTAGTATATAATTTTTAAATTTTTAATTAATTTAAATTATTCAAATAAATTTATTTATTAAATATTTATAATTTAATTAAATAAATTTATAAAATAATTAAATAAATTATAAAATATTTTATATTATTAAATGAGGAGAATGATCAAAAAATTAGAGAAAGGGCAACGAATTTGAAATGGAGTGCAAGAGTTAGCCACCATTGTCAAACGCCGCCCCACCACGATGGGGACGCATGACGAGGTGCTCCTGATTTATTGGGCAAAAGGCGTTTTCGCAGTCATTTCTTTAATATTAAACAAAGTATTTTAATCTGTATTAAAGGTTCGTGTTATAAAAATGGGATATAAATAATTCTTGCCATAGACTTTGTAACACGAACAAATGTTGAAAAGGCAAGGTGTGTTTACTTTACTTGGATTTATTAAATAATGTTTTTTTTAAGTTTTGATAACTGATAGAATGTGAATTTATTATTGGGTGGGGTCCGTTCAACGGGACTGATTAAAGTGAGTGGCAATTATTTTGTACTGAGCCGTTGATGGTGGAGCTATTTTCAATATTATTTTATTCACAATTTATTAAATTTTAAATTATAATTTCTTAAAATTAAGGGCGCGACCATGTGGGTCAAGTCAACCATATTCAACTCTGGATCTACCTTTCCGTGTGACGAGGTCTCCACCTTATCCATTATTATTGGGGAGTGTTTGGTAAAAAAAAAATTTAAAATTTTTAAAAAATTAAATTTGAAAAAATTAAATTCTTATATTTAATTTTTAAATTTTAAAATAAAATTTCTAAAAAATATGAATTTTTGAGAATAATTTTTTAAAAATATTTTTATCAAAAATTTTTATATAACAGACTAAAAATTTAAATTTTTTATATTACAAGAATTTTATTTTAAAAAAGAGTTTGATATGCTATAAGATTTTTTATTTGTAGAAATCATATTTTTTGGATAACATATTTTTTAGAAATTATGATTACTAAAAATATATAAAATATATTTGGCTGAGTTTAAATATTTATCTGAAAATTTATTATTATTATATTTGATTATAATAAAAATTTTATAAGAATTGTAGTGCTTTTCTAAAAATATTCTTACTTGTGTTAAGGAGAGAGAGAGAGAGTGAGTGTAGAGATAACATAAAAAATAATAGAAAAAATAGAAAGATTATGAGAAAGAGAGTAAGAGAGAGAGATAAGAGAAAAAGTATGAGAGAGATTGATGAAAAAGAGAGAGAATGAAAAAGATGAGTAAAAGAGAGATAAAAAAAGAAAGTGATAAAATATAGGATATTATTGTCTTTTTACATTTAAAAAAAAAAAAATCTCATAGTATAGGAAACTTGAATTCTCACCTACCATTATATGAGAAATTTTTGGTGAGAATCTTGCTAAAAAATATTTTCAAAAATTTATATTTTTTGATAATTCTATTTTAAAATTTAGAAACTAAACATGAGTAACTTTCTCAAATTTAGTTTTTTAAAAATTTAAAAAAATTTCTCCTACCAAACGCTCACTAAATATAAAAAAATAATAATATTTTTTATTTTATTACTTTTTTTATCTCTCTTATCCATCTCTCTCGTTCTCTCTCTCTCTCACTTATTTCTCTTATATTTTTTTTCTTATCCATCTCTCTCTTATTTTTTTTTCTATATCATTTATACACTTACCTTCTCTTTTTCACATTACCACAAGTAAAAATATTTTTAGAAAAGTACTCAAAGTCTCATAAAAATTAACCAAACGTAATAATAAAATCTTTTCATATAAATATTTAAAATCAATCAAACTTATTTTTATATATTTTCAGTAATTATTATTCTCAAAAAATTTATTTTTCAAAAAATATAATTCTTAAAAATAAAAAATCTTATCGCATACTAAACACCTCCTTAGACACTTTCACATTAAAAAAAAACTCACGTTTTTACTCTTAGCAAATAGAAGCATTTTTAATTTACGATTTTATAAATTAATTTTTTTAAAATAAAAATAATTATAATATCATTCAAAAATATTTTTTTTTATATTTATTTATTTTAGTATTTGAATAGCTATTAACTTTGTGTGGAATTTATATTTTTGTGATATTTATAAAGAAATTTTTTATTTTTTAATTAAATTAATCTTATTTAAAAATTATATATATATTTATCACCAACTTCAATTTATATATTAAAATAATTATTTGTGATAAAAATTATAATTTTAACAATAAATTAAATTTAACATTTAATTTTAAATTATTATTTAATTGTGAAGATATATTATAAATATTTTTATTTTTAAATAACTAAATTAATTTATGAAAAAATTATAAATCAGAATATAGACTGGATTTATGAAAAAAGAAAAACACAAAAAACTAATAATAATAAAAAGCTAAGAATCTTGTTTCCTTTTGGTACTAAACTTCCTCTTGCTTTAAATAAAAACATTAAACTTGGACGTTAGTCATTTTATCAAGAAATTAAAAAATTAATAATGTAATCAATTCATGCACAAAAAATAAAATTGGATAATTCAATGCCATAACACAAAAACTTGGACGTTAGTCATTTTAATGCACAATAAATTTAATAATTTAGATATCAATTCATGCAATCAAGAAATTAAAAAATAAAAAATAAGCGAGTGAAAAATTTAGAGAATGAATTGTAAGATCAATTCATAAAACTGTTTTAAAAATAATGTAATTAATATTTTATAAAAATTAATAGAATTAAAGGGATGTGAGGTGAGATTATTTCGACTATAGCTATGGAATTAATATTGTACGGTGATCACAAATTTTAAGTAAATTTGTTTAAATATTTATTATTAACGTTTTGTAAACAAATTCATGAAATAAAAAATTATAAATTGAATAATACAATGTCGATTTGTAAAAAGCATTTATATATTATATTTTTATTAAAATATCAGACAATAGATACTTTAATAATTGACTTTAAATCAATAATAAGCAAACATATAAATAAATAAATAATATATTAAGATTATTTATAATTAATTTACTATACTTATGTTTGATAAACCAATTCTTAAAGTCTGTATTAAAAATTATTATAATAAATAATTTAATAATTAAATAAATGTGTTTTCTTAAATCTTAAAACAATAAATAAGAAAATTTATTACTGACGTGAAAGGAACAACAAAAAATATTATTATAGAATGAACGCGTGAAACGTTACATTTACCAAATAAAAATATTAGAAAATTAAGAAAGATGAAAAAAATTAATTATTAGTACAAAAAAATTGTTGCACACCTCTCAAGTATTATCTTAAAAACACTATATTAAAAATTACAACTCAATATTAAAAAAATAAGTAATACAATAGAATATATATAAAATATAAAATATCTTTAAAGAAATAACATATCTTTTAATTTTAAGAATTAATTCTTTTTAATTATTTTTATCAAATAAATAAATTGTATATTTAAGTATAAAATATGTGAAATATTGAAGTTTTAAATTTTTTGAAAAAAAAGAAAGTGAAATATGTGTTATAAGAAAAATAAACTCTCAACAAAAATCACATAAAAAATTATAAAATAAAATATAAGATAAAAAATTTATATAAAAAAATAAGGACACCAAAAGCAACACCTTGCGAGTGAAACTTTATTTGAATAACAATTTATTAGGGTGGGCCGGTGGGGTCGGTTCAGACGGGATTGATTAAAATGACTGGCAGTTATATATGCGTGACCTCGTGGGCCAACCATATTCAACTCTGGACCCATCTCTCCGTGTGTGGCGGACCTGATCCATCGCCATTTCTATCACAAGAAGTTTCCTTCAGATCTCCCCTTTTTTTTTTTTTTATATAAATAAAAAATATATAATATCTGTTTTTTTTTTATCAAAAATATTTGAATATTATCAGATAAAGCGTGGATAACATGTTTCGAATCTCGATGCTTCATCTCAACGCGTGAATAACATTTTGAATATTTTTAATTATAATCATCCTCTTAATAGAATCTAAAAAAGAACAAATGTCCATTTAAAAAATTGAATATCAAATTTTTATATTAAAATATTTTAATATTATCGATTAAAGTATCCCATAATTTCATTTCAATTTGATAATATTTATGTCTGATGGCCTGCAAAAAAAAAAGTCTATCAATAAAATTAAATATTTAAAATTTTTATATTTTTAACGTATCGATAATTTCATTTTAATCCGATATTTATCAATTTTATAACAATTATATTTAACACATTGATTATAATAAAGTGTACAAAAATTAAACAAATGCTTCTATAAAAAATTAATACCAAAAGCATCTTTTTTATATATTAAATTTAAAATATTATTTGTTAAAGTGTGTCGACAATGTATTCAATACGTGTCAATAATGTGTTTAAAATATTATCTATTAAAAAATATCGATAACAGTGTTTAAAATTTTATTTTAATATGTTATCTATCAATTTTATGATATTTATACCTGACACGTTATTTTCTTCTCCAACTAAAATTTTAATATTTTAATATTACTAATTAAAGTATCTCATAATTTTATTTTAATTTGATAATATTTATATTTGAGGCCTGTAGACAAAACAAAAATAAAAAATTCATCTATAAAATAAAATACCTACAAATTTTATGTTTTTAAATAATCAATTACATATTCATGATTTAATTTTAATTCGATATTTTTTAATTTCATAAAAAATTAATACCAAAGTATCTTTTTTTCGACAATGTATTCAATACGCGTCAATAATGTGTTTAAAATGTTATCTATTAAAATGTGTCAATAGCGTGTTTAAAATTTCATTGCAATATGTTATCTATCAATTGTATAATATTTATACTTAATATTTTGTTTTTTTTTTAACTAAACTTTAATATTTTAATATTATCGATTAAAGTATTTCATAATTTCATTTCAATTTGATAATATTTATATTTGAGGCTTGCAAAAAAACAAAAGTAAAAAGTCCATCTATAAAATTGAATACCTAAAAGTTTTGTGTTTTTAAATAATCAATGACATATCTATAATTTAATTTCAATCTGACATCGGTCAATTTCATAAAAGTTATATCTGACACATTGATTATAATCAAGTCTACAAAAGTGAACAAATGTCTCTCTAAAAAACTGATACCAAAAACATCTTCTTCTTTTTTTTGTATATATTAAAATATTAATACGTTAAAGTGTGTCGACAATGTATTTAATATTTGTCAATAGTATGTTTACAATATTATCTATTAAAATGTGTCGATAGCGTATCTAAAATTTCATTTCAATTAGTTTTTTTTTTATAGGTCAAAGATTATAATATTTATAAAACGAGTATAAATCTGAATTTATAGAAACTTTTAACAAAGCAAAAATGATAAAAATTATAGATCAGTCTACACTTCTGAAGAATAAAAAAAATTCAGATTACAAAGCAACATACCTCCTAATTTTTATTACTAATTTCATAAAAAAAATATAAATTTTACCCAATTACAACTCACTTTAACATCAAAACGAAGAAAATTCAAGTCTTTTAAGAAAGAGCAACACACTCTTTAAACTTTTTTGAAGATAATAACTCTTGGCATTGAAAATTCTTCTAACTTTGATATGTTGTAGATCTGAAACAAAAAATGTAGATCTTCAAAAGTTAATGAGCATCGGATAATCTCTACGAAGGAGAGAAAAATTTTTCTTAACAAATAAAATAAATCTCATTAAAAGAAAAAAAAAATTTCTCCAATAAAAAAAAGAAATTTCTCAAATAGAAAAAAATAATTTTACTATTGAAAGAAAATAAAAAAAGAAAAGCAAAAAAGAGGGGAGAGGGAAAAGGAAGCTGCCATTCGCAGCAACCTCCTTGATTCAGTTGGAAGCTGCTTGCGGCGCATTCTTAGAACACTTTTGTTTATAGGACACTTTGTTTTTTTCTCTCACTAAACTTTAATATTTCAATATTATCGACTAAAGTATCTCATAATTTTATTCTAATTTGATAACATTTATATTTGAGTCCCACAAAAAAAATAAAAAGAAAAAGTCCATCTATAAAATTGAATATCCAAAAAATTTATATTTTTAAATAATCAATTGCATATCCATAATTTAATTTGAATACAATATCTGTTAATTTCATAAAAATTATATTTGATACATTGATTATAATCAAATGTACAGAAGTGAACAAATATCTCTCTACAAAATTGATACTAAAAATATTATCTGTTAAAGTGTGTCGACAACGTGACAATGTGTCAAATACGTGTTAATAGAATGTTTAAAATATTATTTATTAAAATGTGTCTAAAATGTTATTTCAATTTGCTATCTGTTAATTTTATTATATTTATATCTGACACTTGATTTTCTTCTCTCACTAAACTTTCTCTTGCTTTAAATAAAAAGTTATATCCAACCATTGACAAATATTTTCTAAAAGTGTTGACTGAATTTCAAAAGTAAAGTGTATAAAATCTAGAAATGATTTAGTAACTATTTATGAATGTATAAAAATTAAAATTTGTTTATTTGCATTTGATACTTTAAAAGAACCTAAATCCCAAACGTTCTATATTTTACTAAATAAAAATATAGTGAAAATGTTACTTTAATCATCAAATCTGTGCTTCTACAGCTAATCATATATCTAATTTGGATTCTTACCCTCTTACTTTCTTTCCTTTTTCTTATTAGCAGCAGGCAAATAACAATAAATTTTACCATTATTTTAACTAAAAAAAATAGCATAAGAAGATTTCTTAAAGAAATTCAACACTTCTTCCGATATTTTTTTGAGAGTTCGTGTAAACTTTCAAGAATATTAATTAAAACTCAATTCTTACAGAGAAAATTTAAAAACTTTCATGAATGAAGAAAATAGCTTACCAAAGGAAAAAAAAATTACTTCATCAAAGAAAGAGGCAAGAGTAAGAGAAGAGAAGGAGGAGGAGGGGCTGGTAGAGGTATGTTCCTTGCCCTCTTTCTATAAATGCTGGTACAAAATCCTGATGGCCTAGCACAAAAGAACCATGTTCTGTAGCATTTGTCAGGCCAGTCTCTTAACCCCACACGAAAGCCCAAAAGAACCAGACCCCAAAAGAAAAAAGGCCACAAAAGAAAGTTTTATTGATAGCCGAAGTGCCATCAGAAAGTCTACAGAATAAAATACAAGAAACTCAATCTAATTAATCAGAAAAATTCTAGTTCATGAATCATGATACAGCTCTAGAAAGTATAGCATCTTTAACCTTCTTTTTGTCTTTGCTTTACGCTTTTGAGACTATTTCTGCCTCTTGTATATTTTACCCAAGAAGGACTTCAACACTGCTTGAACTGCTGTGCTAGGATGAGCTTCAATGGAGGCCACAAGCATCTCATAACTCTTGCTCTCATACTCCGCAAATACACCCTGTTCATTTGGAATTCAGTAAATGAACCAATGTAAATCAATAATTTCTGCATCTCTAATGACGTGCAGAAATGCTTCAACTTCTTTTAAGAAAATGGTAATGGAAGCATGACTTTCTGTCTTTCTCTGAATATATGCAGAGATATTTAATGTTTCAATTCACCATCATAGGATTTTTCTCATCTTATTTGGTTGGCTAATAAGTACTCTTTATCTCTTATTAGTGTAGCAAATATATATATGTAAGAGATAGATTCTTAAGTAAACTTGATTTGTAAAAGATAAATAGATCAAGTTAAACACAAAGAGATATGTATGTATGTCTGGTACACTTTTTAGCAGAACTTACCTCTGATTTACTTATATGTCTTGTCATAATTGACTTGTTTACCTATCCATTGTAGATTGTATACATATAAGTATATTAGAAACACTTTCTAATATGTTTCTTGTTTACCTATATTTTGTAGACTAGAAACATGTTATCATGTTCTACACTCTTTTCAATAGGATCCACTTCTAACATGCTTATATGTCTCTTCATGATTAAGTTGGTCTACTTAATAATTTTTTATTTATTTCATTTTCTACAAAATTATAATGACTGCACACTATGAAAGAAGCTCAAACCTCAAGATCGAGCTCTTTATACAGGGCCTTAACTTTAGCAACATTTGCAGGATCTGGCTTCCCGTAGTTCTCCTGCAAATTCAAGTTTGTCTCAATTTAATCAAGGAAGAGAAGAGCAAGAGTCACAATAAAATGTTAACTTACGTATAACACTTTCTTTTGTTGTTCATTGCTAAATTCCAATGCTTTCACAACCAACCAAGAGCACTTGAAATCTTCAATATCTGTACCTATCTGGTGCCATTGATGACTTGAATGAGCAATCCAATTTAAATATCAAAAACAATTTGGTCAATTCCAGTACCTATGATGCCCACCTTTCCAATTGTTTCAGGTTCACCAAAGCAATCCAAATAATCATCCTAAAACAGGAAAAAAGGTAGTTTACAGCTTTTGCGTAGACCACATGCTAATGGTGACACAAAGTAGACATCTAGGGAGAGACAGAAGGTCCACATATGCTAACAAAACATTACCTGCACTTGAAAGTAGGTTCCCATCTCAACAAGAATGTTCTTTACATCAATATGGTTATCCAGATTCTCACCTGCCATGAGCAGTGCACATCCAACCTAAGGAAATATATAGAAGGTAAAATCCAGATCATTTATTTCATGTAGGATGAGACAACATTGTTGGAGAAATGCATAACATAGAAAACAGAAAGGTAGGGTATATTGGCCTGTAAGTGAAGAGTCATATACAGACATAAACTAACACGCCATCCTTGCTGTGAAAATGAAGGAAAAATAAGGAAAAGACATATGACTTCAAATTGGAGAACCCATTAAATGTCTTATATTATTCTTGTAGGATCAGGAAATATGAAAATACAGTGACCGGTTACCATTAGCATCTCTCAAGAAAATACAGCAAGAAACAAACCTAGATTTGGGATGAACAATATAATTGTGAAAGAACTTTTACTTACTGGAAGGTAAAAAGAGTAATAAGCAGTTTTGTACTGAACAATGCGGCGGTGACTGCACAAGATGCCTGTCTGTTAGTTATTCATTTTGAAGAAACAGACAATATAAAAGAAATTGAAGCAGAACATATCAATTTGCAACAAAGTTAGTAATACTAAATACTAATAAGAAAATTCATATAATATTTTCAACCAGTATACACAAGTATGCTCTGGGATGGCAGGATCAGAAGGCATATCTCATTTCATGTCATCAAAACTGCCAATCTCTTCATAAAGTAATGTAGAGATATAATGGGAAGGCAGCCATCTCTGTTGTGATGTTACCTTCCACCAAATATTTTTTTGAAAACACCGTTGATTTCAGTCTAAAAAGGGTATGATATTAGAATTTTCTTCCTTTATAGTCACATATGGCCTACTTTCCAGCCAGAGCCTTTTCAGGTTTTTTATGTTCTGTTGGTACTTACAGTGATAATGTGTACTTTGACAGGTCTTTTTCTCCTTCAAGTGTAGTGATCAGATCTATCATCTGTCCTGAAGCAGTCTGAAACTCAACCTATAGAAAGATGACAGTACTCAAGTTTTAGCATATTATCAAGATGAAATACACATAATTTAACTTAGACATATGTACAACCTCATTAAACAAATCGAGAAGATCCACATAATATGGCTTTTCCCTGAAGTGTTTTTTAAGAATCCTTGGTATATGATTTCGTAGTAAAACCCCATCGTTTACTGCAATCATGGCAACCTGCATCACACAATAAGTAGAAGTCAATTGCTTTATTGGCTACGGCAGTCAAAAAAATTAAAAGTAAACTGCCATTTTGTTCCCTAAAAGATATGGTTTACATCAATTTAGTCCATCAAAGAATATTTACATCAATTGACTACATCAATCTTGAAATTTGACTCAATCAAGAAGAAATTTTAGTCCTCCAAAAGATTGAATTTACATCCGTTTAGAACTTAATTGAGTTGAATTCTAGAGATTGATGTAGTTGCAGTTGATGTAAACGCTCTTTAAAGGACTAATTTGATGCAAAGCAGATATTTCAAGGACCATAATGGTAGCTGACTAAAAAATTAATACGATGGCTTATGTTTACTCTTGCTTCAAACCTTGGGTAATCTAAACCAGCATGGCTGACCACGCCTTGTAAGAGAGTTATCCATAATGTCATCAAGAACGAGAAAATATGCCTGAAGCTGCAAAAGTCATCAACAGAAGACTGTCAAATTCCTCCATGACATCACATGATCGCAATAACCTTCTTTTGTGGTTGAAGCAACTATCATAAAAACATTAAAAAAACTTCAAATTCAAATGAGAAAAAAAAAGATTTTGATTGCCATACCCATTCAATACACCAGCCAAGAGCACTAGCAAGGAAAATTTCCTCTTCACTTAACTCTTGCCCTTTTAACAATTTGTAGCTGTCAATAACCGATAGTCCACGGTTCAGCTTACCTGTATTATAAGTTATAATAAAGTTTATGTCAATGAGATTTATCTCTCTCCAACATGATCTGGAATACACCCATTTCCTTTCCTAGTTCTGTATAGTTAGAATAAACTGGTAAGGTACTGAGCACAAAATTTTAAAGAAATTCTCAAGCCCCACCTCCAGGCACATTGTAGTCCAGCATCTGTAATAAGGTAGATTAAATAACACAGTAAGGACAAAAACGAAATAAATATTCATATTTCAATCAAATTGCAATCAGATTTGCACGAATTCATGAGTCCAGACATTTGACCCACACATAAATAGGGGAAACCATAATGATTAACTGATGAAAAGTACAAAGAGCACCAAAATGCAGAACCCCATGGAAGTTTCTGCAAGAAACAAATTGTTGTTTTAAGCATTTTGCAAGTGATAGGGGAAGGTATAGATCATACAAACGGATAAAAGCTGTCTTGAGTACTCAGTTGTTGGAATAACTTAGATCATTTTGATAATTCATACTGAGTAGTATCTGAATACATATAGTCCATAATATTCCATATATTTTCCCCCTTTAACCCTAAGTTAATGTGATGCTTAAAGTGCTGAAAAAAATGCTAGATTAAATCCAGAAAAATTAAACAGACAAGTCATTTCACTTTCATAGAAGGTTATAGGGTCTTCTAGCTCAGATGAAGATTGTTTTAAATTTTATGTCTTTAATATTGTTAAGGTTGAAATTCAAGCAAACAAAACTCCTACAACATATCTATCTATGATCCATGTAAGGCCATTTTCTCCATTTTGCAGCGCAGATGCTACTATGAAAACAATTGCAATCATTTGGCTATGTAGTCTGTTTCCTAGAACATGCTTTGCAATATCACGTTAACCATCTGTCAGTCCAATGTCCCACATTCTAATACTATTAAACACAACCAATATGCAAACTGCCACAAAACCGTTTTAAATTCTCTTTTGTTAGTTCAATTTAAGAAAAAAGGACAGCAAAATCCCATCATCAGAAAAGTGAATAACTATATCAAACAATTGTTTCTTCAGAGAAAGGTCACAAGATGGAAGCGTCCAACATAGAAAGAAAACTCTAAAAAAAAACGTCAAAATGGACAATAAATAATTAAATGAGAATATATTTGTTATGGTCGTGATTGTTCCAAGAAGAAAGTGGCATACCCGTTCGACCCAATTATGAGAATCAACTGAGAATTCGAAGGCAGGATCAAGGAGTAAATCCGATTTCAAAACTGAGTATACATTCAAGAATGTTGACTTTAGATCTGCCATTGACAGAGCTTCCGAAAGAGTAGAGAAACAAGGAGAAGAAGGGTCACGGACACAGAATAATTCCGGTTTAAATGTCTCTTTATATAGAGAGAAAGAGGTAGAGAGAGATGCAAATATGGCTGAGCTGACTCATACCCGTTTTCCTTGTGAGTCAGAAGCTCAAACATGAGCAATTGTCCAAAATTTAAGGTAATAAATAAAAACAGAGTGAATTACTGTTTTGTCCCTAAGAAACATATATAATTTTAATTTGATTTATTAAGATTTTATTTTTTTATTTTAATCCTCTAAAACTAAATCCTTTTTTTAAAAAAAATGTATACATTATTTCTATTAATAAATTAAATTTCAAAAATTTAAATTTATATATTTGTAAAAAAAAATTAATTTTGATTTTTTTGTACTTTTAAACTGTTTCCATTCTTCACTATAACAATATATTTTATGAGATCATATTTTAAAAATTTATATTATATTTTCATAATATTATATTCAATTACATGGTAAGTATTAAAGGTGAATTTTAGTTTTTCTTTTCAGTGTTATAATTAAATATAATTTTAAATTTTTTAAAATTTAAATTATTTTTTCGAACAAGCTTATGACATACTCCCCTTCATTGAGGAGAGGAATTTATCAACATCAATACGAATTATCAATTAAGTTAAACATTTGAACGATTTTTTAATTAATTTATTTTTTATTAGATAAAAGTTAAAATAAGAGAAATTTATTATGGTTCAATAATAAGATATGATAAAAGTTCCAATAAAAATTTATAATAATATTTATTACTTATTAAAAAGGATACGGTGTCAAAAATATAAATTTTATAAATAAAATATTTTAATCTTTATCAATTAAATTAATTTAAATTTTTAAATAATTGATTAGATAATACAAAAAAAAAATTAGATATTACTATTAAATTTTATAATAAAAATATAAAATGCGAATATTCTCTTTTAAACAAACTAATTATGTAAAAATGAATTATAAAAAATTCTCATATTATTTCTTATTTAAAATCAAATAACAAATATTTTAACAATTGCTCCTAAGTCTTGCTGAAATACAAATTAGAAAAGAGAGAAGGGCATTAATGTATTAACGGGGATAAAATGAGAATCATGAATAGCTTCAATCATTCAAAGGAGTGGCTGCATGACAGGTGTCAGCTTCTGATTGCACAATTCGTCCTCCTCTTTGGGTTTGTTCCCCACGATCCCCTCCCTCGTTGTTCACGCTTCTGGCAGTAGGAGAATCGGATATTGCAACGGTCAGAAAGAGAGTATGATCAGGTGTATCGTGGATCCCAAGTTTCGGTGAAGCTTCTCCAATATGATCGCTGGTTTTGTCAACTATTGGAGTCAAAATTAATCGGATGGTTGATGTCTTCGAGTCATATAAGAATGAAAGAGTGTGTCTCAGCTGAACAGTCAAGGTACAAGTTGTTTCATTAAATTAAATTAAGCTCCATAAGATCCTCGTGGTATTTTTTTTATTTATCGAAATTATTGTTTTTTTTTGTAAGGATTCTTTATACTTCTTTTTTTTTTTATTAAAAACAAACAGAGCAAGAGTCAAAAAAAAAAAAAACTGCGAAAGTTAAATGAGATAAAGATAGCTCCAACAGCATCAGAGATAATAAGCATAGCTCCAAAGTAACTTTATTGTTTGCAATATGGCATAAAATTAAATCATATAATATAAGTCTTATTGCATAATACAAAATAAACTATTTATATGATGTCAATGAGTTTTGACTCAAATAGAATTTTATTGACATTTAAATATCAGTAGACATAAGTTCAATTCTCTATTTTTCTTGTGTTATATGTCTGCGGTAAAAGAAAATTATTTATTTGATAAACTTTAATTAATGTATTAAATTAATTTAATTGCATACTATTATACAATACAATATCAAACTAAAAAATAAATTTATACTATTTTATATTTTTTTTATAGAATACAAATCTTAGAATATGAGAAAATATTAACTCTCAAATTCTTTAAATAAGACTTCAGAGAATATTGAGAACTTGGAGATCCAACTCTGTTCAAGTTTTTTTTAAAAAAAATAAGTAAAATATCACTATTTATATATGATAATATATACTAAAATTAATAATTTGAAGACAAAAACAATATAAAAAAATTCTGTAATTTAAAAAAATACATACTATAATAAGAAAAAAAGAAAGAAAGTACTTTTGACACTGTCCGTATTCTTGAATCACATTCAACAACCAGTTTGCTATCAAATTTTTGGTATATTTTCTTTTTGGACTACATCTAAGGGCCTCACTCAACATTAATCTTTTGGACAAATTCAGCTGCAGAACTTCTTTCGCTGCCTATCATCCTGGATTTTAGTGTTTGTAATCTATATTTCATCTCTCACTTCGGATTAATTATTTAGACAAATGCAATTATGTGTTTGGGAAAACTCGAGCCTAGGGACGTGAAATGTGGATGTAGAAGAAGCGGGAAGGTGCTGGGAATATAAAACAAACAAATGATGACCAAATTGGGAGGAGAAATGAAGTTTGAGAACTGAGACGTACGTGGATTGAATTGTATCGAAAATAATACTTTTTCTGCTTTGCTTTCACGCAGACTATTTTCAGAAACACGAGAGAGAGAAAAAAAGGGGCGATGGGTATGTATGTGGGTGTGTAATGCGAGAAGAGACCATGGTATATATAATATAAAGTATAAATTACTAATTTATTTTTTAAAATTATTTTATTTATTTATTTATTTATTTATTTTTTGGCCAAACTTTTGAATATTAACTTCAACTATTGTATCCGACTCCAGAAGAAGAAAAAAAAAGCAGAAGAATTTCTTGGTAAGAAACAATAGTACGCGCGCTCAGATTCTGCATTCTCTGCCATTCCAAACCCCCGGTCTTACCTCCGGTTTTCCATGGCCACCTCTGCGACAACGCCCTCTCAGCCTCTCTCTCCTCAGAACTTCCGAGATCTCTTCGATTCCGTCGAAGCTTTCCTCTTCGATTGCGATGGTATATAATCTCAATTTCTCGTGAATTTTCAATTTTTCTTTTCCTGATTCCAGTTATATGATATGATTGTTAGGTGTGATTTGGAAGGGCGACGAGCTTATCGATGGTGTTCCACAAACTTTAGATATGCTTCGGTCCAAGGTGTGTGTATAGTGTATACTGTAGTGTAGCGTAGTTTTCTTAATTTCCTTGATCAGATTGAAGAACTTTGTTTTGCTTTATCTGCTCGTCAACAGTACAATCGTTTTTTTTTTTTTTTGCCACTTTAGGGGAAGAAGCTGGTGTTTGTGACTAACAATTCCTCAAAATCCAGAAGACAGTTCGCTAAAAAGTTCCAATCCTTAGGAATTTCGGTTTCTGAGGTTTAATTCTGTTGAATTGGATGGGATTTGAAATTAAATGTTGTTAAAATTGGAGCATGCCTTTTATTGCCACTTTTTCGGTTTTGCAGGATGAGATTTTTTCCTCGTCTTTTGCAGCTGCCATGTACATGAAGGTCAACAAATTTCCCACAGAAAAGAAGGTTGGTGAGTCGACTTGATATGGCAAAGGCAGCTATTTAAATCATTATCGCTGTTCCAAAGCCTTAGCAGTTTCGTTTCCTCTTTTACTGAGTAATTATAAATTGTGAATGGTGAATGGCGTGTGGTGCAATGAGCTTAGTTAAATTTCATCTTACTGGTCATCTTACGTGCTTACTATTGTTGTCACTAAAATGAAAACTAAAAGCCTGAAAAAATTGCTTGGAATTAGACTCTTTGTGTAATTCAAAGTCTCTTTGCTTGCACTTCAATTAACCATTTTTGTTCGGGAAAATTCTGATTACATTAGTTCGTTTCCTAAGTCTCTCATGTATATTATGTTGATTTAGTTTCAATATTTCATTTCACATTAACATCCTTGCCTAACTGAAGATACTCATTTTTTTGGACAATACTTGGTCATAAATTATTATACCATCATTTTAGCATTTCACTTGTTGCAATTTGCTTCTGTAGTGATTATATGTAATCCATATTGAGATTTCCTCATTTTTGCCACAAGTCACCTACAGATATCTATTTTCCCATTTTTTTCTCAATCTGCAGATTTATGTAATTGGTGGGGAAGGTATACTGGAGGAGTTGCAGCTTGCTGGATTTACTGGTCTTGGTGGTCCGGTAAGATCCGCAGATTCACTTTTGCCCTTACTTTCTTAATTCCTAGGTTAAATTCAAGGTTTACATTGTCTAGAGAGCTAACTGTGAAACATGTAGTTTTGGTCTTCCACGTTAATTATTTTCAGTTTGAGTTATCTTTTGCTCCAACATTTTGTTGATAAGATGATTATTCTCCTTCATTAAGTAGGAAGAGGGGGGCTCCTTGCTAAATATGAAACCTTACCTTATCAGTTTGACTCGACTCAAGTGATCGAATTTAAATCTGAGACTACAGTTAATGTGTGTTCAAACAAGGCAGAGATAGCGATAATTGCCACTGGAGCAACTCTCACAAAATATTTCAATCATTGCAGGAAGATGGAAATAAAACAGTTCAGCTGAATCAGAACTACTTCGTTGACCATGATAAGAGTGTAATGTAACATCTTGCCCATTGTTTCTTTCAGCATCTTCACTGAGCTCAGTGCATGCAGTTTACTGCTGAACTCTCTTTTGCAGGTTGGAGCTGTCATTGTTGGAATAGATCCATGCATTAACTATTACAAACTTCAGTAAGAAAATCTATCCCCCTTGTTCCTAGCTTAAATCTTGAGCACAATACCTTTAGGCCAATTTTAGAACCCTCCATGACTTATCACTTTTCTACATATGGAGTCCAAAAGGAGAATTGATGCTGTTACAACTATAATTTAGTAGGCTGGTATGATCTGAAGTATTCAAATACCAAATGCATTATGCATATTATTTTGAGCAAGCTGACTTCTGTCGAACTTCTTATGGTCCTAGTTTGGCCTCATGGATTAATTTGCTCTGCCAAGGTTTTTGAAGCTTCATTCAAGTACTTGTTTTTGTCAGAGATCTTTGAAGATAGACTCTGGGGCTTTTGTAACGAGTTTATAATACTGAAAGAATGACCTGATGAACAAATTACTCTTCTTTAAGAAGACTAAAGCATCAGACTAGTCTTTTCAACAGTCAAAGTAAACCCAAAACAAAACACTTTCATAAGAAAGTGACCTGACAAAAGTTAAGAAGAGACTTTTCACATTAATTCCAAGTTTCTAACATTAGAATCATAATGTTAATATAAGCTGGCATCATCTGAAATTCTGGTTATACAAGTTAAGAATAAAATTTGAACACTATCATCATTTTAGTAACTGCTTGCTTTTATCTGCTTCATATGATGATACCTTAAATTTGACCTAGCAGGTATGGAACCCTTTGCATACGTGAGAATCCAGGATGCCTTTTTATTGCCACCAACCGTGATGCAGTTGGGCACATGACTGCTTTGCAAGAATGGCCTGGTTCTTTATTCAATTCCATTCTATTATTGAAGACTAGAATTAGTATGCAACTTGATTATATGGCCTCATAATGGATAACAATTGGACTTCAGGTGCGGGGTGTATGGTTGCTGCCATTTGTGGGTCAACCCAAAAGGAGCCTGTTGTAGTTGGGAAGCCATCAACCTTTATGATGGACTTTTTGCTACAGAAGTAAGAAAGTCAAATGGCTTAAGTTTGTTGGTTTTGTCTTCGACTTGCTTTTGTTTGATATTCTTCTCACCATTATATATTTCACCCTGTCAATCAGATTCAATATAAATTGCTCCAACATGTGTATGGTGGGTGATAGATTAGACACTGATATTTTGTTTGGACAGAATGCTGGTTGCAAAACTCTTCTTGTACTTTCAGGTAATGGACTCATCTCTTTCTACATTCGGAAGTGCCCTAACTACAGAAATAGTTCATAACATAGTGTTATTACTTCTCTTGTGGGAACAGGTGTAACAACACAACCAGCTCTCCAAGACCCTTCCAATAATATTCAACCGGACTACTATACAAGCAAAATATCTGATATGCTTGAATTTTCTTGAGCATAAATTATTTCTTCCCACTCTAGACATTCCTTTCAGGCATTCGGGATATTTTTGCCCAGCTGATTAAATACTCATCTGGACTGTTTTAGAATTGCAGGTAGTCCATAAAACTGCTTTACACGCATTTAAAAGGTACGACACTATGATTGTCGCAGCATGATGACTGACACATTTTATGTGGGGAAAGAATGTTCCTTATTCATATGTACGACTCAATAATGTGACATATTTAATAACCAAAGGGGATAAGCGTTCTTATATTCGTCATTACGCATATAGTCCTCCCATATTGTACCAGTTGAAAATGGGTAGTAGAATTTCAATTTTTGAGTAATATCTTTTTAGAGGAAGGACCCTTTAGTTTAAAATATAGTAGAAGTATTAGATACCAAGCATCTAAATTATATTTACTATTAATAACCCCACCTCCACCCC
Source organism: Gleditsia sinensis (assembly GCA_037074535.1). Taxonomy (NCBI): domain Eukaryota; kingdom Viridiplantae; phylum Streptophyta; class Magnoliopsida; order Fabales; family Fabaceae; genus Gleditsia; species Gleditsia sinensis. The sequence goes on from CM073465.1 coordinate 77,282,105, forward strand.
CTCCCTTATCTGCTTCTTCAGCGAACCCCCAATTAATCTTCAAGACTTCAACCCACCGGTATGTCAAATGAGATCATTTTTCTTTTAAAGGTGTTCACCAGATGAAGTTGAATAGAGTTAATAGCACAATCATTATGACCACCAGACCACCTAACCTTAATCTGGGATATCTACTCAACCAGGACAGGGTCTGATGTCAATTCATCATCAGGGCAACTGAGCAGAATACTATTAAAGTATCAACGGTCCATAGAAATCCACATAGAAAGGAGTTTAGATGACGTTCAGTCAGTTATAAATTAATCTGTCCCAAAAAAAAACGTTAAAAAGTTAATGAAGTTAGTGACATTGTTGTATGGATAAGAAAACAAACGAATGGCATTCTCTGGATATGATCTAATTTAACATAGGGTATGTAATATGTTTTGGTTACAACTTTTCCCATAGGATATTTTTTAATTATCAATAAATTTAATTAAACCCACCGTACTTTTTATACTTGCAATGGTTGGTTCTTGTTTCACAACTCAAGCTGTTTGGGGGCTTTTCTTGTTCCATGCATCTACTTGAATATAGGAAAAAAGTTATGCTTGTTTCTATGGGTAGGCGAAACCTTGATTAGAGACCACGTAAACTAAGCAAATTATAAATAAATATATATAAACGGATCAGATATATTTTCAAAATAACTCACTAAGCAAAACATGAGGTTTATGATATGAAGTTAGCATAATGAAAATTTCCTCCAACAATTTATCAGTAATTGTGTCATGTAGTAATTAGAGAATGAAAATAACAACAAAGCAAACTGCAGGACCAATTCCTTGATTTTGAAAACATGCAATTTGATATTTAACAAAATGAATGAAGAATATGAATCACATCAAATATTTTCCAAGATTAAATAATGCCAAACCATCCCACATTAACATATTAACTGAAAAGGTTTGGTTGACCTTGCTCCTTTTGGTAAAGACATTCTGAATGATAAAAGTCATTCATGTTACTTTCAAGTATGATAGCTTGAAGAACTTCAACCTCTTACATTTTAATCAATATAGCCAACAAATAAACTAATACAGAAGAAAAAAAAAAAAGGAAAGATACGGTAACAGCATATGCTAACTCACAAAAACAACAAATTATACCTTTTTTCATCAGGGGAGATCAACTACATAGATAAAATATATCATAATAATTTATTATAAATAATATTAATAGAAAAATTATATATTATTAAATCTTTTTCAATTATTTCACTTATTTTTTTAAATTTTTTTATCATTTAACTACGGAACTACTATCTATTTAATTTTTTTTTTTTTTAATAAATAAAAAAATTCATACATATTAACTCAGCTGAGCATCTTATCACAACTGCATTAACTTAATGCCTTCGGATAGAGATTTAAGAAAAGAGGAATTGATTTCAGTGAAGCTTTGTTATACTGGATGAATATAACAATTAAAAAAAATTCTTTTAATTAATTAATAGGATTTCATATAATATACTGCAACACCAATGCTATACCAGTAATAAAAGATAATATTAAACAACACAATGCTACTTAATAACTGTTAAAGCAAGGTTGCAGTGATATGGCTCCATCCAGTAAGCGCGCATGACCTGCATTTGATCCGAGAATTGTCCTTTTAATGTTAACCGAAATAAAAATGGTTGAATAGATGAAGACATCAAACTCTTAACGATTAAATATTCTTCACAAACTAAATTGGTTAATAATGTCTTGAAAATTCATTAGTTACTGGCAAAACTATCATCTTGAGTTTATAACAAAGAGACAGCGCAGAATTAATCTGCATTCCAGTAATTAAAGTCAGCTTTAATTTCGTCAGCCTCCTAATCATCAACAATCAACAAATCAAATTATTATAAATGGCAGAGATATAAAAGTGTAAGAAGTGTTTCAAAAAGATGGCACTCAATTAAGACCATCTTAATTCAGCATGTGAGACCAAGGTAATTCTCTAGAACCCCATAATCTGTCTAAACCTAGAGAAGTGCAAAACCATATATATGTTAAATCCTGCATAATTATAATGATTTTGCTTCTAAAAATTTTAAACAAAACGTATATGAAAAGAGAGAAATATTGAAAGGAATTCATTCCCACACAAAAAATAAAAACCTAGTGTTTAATTTTGCGGTAACAACATAGCCCGGCAAGAGCAATGCAGCTTTTTTGCAGAATAAGAACCATACAATAGGAAAAGAATGAGTAAAGTTGTAGTCGTGTGGATTAATTGCTTTAATTTTTCCAGTGCTGCAATCACTTTTATGCCTTTTACTTCATCAACCCTCACTATCCCATTTACTAAATTATTAAACGAAATGATATTAAATAGAGAAAACCCATGAACTGACATGCAACAAAATAATCAAATCATTGATAAAAGAGGCAACAAAGCTCAAGGCTCATACCTGAAGGATTAGAAAACAGATATAAAAAGGCAAAAAAAAAAATTGCAAAATCGACAATATGAAAAATAGTTTGACATTTCAAACACTTCCGGATGAACCAGGCCATCTCTCACTACGCTTTTTCTCCTCTTGAATCTGATTGCGAAGTTCCTCCTACAGAAGTCACCGTGATGGACTTCCACATAATACTTCAGAAAAAAAAAAAACATCAACATGAGACAAACTCACAGAATGAGAGAGAAGTAAGCGATGATAGTAGAAAATTAGAAATATTAGAAAATCTCAACCCCACCCATGAAGAAAAACACTCAACAAATCACTGTCATATGGTAAAATCGAATCTACTGGATAACCCAAGTAAAAAGAAAAAGTGATTACCTTAAAGTAGATGAGAGAAGGAGGATGTCTTGACATCACTGGCGGCCATTAGTGCAGAGAGAAAGATGTCTCTGATTAGGCAGCGGAGAAATCTGCAAAAACAGCGTCAATGCGAAGGAGAGAAGAAAGAAACGACAGAGAGAGAGAGATAGAAGCTGAACCGAGATCCATCCATGGGGAAATAAGATGAAAAGAAAAAGAATATTACTTACCTTCTGAATAGCGAAGGGAACGCGGAATCAATTTTTTTTTTTTAATATTACTTTGAAATCTGCATTAAGCATTGATGAGGTTGTTTACCAATGCAGATGATAAAGGTTATTAAAGATAGAGCGCAATGAAGTCTTTTCAAATTTAATTGATCACCAGGCCTTTCAAGAATTTTGTTTTGACGGAGGTGAAACTTTTTTAGTATAATGTATTGATATTGTTTTGACACCCTCATCTAACATCACATTCTTCTGGTCCTATAAACTAAGAGCTAAAAGATAATTTCACGTAACAAGAAACTTCCCATATGAACTATTTACTTAATGCCCTAGATACCCCCAAAACATAAATGCAATTAGACTAGAAGAAAAAATAATGTCAACTGAAAGGATATTAATATAACCATATCCTGCATTAAGCTATAATAACATAATCAGACTGGGTAAAGGCCATATAAGATTAAATTGATTGATGTCAACTGAAAAACATCAATCAAGGATTCTCCACTAACAGTAGCAATTTCTAATACAAATAATCAGCAGGGCAGTAGCATCTGTGAAGCAGAATATGGGCAATAACAAAATTACAGGGACATGAGGACTGTTATGATTAAATTTAAAACATGTCATGCATTCACAAAAAGAAGATTATGCCCCTTAGCTTCACTGGCAAGATGTTCCAGCCTCCAAAACACTTCATACGACTCAATGCCAGTGCCCTTTCTTGGAAGTTGGAACAGCCTTTTTGAACTCCAAATTTTCTAATGTGCAAACACAGTATCATTTCGCCTAGGCGGTCTATCAGGTATACTTCCTGGCTTGAATTTCGAAGCCTCATGTCTTGCCAATTCAGGAGGAACAGGACTATTACTCTGTAAAAGCATCTGTTTGAGGTCATAAAAAACATCAGAATCCTGAAGAGTCAGGAATGTCGTTGCCACACCAGTCTTTCCAGCACGACCAGTACGCCCAATACGATGTGTGTACATTTCAATATTCCCAGGCATATCATAGTTTATGACATGAGCCACATCAGGTATGTCAATCCCACGCCCTGCAACATCAGTGGCAACAAGGACATTATATCTCTTGGTCCTAAATCCTTCAAGACTGATCTCCCTCTGCTCCTGTGACTTCCCACCGTGCAAAGTAGTAACACGATAGCCATCCCTATCCAAATTCTTTGCAACCATATCAGCATTTTTCTTGGTGTTAACAAATACAATTGCTGTCTTGTCATTAAGTTCATCAAGCAACCTTTGAAGTTTATAAAATTTCTCAGATTCCTTCATCATGTTCACGTGCTGGCTGATCAAGTCAGTTGTCTTTCCTGCAGTGCCTATGGTTACCACAACCGGGTTCCTGAGATATTTTCTAGCAAGCCGCTCCACAGCCGGTGGCATGGTGGCACTAAACATATAAGTGGTTCTGTAAATCCTCTTCTCATCAAGCTCTTCATCTTCATTTTCCGGTTTCAGATTGCTGGAAGGCATTGCATCCAAAACACCCATTACTTGAGGCTCAAATCCCATATCAATCATGCGGTCAGCCTCATCAAGAACAACATAATTGCACTGATTTAGAACAGCATATCGTCGCTCCAGGCAGTCAATTAAACGACCAGGAGTGGCAATTACAATTTCACAACCCTGCCTTATCTTAAACCCTTGCTCCTCAATTGACTGTCCACCAACAATGGAAACCACTTTGATGCCCAGATATTGAGCAAACTTCACGGTCTCATCCTCAATCTGCTGCGCAAGCTCACGTGTAGGTGCCATAACAACGGCATAGGGACCCTCGGCCTCATTCTCTTCACTCATGGGAGGAAGCCTCGTGATATAACTCAACATGGGTAGAACAAAAGCAGCAGTCTTCCCTGAACCTGTCTCTGCAATGCCAATGACATCACGTTGCTGAAGGCCAAGCGGAATGGCAGCCATCTGAATGGGAGAAGGAGTCTTGTACCCAGCCTTCTCTACCGCCTTCAGTAGTTCAGCACTCAACTTACTCTCAACCCAGCTACGCATTGGGCGAGGAATTCTGGAACCCTTGTAAGAGATGTTAAAGTCCTCCCTAAATATACGCCAATCCCTCTCAGTCATCTCCTCAAGCTTCTTCTCGCTCCAATGGCGGTCCACTCTCATGTCAAAGGTGTCGTAGAGGTCAGCAGCAGCCTCCTTTCGTCGTTGCGCATCAGCCTCTTCTGGCTTCTCCTCCAAACCCTCCTTCTTCCGGATCTCTTCACGCATCTCCTTCTCATTCTTAGCAGCAAGCTTCTTCTGCTCACGGCGGTCCATTCCAGCACGAAAACCCCGCCCAAAGAGCAGCTGCGCCTCGTGAGGGTTCTGGTAGAGAGCGTTCATGTCGCGAGAAGTATCCTCAGTGTTCTCCCAGTCGAAGGAAAATCGGAACTTCTCACTAGGTTTAATAACCCGCTTCTTGGGCTTCTTGGAACCAAGATACTGCTCCTTGATGGACTCAAGCTCCTTCTCACGCTCCCGCTCCGCTAATTTCTCAATCCGAGCACGCTCACGAGCCCTAGCTTCCTCTTCACGCTCCCTCTCTCGGTTCCGTCGTTCTACTTCCCGGTCCCGATCGCGGGCCCTATCTCGCTCACGCTCACGATCCCGCTCTCGCTCCCTGTCCCTATCCCTATCCCTATCTCTATCGCGGTCTCTGTCCCGGTCCCGGTCGCGATCACGGTCTCGGTCTCTGTCGCGGTCGCGGCGGTCAGAGTCGGAGGGTTTAGAATCGGAGGTTGGATCAGATGAACGATTACGGGAAAGCAGCTGTTCCTGGCGGCGTCTTTGTTCGGCAATTTCTTCTTGGCGGCGTTGAAGGGCTAATTGTTCGCGTTGAGCTTTGGTTAAGAACACTGGTTTCGAGGAGGCGACGGCGGAAGTGGCGGCGGACGAAGAAGCCGAAGAAACTAGGGACACAGCGATGTCATCAATTGGGCGTTTCATACTTCCCTTCGTAAAGCTCTTGCAACGCTACGAACAAAGTTAGAGATAGAGAGAGAAGGAGAAAAATGAAAAGGGATCGCTTGGTTAAGTGCAGGAGGGGATGGCACAATGACGAAGGAGCTACCCAACACTTCGATTACTTCTCTACAATACCTGTTGCTTCCAGCGCCGACATGATCTTCGTTTTATTCTGCCCAATGAATAACACTGGCCCATACTTGGTTTGGGCCATATTGGCTGGGCCCAATTTGATAGGTCTTTCGAGCTTATGGACTCTTCATTCCACCAAGAAACCAATCCTGAGTTTTCTGGGTTGAATCTAACATAAATATATATTTAAATAAATTATATTTATTTCTTTTATAATTTATGAAATTTACATTAAAAAAATTAATATAACTTTTTATAAGTATTAATTTTATTTTTTAATAATTTTATTGCATTAAATTAGATTATCTATGAGTTTTTAAAATGAAAAATACATAAAATATAAATTTCATTAATAATTTTGTAAATAAAGTAAATTTTTTTATATAAATTAAAATTAAAGGAAGTGTAAATATAAGTTTCAAAAACCTCTAAATGGAATTCACTTCATATATTTAGATTCATATAAGTTCTAAATCTTCATTTTTTGAAGCCAATTGTTAGTAAAACCAAGTTATTTTGATATCATTTAGTCTATTGATATTTTACTTTCTCCAATAGTTTGAATATCTAAATATAAAATAGAATATGATGATATTTAAAAATGTTATATTTAATAAAATTATAAATGATTAGATAAATGATATAATTCAAAATCTTATGAAAGTTGATAAAATTAAAAATTAACCATATATTTGAATTTTATTAATTTTTAAAAATTATAACTTAAAAAATAAAATAAAAATTTACTGAAAAAAAAACCTAAAAGGATCTAAACTCAGTGATTCGCATAAAAGAAATTCCAATATTAGATTTGGTCTACATTTTGTTCTTTATTTTCAGACTCTGAACTTTAGATTAGAGGTCAAATGGGAGATAAGCTTAAGAAAGAGACACCAAAGGAAAAGATGATCTATAAGCTGGGCCTTGTCAGTAGAAGACAAGCTAATGGGTCAAAATTTTATCCAACCAAATGCCGAAGGCATCTGTCCAAAAACAAAAAATGCCAAAGGAACTTTGTTTTTGGTCTTTTTATTTATTTATTTTGGTGGTAAGAGATTTTGACATGAAAGGAACCTAAAAAGTGAAGGTTGCAGCCAAAATCACACATCTCCAATGCTTTCTCAAAAGCCTTCTAGTAGGTGAGGTTATCAAGGTCTGAAGCATCAGAGCCTCCAGCTTGAAGGAATATTTTCTATCCTAACAGTTATTTTAAAAAATATATATATTTTAAAGACACAATGTAAATAATAATCATAAATGAGAAAAAAAAAATTAAGTTGTCACTGCTTAAGTGTATGTATTTATTTTTAAAAAAGTTACAAAAATGTATTATATTATATTAGTAATGAATAAATTTGTGTATTTATCTATAATTTTTAGTAAAATTATATGCAAATAATAATAATATTTTTATTAAATAATTAAGTGATCTCAAATGAATACATTAGTATAGAGATTTGTGCTATTTATTTGATAAAATAAAAATATCTTGACAAAGATATAAATTTAATGATGAAAAGATCAAATCTTAAAGAGTTCAAACGTTTTATAGTTAAATTTAAAGTAAACTACAATTTTGATCATGATTTTTCTGGCACTAAAGTGGTGATTTATATATATTTTTTATTGTTGAGTTTTATATATTTACAAGTAGTCATATTTATATTGAGGGGCCCAGAAACTCACATGACATGCATGCCACATGTCAAAATCCCATTGTGCTAATGCTTCGTCAGGTTGTTGCTCATGTCAGTGATTTAACCACAGTAACTATATTAATGAGTTATAACATGAGAGAGAGAAAGAAGAGAGAGGACCACTGCATTAAACTGATAGTTGCGGGATAAAAAAGAAATAGAGGTGCATGTGAGTGAGTACGGGCGAGAAGCTCGCACCTCTATGCATGGAGCTGCGTGGATCTGCTTTGTTTATCCCTTTTTTTTTTTTTGAAGATATCAATCTTTGAAAATGTTACACTACGTGCAAGTGAAAAATGAAAAAGTATGCCAAAGCATTGGCTCTATTTCCATTGGCTTCGATTCAAACAAACCATAAGACGCGCTTGGTTGACAGAAATAAAAAAAAAATTAAAATAAAAAATAAGATTTTATCGTTTAATTTGATAGAATAAAATATTTTATAAAATATTCTATTCTATCATGTGATAAAAAATAAAGTCTTTTCAACAATAGATAGAATTCAAGATTTCATCATAAAATAATGTTAACTTCATATATTTTTTTATTAAAATAATTTAATTTAATTATTAAAAAAATTAATTTGTAGAAATTTAAAAAATAAATCTATTTTTTTTTAATTTTTTTATTTTAAAAAATTAATTTAATTATTTTATATTAAAATTAATTTAATTATTTTACTTATCTTATCTTTATATTCTTTCAATTTATCTATTAATCAAATAATAAAATATCACATTATCTCTTTCTTTTCATTGCATACCAAATAAGGTAATGACATTCTATTCTCTTTTTTATTCACTCTTCCTTTCTTCTGGCTAAATGGGGTCATAGTGTCTATTAAAGAAAGTAACCATTACTCTTCTAGCCAACATTCTTTGTTGGATGTTTTAAGTTAACTGTGTGGCAGAGAACAAAGGAGAAAAATGTTAGAAGATCTATATCTTATTAGAAGAAGGCTATTTAGAGAGAAAATTTTAAAGTATTTTGATAATATTATCTAATACATGTTAAATTAATGATTGATTTCGTATTTAATAAATACGAACTATATAAAGAATCACACTATCATTCCGTATAATAAATTATATTAATATTATTGGTGTATTTTTCAATAAGATATGATATTTTTATACAATGATATAATTATTTATAATTACACCTACAATAAGTTTAATTAAAAAAATTAGACCTATTGAATTGAGTAAGGTCCATTAACCCAATAAATAAAACATTCAACTTGATTAGATTGTCACTATAACTTTATGACAGAGAATAGTGTTTAGTAGTCAAATAAAAAAATTTATACTTTAACTAATAAGTATAGTTTTTTGTTAAGTGATAAATGTTGGATCTAATAAGATCAAAAGAAAAATTTTCTCTTCTCTGCAATACAATGGCATGCACTTGGTATTAATTAACATGTTTAGCATACATTGTACCAAAACTTTAACATCTGTGTTGGCTTCTTAGATCATTATCTATATTTATGATCTATTACCAATCTCTTATTAGTTAACAATTTAATACTAACTATTAAAATCAAGTATCATTAGAACAAAATCTTAATTAGAGTGTGATAATTTTTTTTTGTGATACAAGAAAGTCTAAAAACTTATTTAAAAAAAATTACATTGACTATAAAAAATCGTGTATTCAATCATGATATTTAATTAGATAACGATAAAATTAATTGTCTAAATTAATAATTTTAACTTAAATGTAATTTTTGACTATAAATATATTCTTATACTTTTGAATTCCACTCATGCACCCCACAATTTCCAAAACATAAAAACAAAAAAGTTAAAGAAAAATCTTAATTTCATTCAACTTTTTCTCACAAGGAAAAGAACCTAAGAAAAGATTAATTTTAGTTTGACCAAAACTATATATAGGCAGTGGCAACAAAGTGTTTGGAAGAAAGGGAGAGAGAGAAAAAGGCGTGAAGTGGAGTGCTTTTAGTTTGGGACCAAAGTTGGGCGTTATATGGTGGAGTCGATTCAAAACCCACTAATCCTATTTCTACTCCCCAAAAGTTGAAAGTTGCAGAACTCATCTTCCTTCCCCCTTCTCATGTGGCTATGACTGAAGCCACTTCCGAGTCCAGACAACGACATTACCAATCAAACAAAACATTGGTAAAACTAAAATCACGTTCCAAAGCTCATTTGTTGTCGTTTTGGGACACTTTGATTCTGAATTACTCAGATTTTTCCCATTTGGTGCTTCTACATATCCAATCTGCCGAGGCAAAATGATGAAAGAGATGTAATGAAAAGCCTTAGAAACATTTCCTTGATGTTTGAAGGGGACATTTGTGGTTATATCTTAAAATATATATCTATAAGGGAATATGCTTTTATGCGTTGTTGAGTGATAATTAGTTTTGTGGTGGAGATTCAAAGAAAGAATTAAAGGTTGACTCTGCTAGTTGGAAGGGATCCGGATTAGAATTTTGCATATTTTATGAAAGGTTTAGATTTTTTCTTCGACTAATAACTTCATTGGGTAGTTATAAAGGATCCTGATTAGAATTTGACATGTTTCGTGCAATGGTAGTCAAATGTTCAAACATTCACAGACTAATTGAGCAATTTTTCTTGAGAAAATAATCCTTACTTTTGAATTTTCAAACACCCTATATATTAACGTTCTATGATTGGTATATCTTAGAAAATTCACTGTTTTTTTTTTTGTGGGGCTAAACCCAGAATTTAATTTTTGAGTTGAAAGATTGGTTTTTCCTATTTTGACACATCATGGATAGTGGTTTTGCATGGCCCTCTTGCTTTCACATCTCCGTTGTCAAAGTGTGCCCAAAAGGTGTTTGTGGATATGCCAGAGTGAGAGACATGGATGCTTTCTGGAAAGATGAGGGTGTTTGGATTATCTAAAGCACCAAAAAAGAAGCCTACGTTGGGGGGGGGGGGGGGTTCATGAGAAATTGAATTCCAACCAACTTGATTGTTGTTATTAATGAGATTTCATACTCAATTGGGACATCATACAGTTGTATAAAGCCACTTATCTTTAAATCAAAACCCCTACGCCACTTTCCCAAAGTTTTCAGGAAATCAATTTCAGCCAAACTCTCGAGGGATGAAAAGCTCATTTATTAATGCAGCCCATAATCTTTCTCTTTCTCACATTCTCACACATAGGGTATATGATCCTTGTGCAATTCCTTGTCCCATCAGAAATAGAGCATTTAGAAGTTGGGCCCTGCTTAATTTGTAGAGAAAATTTTTAGTCATGGAAACTTTTGGTGTATCTTGATGTGAGATTTTTAATATATAGCATAATATGATATAATATATCATGATATTTAACGAAATTGTGTTTAATATAACAATTAAAAATTATCATTAAAATGATATAATTGATATTTTATAAAAATTAACAAAATTAAAAATGTACTAAAAGTGGTGGGATCATGTGAAAATTTCATAATTTTTGAGTGGTTCTATAATACATTTAAGTATTTTTTTATGACACTTGACATCTTGTATATTAATATACCAACAAACATTTTGGATAGTTTGACATACTAAGATGTCAAGTTACAATATTTGAGTTTATGAAAATATACTTTTGAAGAGAAGCAGCCTAATACTTCAAGTGACATTACTTTACTTAAAAATTATAGAGATATTTATACCAAAAGCAAAAAAATGTCTCCTCATGTATGATTAGACTTTGTAATAAATCAAATAAAAAGTGGATGTTTGAAGGATCCATTGCCACACCCATTTAATAAATTTTTATTAACACAAACAGTTTACCTAAAATTTTTTCTAAGCTATATTCTAAAGAGACAAAGAACAATGAAGATAATTGCTAGAATAATGTCCTCAAAATTAAATTGGAAAAATCTATATGTAATTTGTTATTTATTTTTTAATTTAAAAATATTGTGTAAATATTTTTCTTATAAATTTAGTACTTCATCCTTGGTCTCTTTATAAAAGGAAAAAAAAAATCCTCCACATGTCTTAATTTGATTGACGTACCTGATAATAAATATCTAAAAAATTATATATAAATTTTGTGTATAAGAATATTGAAGAAAGTGGGTGGTTTCTTAATTACAACCTCAAACGGACATAATTCATATTTTGCATACAATGAAATTAAAGCCTCCTCTTTTTGGTACATAATCAAGAGCTTTAATGCCCATTCTTTTCTACAAGATGGACCACCAAGACTTATAGCTATGGATATTCAGAATTACACTTCCATTTTTCATTGGATCACACAAACATTCCCTTCCACCGTTGGTCAATTTCTTGGTAATTTCATTGACTAGAAGGGAAAGTAGGCACCGGTTTTAGGCAACCAAAAATCTTGATGTCGGCTTAAGTGATGGGAATTTTCATTTCTGTCAGATGTTTCATACAAACATAATCATAATAACAATTATTATTTTGGGAAAACCCTATTTTCAAACTAATTAGTTTTTATTTATTACAAAGGGTGAAAAATATAATTTTGTATTATACTTTAACTCAATCCTTCAAAAAAAAAATTTTAATAGCTGAATTTTTTAACTAAATATCCAACATGGTCCTTTTAAATAAATTAAAATAAAGCATGTGTAATCTGAAATTATAATTCTCCATTTTTTATGCAAAAAAATATGCCTTCTTTTTCAATCAATTTTTACAATAATTGGAGATAAATTATCTTCTTTCTTTTGTATAAAATGAGAATAAAGATAGGTTTGGAATGTTATTAGTATACTTGATTGTGAAATAATTTAGTTATCAAATTTCTTTTATGAATTGAATAAATTCATGTGTAAAAATAATTTGTCCTGCTCCCATAAATTTCATTCTTTGCTCTATAAAAGATTTAAATTTTAGCTTTATAAAATGAAATATTCAGTACTGATTTAAGAATTATTCATCAGACTATGATTATTGAAGAAAAACTGTTTTCCATCGAAAATCGAGGTTAAAATGAATTTAAAAACAATTAAAGCTATAAGCCGTATTATTAAAATAGGAGGGTATTCATGGCATGGTGATGATAATTGTTCTCTTTTTTTTTCTTGGGGGAAAACACAAACTAAAAGAAAATGTAGAAAGAAATGGGGAGAGATAAAGAATTATTTGGGCAAAGGCATGACAGACAGGTGCAAGACCTTAGAACAGAACTATTTCAGTGATTTGGACCCCTCTAGTTTCAGGACGAAAACCCAATGAAATTATTGGATGTAGGAAAAGCTTTGCTTTAGCTTTGACCCCCCCCCCTCTCTCTCTCTCTCCGCTTAATAGTCCACCACAGGCGGAGGCCCAGTCTAATTTTATGACTCTCCCAAGCTTCCTTTCCTCTCTCTCTCTCTCTCTCTCTCTCTTTTTCTAAGCTACCGGGAGCTCTCTTTCTACAGTGTTTTCTCCCTTTTTTCTGGCACTGTAAAGCAACGCCGCTGAGTTTTGATCCTTGAAATAAGGTACTCTTTTGGGCTTATCTTACTTTCCCCTTTAGTGTCTTGCATTTCTCTTGATGTGGGTTGTACCTCTTTGCCTTCAAGTTTTGCTTTTTTTCATCTGGGACTCTATCTTCCTTCGAATCTGCTTCAGATTTGTCTGAAAACTATGGTTCTTTAATCAAGATCGAGGTTTCATTTAATTGACCCATGATCATTTTCATGTTGCTGGTTATGGTAAATTTATCCATCCGAATAGGTTAATATCTGTCCAAATCTGGTTGGGGGCCTAATTTGACTGATACCTTAGCCATTTGTTGGTCCTCCAAGTACAACCCTCTTTATTTATTCTAAGTGATTTTTTTTTTTAATTCCGTTGGATTTCGGCTGCTTCTTATCCTTTGGGGGAGGGTATTGAGGAGATGAGACGAGATTGTATGTTTTATTGGTTGCTCATCACTGTTGAGCTTCACTAATCTGCTATGGTCTGCATGCAGCTCCACAGCTCTATTTTCCTTTCCCTTTATTTCTAGAGATAAAGACACTTGATTTACTAATTGGGTTTTTGCTGCTACCACAATTTTCTCATGAATAATAGAATTTGCGCCAACTTAGCAGGAGTTTGAGATTCACGTTTCCTGATTATCTCTCTATTCTTTAGCTATGTTAGGATGTCTGTGATACGCTCAGTTGGTGGTACTATTTCACTGATTACTGGATCTATTGCTATCTCGTCTTAAGTGTGAGTCGTTGTGTGATTATTCCATCGCTGCATAGATTTTGCTTCTTTATTAATAGATTGGCTGATCAGTCTCTGCTCTCATATTAATGTCAAACCCATTATGTTTTCCAGTTTCCACATCACACTGCTGTAAAATGGCTGACAATTTCTTGATGATGCCTCTGATAGGTTGCTTGTCATTATTGAAGAAGTTGCAAGAGAAGTTATTTGGTTGGACCGCAGAGGGAAGATATAATGCTAATGGAGATGGATGGCCAGCCATGGATTTGGTCAATTTGATCTGAATTAAACTATTTATCATCTCTGATGGACTCAAAAACTAGTGCTAGAGCTGCCCAAAAACAGCATCAGAAGACTGCTGGGATTCAAACAATAGAGGAAAAAAACAGCAGGTCTTCTTTGCTGCAAGTTTCAAAGAGAGGCAAACCTGAACTGGCTGCACCTGAAGATTTATCAAGATCTGTTCAAAACACATCAAAGCAGTATACTGGAGAAACTTCTGAAAACAAGAAATTGGGAATTTCAAACCAAAAGGAGTCTGCTGATTCTTTGATTAATAAATTTGGTTCTAGCGTTTCCTTATCTGTTCATGAAAAAGCATCTGGAGAAGTGCACCATGTTGATAATGGGAATAGAGGTTTTCAGGAAAGCTCTATTGATAAAGAAAAGAAGACATCAGAGTATGGAAGTGTGAAGAACAGTTCTGTTTCTGCCAAAGTTAGTGATGGGGCTAGCAGTCTGGCGAAGACTAGTGGAAGTGCCAAGATTAGTGATCGAGCTGATTTTGTTGAGAGTGGTAAGAGCAGTATCTGCAGAGGAAGTACAAGCAGTGATGTGAGTGATGAGAGCACCTGTAGCAGCTTTAGTAGCAGTATCAACAAGCCTCACAAGGCAAATGACTTGAGATGGGAAGCCATCCAAGCAGTCAGAGTTAAAGATGGAGTATTGGGTTTAGGTCACTTTAGACTACTAAAGAGGTTGGGGTGTGGGGATATTGGGAGTGTGTATCTCTCTGAGTTGAGTGGAACTAAATGTTATTTTGCGATGAAGGTAATGGACAAAGGGTCCCTGGCAAGTCGTAAAAAGCTGCTTCGTGCTCAGACAGAAAGAGAAATACTGCAGTCACTAGATCATCCGTTTCTCCCAACTTTGTATACCCATTTTGAGACAGAGAAGTTCTCGTGCTTGGTAATGGAATTCTGCCCAGGTGGAGACCTGCACACTCTTAGGCAGAGACAGCCAGGGAAGCATTTTCCTGAGCAAGCAGTAAAGTATGTTTTAAGTCAGAAATCAATTTTGGTTCATTTATCTAGTGATATTTTATATTCTCCTTTTGATTTCCTGTCATTGCTCATGCAATCTTCAGTTGTTCCCTTGGCTTACTTCTGAGGGTGGTGGTTAATTCTCTGCCACAAGAAAGTGCTTGATTCTTTGTTTTATTTTTATATAAATCAAACATGACTTCCTCTTTTCTATTGAAGCATGCAATTTGCTCAGATTTTAAAATTTTAGGACTCCAGTAGAAAAAAATAAATAAAACAAAAAGTAAAAGCAACAATATACTCTTGATGTCCCATTTGAAGAAGGCTATTTCTGTGCTTATGGAACATGTGTGCATCAAGTTTCCTATTATTATGTGTCTTTTGGTTGGAGTCTTTAATTCATTGATGTTTGGAGAACAGATTGCATATTTGGCTTTCAAAGTCATAGTTTTGTTAATAAATTAATAAATGCTGCAGCATATTGCATTAAATTATCTTATTAGAAGAGCAATCTGGTCATGGATTCGTGGTTAATATATGTCAGGATGCTTGTGGAAAGTGGACCTACTTTTAGATAAAGAATAGGAAACTTCCTAGTGTTCAAGTTAATTTATAGTTCTAATTGGCTTGTTGCTATGGTCATAAGGGAAGAACACTAGAATTGAGGGATATGGGCCACATACCTTTTTTCAAGAATTTGTATTTACAATCACAGCACATTTTATTTATTTAATTATGTTTTTGAGCTTTCCCTGGGCGATTCCTTAAACTCTAATGCAGACACTTGGATTAGACCACCCTTATGGCCATGCTGTTCTGTCTAGATTTTATATTAGGATGCGGAAGGATCGCCGCACTCTCTCTTTGTTTGCAGATCACCAGATCACAGGGCTTGGTTATGACATACCAAAATGAATTTTGCCTAATATATAGAAAACATGTGTCTAGGAACAATATAGGTGGAGGTCGAGATCACTGTTTGGAGACCCATGGGTTTGGGTATTTCGTGTTTAATTTTGTCAACCCCCCCCCCCCCCGGGTTTTCTTTATTTTAGTTGTATGTTTGTTTTCTTGGAAAAATAAACATTATGTGGAACTCTTCATTTCATTCTATTGAAACAGCTGATTCTAGCACTCTACCAACTGTCTTGTTTACTTTACTGGGATAATCTTTTCCATCGGATTACTTTTTAGCGAACTCAAATTTCTTAACCTCTTTGAAGTCTGATTACAGCTGCCAGCCAGAGATGAGATGACTGATACTCCTAACCTAGACATGATTTATTTTCTCATTATTGTTTTTTGGGTTATTTTGCCTAATGTAACCATGATGTAGATTTCAGCTGATGGTAACAAGTGCTAATTCCCTGTTAACTTGCAGATTTTATGTCGCAGAGGTCCTGCTGGCTTTGGAGTACCTGCACATGCTTGGTATTGTCTACCGTGACCTCAAGCCAGAAAATGTCCTTGTTAGGGACGATGGACATATTATGCTCTCCGACTTTGACCTTTCTCTCCGTTGTGCTGTTAGTCCTACTCTTGTTAAAACCTCATCCATGGAATCTGAGCCCTTACGAAAGAATCCTGTATATTGTGTCCAGCCTGCTTGTATTGAGCCACCTTCCTGCATCCAGCCATCCTGTGTTGCTCCTACAACGTGCTTTTCACCCAGGCTCTTTTCTAGCAAATCAAAGAAGGATCGGAAACCCAAAACTGAAATTGGAAACCAAGTGAGTCCATTACCTGAGCTCATGGCAGAGCCTACTGATGCTCGATCAATGTCATTTGTTGGGACCCATGAATACTTGGCACCTGAGATCATTAAGGGCGAAGGTCATGGGAGTGCAGTTGATTGGTGGACTTTTGGAGTCTTTCTATACGAGCTGTTGTTTGGTAAAACTCCTTTTAAGGGATCTGGGAACCGAGCTACATTGTTTAATGTTGTAGGTCAGCCTCTCCGGTTTCCAGAATCACCCGTTGTCAGTTTTGCTGCAAGGGATCTTATAAGGGGTTTGCTCGTAAAGGAACCACAGCACAGGTTGGCATATAAACGAGGGGCTACTGAGATTAAGCAACATCCCTTTTTTGAAGGTGTGAATTGGGCATTGATTCGTTGTGCTACCCCACCCGAGATCCCAAAGGCTGTAGAGTATGAGAAGATACCTTCCCCAGCCTCATCAGCCAGTGAAAAGGCTGTTAACCATATGTCAATTCCTGATCAGAAAGGTTCGGGTAATTATCTGGAGTTTGATTTCTTTTAGGGTTAGACAATACTGATTGCAAATGGTTTCTGTTAAAGGGGAGGGGAGAGAAGGGAACTGTTTTTCAATGCTTCAGGAACAGATGATGAGGAATTGTATGTTTGTTTTTGTTGGCTGCTTGCATTTTCAAAGTTGTATGGCATAAATTAGTGCATGGCTTCTCTGTCATCTCAAAGCTTAAGAGAAAATTTCCCTATTAACTAGCAGTGTCATCTCAAAGCTCAAAGCTTATATTTCTTGAGATGAAGCATTTTTTATATCTTAGGCATTGTGTAAGCCCCCTTTCCCTTCCCTCCTCACTCAAGCAAATGCTCAAAACTCCCAAGAGAAAGTAAAACTCAATAATGTTGCAACTTCATTGCTCTCCTAATATATACACATTAATATTAAACAAATCAGAGTTTGAAAATTGGGTAGGCATTGTCCTTGTAATATATTTACATATTTATTTCTTACCGACTTAATTTACTTTTCTTTTTATTGTTTGAATCTACCTAAAATTCTCTTTGTGGTCTAACTAAACTAAAAAAAGGGAAATAAAAATGCTATTGGCTTTATCATCTTCAATATCTACTCATCTTGGGGAAAAAATTTTGCCTCCAAAAAAGCGCCTAAAGGAAACAAATCCACGGGGTTCATCTTCTTCCTGTGAAGATCTGGAAGTGCCACTGTCACTAGAACGTGGCGAACCGCACCCAATCATCTGGTAAATCACATCCTTCCCTTCGCATATGACTTTAACGTCACAGTTTTCTGGTGCATTCTTCAGTACCTGATCTGCTATGGCATTTCGCCTTTTGCTACTCATCCAAATAATAAAAGAAACAAAGAGAAATTTATAAGAAATTTTTATATACGCTATTTGCATAGTCAATTAAATGATAGAGATAGAAATTTTCAGTGGAGAAGATGGTACCTTAGACTAGATTTGGTAGTTCCAATCACCAATTTTCTTATACTAAGATTCTTAACAAGGTCTACAATGGCTTTGGCTACGTTGTCACCCTCAATGAGCATCATCTCCACCTTGACCTGTATGTTACCATCATTACAGGCTTTTTTAAAATCACTACAGAAAAATAAAAATTAAATCTTTTTTGAGAGAATGGGTTGGAGATGAGTTTGGAATGGGTAGTTTCTTTTCTTTTTTGTTTTTTTTCATTTTTTATATTAATATATATATATATAAAGAAATTTTATCCTTCAAATAATGGAAGAGGAGTTATTATCTTTTTTCAATAAACTTTCAAAATAACAAAGAGAGAATTCTTCTTTACACTTTACTTGACTCTTATCAAAACTTTTAAATAAACTTTTAAGTACATTCGATTTATTAAAGTTAATTTAAATATAAATAAACTAAATTAATTATAAACATATTATATAATTAATTTGATTTATTTATCTTTTATAAGTTAAAACAATCTTTTTTTTAATATTTTATTTGTCAATTTTCTCTTATAAATTTGAACAATTTTTAAATAGATTGGTATAATTTAAAATTTTGAAATTAAGTTTTTATAATTAAATTTTTTTAATTAAATCTCAATTGTTAATATACATGACACTACGAATACTATATATCTGAATTTAACTTATATTTTCTCAACATTAATTAACAGTTTTTTTTACAATATATAACGATAAATATTTAACACAAAAAAAAATTGAAATTATAAGAGTCTAATTCTTAATTTTTTAAACAATAAATACTTATTTAAACATTAATTAAAAATATATAAATCAAATGAGTAATTAATCTTGTAGATTGCCCAGTAAAAAGTGATTTCCTTTACCTTTGAAGCAAGGCACAAGTCAATGAACTTTTGAAGAAGCACTTTTCTCTTGGCTCTCTCTTGGCTGAGGTAGAGGTTAACATACTCTGAATTTACATGACTTCTTGGAAGTTTTCCCACTGCCATTGTTACAAAATTCAAAATAATATAATCACATACACCAAGATGATGATGATGATGACAACCGCGTTCATTCTCTTGCATTACAACCTCTGATTATGAGATCACAACTACTTTTTCCTTGGGTTGAAGAGAAATTGAGTCATTAAACCAACAAAAATAAATGTTTAATTAGGGTTTATAATTATAAGCAAGTGCTTATATAATATTAATAACGCGCTTTGAATAAATCTCTGGATAAATTTCAACTAAACAACAGCTTAATCTAAGTATATATAGTTAATATTTAAAGATGCAGAAACAAAATTCATAAATAAGTGCTTACATGCTAATCTACAAGGAATGACTTCTTTTTATCTTTTTTACCAAGCTAATATAAAAGAGTTTAATTTTAATCATATAAAGAGTAAAATTTTATTTTAGTTCTTTAGATTATAGTGAAATTCAATTTAAGTCATAATTTTTTTTATTCAAATATATTCTTAACATTTTATAAATGTTTTTTTTAGCTTTTAAATTTAATTTTGTCAAAACAATTAATAATAAAAAATACTAAATTGAACACACGTGGTATTTGATTTATTGAGTTATTCGTTTAAATAACTGACTCAGTTAATTTTTTTTTATTTAAATGAATTATTAACAAGTTAAAAGTAACGTTTGTTTAAATTAATTTTTTTATTAATTTTTTTTTTGATAAAATGAATTTTAAAAAATTAAAAATATATATTTATAAAATATTAACGATGTATTTAAAAAAAAAATTAAAAACTCAATCAAATATTATTTTAAACTTAAAAAACTAGAACTTTACCATAATATAAAATGGTAAAATTTTAAATTCTTTTAAATATTTGTTATCATGTTCTTCAATAAAACATAACATAAAAAAAAAATTTAAAACAAAAATTAATCTACTGTAAAAAGGGTTCTTGAACTTTAAAATTAAGAGTCTGTTTATTTTTAAAATAAAAAATTTGTTTAATAATTATTTATTATTATTATTTTAAAAATAAGTTTTAAAAATAAATTATTTTTAAAATAAAAAAATAGAAACAGAGAAATTTTTTTTTATTTTTTATTTTTATTTTTAAAACATAAAAAATTAAAAAATAATATATTTTTAAAATAGTTTATCAAACAAATTTTTTTTATTTTTGTTCTGCAAAATAATTTTTAAAATTAATTTTTAAAAATAAAAAAATAAAAACAGAATCAAATAAATTCTAATTTTTTTTTTCAAATAAATTTAAAGATATACTTCTTCACATTAGCTCAATAAATCTATATATGCAGATAATATAATCTTGCAAAGGTACTTGCTTAACTCTAAGTTTAACTAATTTTTTCAATACTATGGTCATGCTTGTTCTCTCTGCATAGTCTTAAAGTTACACTTCCTCTAAAGTTTTGTTCCCAAAATAGTAAAGAAACTCAAAAAACGACACAGTTAACCCTAATTATGTCCTAAAAAAGAAAAAGACATAGTTAACCCTGAAGTTAGAAACACAAAAGGAGGGCGCAAGTGAAGAGGAGTTACTTGGACTTGGGATGAGCCTAATCACCGGGAAGACATGGAGGAGATAGAGAGTAGTAGAGGAAGTCAGAGTGTGGTTGAACGCCCATGAAAATGCTTCCAAGCTCGATCCACCAGCATCGCCCACAGCTACACAAACTACATCATCCTCGTCCTCATCCTCATCCTTCTTCCTCTTCTGATCATGAATATCAATAGAGAACACGCTGCTCTCGCACTCTTCTTCTCTGATTGCAACCAAAGGTCCCTTCTTGAGATCAATCTCAAACAGCTCCTCCGAATCTTCATCCCCATCACAATCTTCGGAGTGAAACACTTTGTTTCTGATCTTGAACCCATCAAAACCACAAGTGCAGAAGCTCAAGGTTTCTTCTTCATCGGATGACGTAGCTGACATTTCATGCCCGATTTCACAACCAGAATTGATGGACCGAGGTAGAACTACATATTTCAGAAAGTGTATGTATATAGAAATGGATCGAATAGAACAAAAGTTTGTGCTTGATTGGTGATTGCGTTCTATATACTTTGGATCATGAAAATCTAAGTTGACTCAAATGGATATATAGTCTTGCAAGAAAGTTCAAGGATTATTCATGGAAAACAGTTAGCAGAAGGAAGGGAAGTTTTGAAAGAGTCTAATTAATATTAATTGAATTTCTAGTTTCTACTATTGACTTTGATTTGACTTTAAATCATTTTAATATAAAAAAAATATTTTGTGAAATTTATAATGATTAGGACATTCAAATTAGAAGGTAATTTATGTTAGTATCTCCTTATTAAATTAAGTTTTTTTTTTAGAATAAAGTCTTAAAAAAGGTGTGTCTTTAATTAAAATCACTAGATATATGTCGGAGATTTAATTTGACAAAACATAAAAATATCTATGACCCTAATGAGAAAATGTAAATTATATTTATATACTGAAATTTTTTAATTTATATTTATACCAAAAAAAAATTATTCAGAAAATTGTTAAATATAAATACTAATTCAATGTAATATAAATTATTAAAAGATTAAATTTAAATTTAAAATAAATAAAAAATTAATGTATATACCCCAGGTTGAATTTTGAGTTGTAGAATTTGTATAATATCTTAATATTAGCTTCTAAAATTTTCACTAAATATGAGGCAGTCTTTAAATTTGTAAACTTTATAACAAATTAGATCTTTTATATAGTGAAAAAAATAACAATAAATTAATTTATTGTGAATTTTATAAATTTGAAAACTAAGTAATGGATTATGTAAATTGGGAGGTTAATTTATTAGTTTTAGTCATGATCTTTTTTTATTAATAGTTAACCATTAACAATGGTGCTTCTTATGTTTTTGGGTATAATACCAAGAATACTTTTTATCTAATAGCAAAATATCAGTATTTTCAAAATACTTCAAGTATTAAATGCAGAGAATTTTACTAACAAAATATCAGTAATCTGTTCAATTAATTAAAGTTTAGTGAGAACACGAACAGAATATGCCTTTTGGCAACCAGCACAAATTATTAAAGTCAAGTCACAATGCTTATATTAAGACTAAAATATATAAACTAAATGTTATTTGCTAAGCTTTCGCTTTCAGTAGGCGTGATGACGTACTGTCTAATTTTTAGAACCCTCGCCCAAGTTACTTGTTTTTTTTTTTTTAGATAAAATATTTTTTTTATTATTTCATTAACATAAAAAATAATTCATACAAGAAAAAAATTGAACTAATTGACTCTAATGAAGGGTGATTTCTTAATCAAATCAATTGAATTAAATTCTTATTTTCTAATTTGAGTTGTTTGGAATGTAATTTAAATGGAATTCAATTCTATTCTTTTAAAAAAGTGTGGATTTTACTATGATTTCCAAATTCTGCCAAAATTAATAAGATTTCACTTTGAAAATTTTATTTATCTTTAATTATTTTAAAATTAAAAATCCAATTGAATTCTATCACTTTAAAATATAATTAACAACTAAATTCAATTGAATTCTTGATAAATTTAGTTACAAACATACCCATTATGGATATATTATAATCATTTAGACTTTATATTACTCTCTTTCTATTCTTCTATTAATAGTGTCTCCTTTTAGCGTGTAACACACAACAAAACATGTTTAATTATCAACTACATCTGAAGATTACCATCTTCAACAAGAATTACTACCTATAAAAGGAAAAAGTTCATATTTCCAACCAATTATAATAGCTTGCTTTAAGTTGCAACGTTTACAAAATAAGTTGTATACTTATTAGATTATTATATTAAACACGAAATAACTTTTTAAATTATATATTGTGTCACTATATTTATATAATTATCATATTGCATATCTGTATCAATATCAGTGCTTCCTAAACTGGCATAACACAAGCGTCTTGAAGCTAAAGCATCAGCATCCCAACCAAACTACGTGCCGGGATAATTTTGTATGTCAAGCTGCTTCTGCTGGTTTCAAACACCCCCTTTCATATTCACTGTGCAATTTTCAAAGTCTAAAAGCTTAAACTAGTATTTATTATACGATTCACAATCACAGTCATTTAAACATGGGTTTAAAACAAATACAAGAAACCGAATTACTTTGATGATCTTCTTTCATGGTCATGGAAGTGTGATCATTAGCATTCGCCCGAGGGGAGGGGGCACGAGGAGAATGCGACATCAACATCATCTGTTCATTTACTTCCTTCCCTTCACTTACGATTCTCACCCTGCAACTTTCTGGAGCATTTTGCAGTATCTGATCAGCTATTCCATTCCCTTTCCTTAATCTTGATTTTCTGTTCATCCAAATTACAATTTCTCAAATCTAAGTTCCTTTCAACTAAACAGCTCTCCTTATAAATGAAGTTCTACCTTGATAAAATGTATTTGAATTTAAATTTATTAGTCCAAATGTTAGGTTGAGGTCTGAGTTCACTATTTGAACTAGGTATATCCAAAGACGAGCCGAACCCACCAACAGCTCTACTTATAAATGAAATTCTACCTTGATAAAATGGTAGGAAGGAAATTGTACCTTAGATTGGATTTGTTGGTTCCGATCACTAAGCTTCTTATGTTAAGAATGGGAATAAGGTCGATGATAGCCTTTGCCACCAAGTCACTCTCAATAAGGATGGTGTCCACCTTAATCTGTTTGATAGTACTTAGATTCTTGTTATCAATGAAACTGGAAAAAGGGTTCATTTTCATTGGGGACTTTTAACAAATACCTTGGAAGCAGAGCATGATTGGAGGAACTTGTGAAGGAGTTCTCTCCTCTTGCCTCTTTCCTGGGCCATATGGCTCTCCACTTGCTCAGCACTCACTTGGTTCTTTGGAATCATTCCCGTTCCCACTGTCATAACAGAAACAAACGCAAACCCCCACCCACATTCACATGGAGAGGTCATTCAATTTGAAATTGCACATAGAATTGGGATTTTTGAAATGACATATACTAACTCCGGGTTTTTTACCTTAAAATTTACACTCTGTTCCTTAACCTTGACTTTATGGATCATATTTTTACACTCAAAACAGATAAATCACATGTTGAAGTCAAGAAACCCAAACACTTTAATGAATATTAAACAGAAAAGAAAGGTAAACTCGCCAAACCCATCAAACTTTTTTTATTTTCCAACCCCTTAAACGGCACAACAACCTCCATCTTTCAAACCAAAGCAATTTTCCCATAACCCAAGAAAGTAAGACTCTACACTTACTTTTCTGGTCTTATAATAAGAATATAATTCTAAAATTCTATTTTGTTTCTTCATCTATTATAATTTTTTAAGTTGGTTCTTAAAGTATTTTCATTTTCATATCAGTCCTTCACTTCTAAACGTTCCTCCTATAAATGAAATTAAAAATATCTTAAAAAGTTTTGAGAATTCCAATCAAATTGAATAAAACCAAAAAGGAAAGTCCAAATAGTTAAGACCTCAACCTCACGTGTAGGCCCGGCTTTGACTAAGAATTGCTCGCAACCATCAACCAATGAACCATTGAAACCGGAAGCGGAAAATAAGGAGAGAGAGAGAGAGAGAGAGAGGGATAAAATTGGTAATTTGCTCACATGGATTTGGAATGTGTTTGATCTCTGGGAAAACATGGATGAGATAGACCACGGTAGAAGAGGGGTCATTATTAGTTATCAAGTTCCTCAGCGCCCACGAAAGAGCTTCCATGCTCGTCTCGCTCTTCCCCACTCCCACATAAACACAGTTCTGATCTTCCCCCTCTTCTTGCTCTTCTTTAATGGACTCCATAGCCCCATGGTGTTGCTGCTGCTGCTGCTCTTCCTCTTCCTCTATCTCGCACACGCCGCTACTACTACTACTGCCACTATAACCATACTTAAACATTTGGGTATTGTCTTGCTGGCCCTCCATGGATGCAGACGAACAGCTTCTTCTTCCTTCAGTTTCTGAATAGTGCAGGCTCTGCACTACTGTCTCCGTTAATATTGCTGCAGACATAACATAAATAAATAAATATATTGGTCAAGATATCAGCGAAATGATCTTTTGCTTGTCGTGAGGAGTAAACGAAGTTATGAAAGATGTTGAAGAAGTTAATGGAAGACCGAAGCTAGCTATAGCCTGTATGGGACTACGGATTTTTGAGCATAGATAGAAAAAAGTGGATTGAGGAGGCTGGCTGAGAAATTATAGATATTGAACCCCAACTTTGACTTTTCCTTTCTGTCTTAGAGAGAAAAGGACAGATGGAGTAATATAATTGCAACATTTAATTTCAACCAATCGGGATCTCTCCGGCCGTACTCACGACTAGTTACAAGTCTAAAAAGAAACAGGGTTTCAAATCTTTATAAGGGGATGAAAATTGTAATAACTGTGTGAACAAGGGTAGTCTTAATTTTTATTAAATTTAAATGTAATTATTTAGAATTTATTATAAATATTGCTAATAAAATTTTAAATGAATAAATTGAGAATGATTGATCAATTTTTTGTTTATAATTTATGTTTTATAACGATTATATGATTAAAAAATAATATAAACTTAATTACGAAATTAAAAATATTATATTTTATTATTTTTAAATTTGTTATCTTTAAAAATTAAAATATTTTAATAAAATAATAACTGAATTAAAATTATATTAATACTTTTGTTGAAAATATGTAAATATTTTTAATTAAAATAATAATTTTTAAATAATTATTAATAAAGGTAAAATTTCCACCAACATGCTACTTTGTTTTGGGGGGCGCCCAAACCAAAAGATTTCGGTCATCCCACCAAAACACACACCAAAATTTAGTTCCTTGATAGCTGTAAGGTGCAAAAGAAATTTGTCTTCACAACAATGTCAGTATAATATCCTTGATTTTCACAAAATTTCGATAAAGTATCCAATTGGGGAGAGAGAGAGAGAAAAAAAGAAGAAAAAAAGAAAAGAGTTTTACGTAAGACTATGGTACCACCTTATTTTTTATTTTGATTGTTAGATGTAGATATATATATTTATAATAGTATGATATTATTTATTTTAAATTAAAGTCTTCGTAATTTTATTTTGAATTTTTTTAAAAAAACTTCATATTAATAAAGATTATATCTTTACTTATATACTTATTTTCTTCTCAATATCTAATTAATGTAAAATTTTATTTGTATTCCTAACATTCACTTTAATTGAATGAAATTTTGCACCAAATTCATTTTCATTTTTATGGATATGCAATTATTATTATTTAAATAAGAAAGACAACAAAAAGTATATAGATTTTTATATTAATTATATTTGTGAAAGGTATAATATATTAAGAGTTTTATCTCGAATGATAAATTGATAATTTTTACATATTAAACAGTAGTATAAAATATAAATAAAATTTATTAGCAAAATATTAAATTTTATTTTAAGATACTGTTTTGGTGACTCCATAAATAAAATATTTTGAAATATTTCAAAAAATTTGTAAAAATTAAAGATTTTTGAAAACTAATCTTGTTAGAAGAGCATGCTAATTTATGCATTAACTTCATAAAAAAAATTATGTTTCTAAAGCTTCTTTAAAAAAAGGTTCGTAATAAGTTAACAGTTTGTATGCAGATGAGATGTGGTGCTTTGTCAAAAAATTAAATTTATGAGGAACATTACTATCAATTACTGAACAAGGATTATTATATTTTGTAACAGTACTTATTAAGATATAATTTTTTTAAATTATTATTATTATTTATTCATTTAACTCTCTTTATTTTTGTAATTAACTTTGAATTTTACCGATTCAATTATTCAAATTAGTTTGTATATATTTTAATAATTTTTTTTATCAATATACCATTATTTAATAATAATTAATACAAAAATAAGTCACTACTTATTGTATCTTATGTATTAATATTCATTATTTAGGGGACGCTTGCCACATAATTTTTTTGAAAATTTTTTGAAAATTTTAATTTTGAAAAGTAGAATTTCATATTTAGTATATATTTTAAAAAATTCATTCTCAAAAAATTAAAATTTCCATAAATAATTTTTTAACAAGTCTTCTTCAAAAAAAATTCTTATG
The DNA here is from genome assembly GCA_037074535.1 of Gleditsia sinensis. NCBI lineage: Eukaryota > Viridiplantae > Streptophyta > Magnoliopsida > Fabales > Fabaceae > Gleditsia > Gleditsia sinensis. Next base: position 77,309,642 of record CM073465.1, read on the forward strand.
AGAAGAGATAAAAATCTTAGTTTTTATGAGCATAAAATTTTTATTATAATGTTAAAACACAATATATTATTTATTAATGACATAATTATAATAATAATAATAAAATATATTACTCTTTTTCTCTTTATTTTTCACATCTTTTTATTTTTATTTTCTTATTTTTTATCCATCTTTTTATTTTTACTTTCTTTTTTATATTACTCTCTTTCTCTTTTTTATTTATTTATTTTTTCATAAAAAAATTATTTTTAAAAAATATACAAAATTTTTAACAAAATTAAGTATAATTAAACATAAAAATAAAAAAATTTAAATAATATTATTTAAATATTTTTAATAATTCAAAGATCAATCAAATATATTTTATATTTTTTTAAAAATTATTATTTTTACTAATTATACTTCTCAAAAAATATGATTCTTATTAATAAAAAATTTTAGTTTTTACCAAACACCCCAGAACCCTTAAACTAATTTAGTTAACAAAATTATAACAATAAAAACAATAAATATAAGGCATTGATTAAATATAATTAGTATATATTGGACGATACGAAAAACCCCCACAGCACCACGCTGCGCATGGTCTGCTTTTGGAGTACAGTTCAAATCCATCGATCCCTTCAACAAAAATTTTCAAGTTTTAATCATTTCAAAACTCTGTAATATACATAATGTCTTCTCTCTTTGTCGACGACAACTTGGCTTCATTCTTGGAGATTCTCCACTGTCAAGTGTTTATATATTAACAATTTTTTTGCGTATAATTAATTTTAATCTAATTATAATATATTAAAATTAAAATTCATAAAAATATAAATACCAAAAAAATCATTTTATCAAACATTTAATTTATTATAATATCTAAAAATAAAAATTATCATCCATTAACTTAGAATATGTTCAAAATTGATTAAACTAAACTAAATTAAACTGTCAAAAAATAATCATAATCCAGTTGTTTGGTTTTATTTTTTTATTAAAAAATAAAATAAATTATTATTATATATATTTTCACAATTTATAATTTTACTATATATATATATATTATAATTTTTTGTTATTTTCATTTATTACATATTAATTTCAAGATTAAATGTTTAAAATTTTACATTTTTTGGTATATAAAGATTATTTTTAATAATTTTTTATAAAAAAATTATTAAATCATTATAGTCTACATTAATTAGGACTAAATAAAAAAGATAAGAATTTAAAAAATAATTAAACCGAGTGGAACCAAAGATTGTCAATTATTTAATTTGGTTGATTGAGTCACTTTGAAAATTTTAAATAGATTTACTTTTTTAATAAATTAATTGAATCAATTCACTTTAATTTAAGTTAAAAATTAAATTAAATCAAACCCATGAGCGCTTTTATTTCAACTAATTTGGTAGGCCTCAAAAGTATAGAAAGGATATTCCTTTTTATTTATTTTTAATTTATTTTGGTTCGTTGAATAAAAAATGGCATTCATATTTGCGAAGCCATCAAATTCAAAAGTCAAAATCTACGAAAATTGGAAAGCGATTCCCAATCCCACGCTTCTACTTTTGACCAAAACTCACGATGACGTTAAACCGTTCACCCTAGCAATACCGCTGACGTCGTCGTGTTGTTGATTTTTTTTTTTTTTTTTTCAGAAGATCGTTTTATATAAAATATTTATTTGGAGAATGTTAATTTTTACTTTTTTCAAATTTTTGTTTTTATTCTATTTTAAAATTAAAATATATTACAAATTTTAACAACCGCATACTTATTGTTAAGAAGACTAGTAGCAACAAGAATAAATTCACATTTTATAAATAAAATATTTTGATTTTTAGTAGTTGAATTAATTTAATTAACTATTATTTTAAATTTTAATTGAACAAAATATATGCTCTTTTATTTTTAAAAATTATTTTAATAAATATTTAATTCATCCTATTACAACACAATTTTAAGAATTTAATCAGCTAGTTCTTATTCATTTTCTAATAAACTCCTTTTCTTCTCCTAACAAATTTCACAAGATGACGGTTTATTTTAAAAATAAAAATAATAATAAATATCAGGTAAAATAATTAGAAAAATGATAAAAATACAAATAAAAAATATATATATTTCTTTCAAAAACTAAAACAATTATTTATTCCTTTATTTTCTTTGTTAATTCCCTCACGTCTAATCTGTTCATGGAGCTAAAAATGGGTGCGCCAAATTTCAGTCGGTTCTGGACCAAGTCACGGTCTATCATGGCGTCTATAGAGTGTTATTCCCTCTTCGGTTTTGTCATTTGGATTGCACTACAAGAGATAAATTTTTTTTTTTAAATTATTAGATATTTTAATATTTATAATTTATTTAATTAAATTATAAATATTTAATAAATAATTTTATTTAAATAATTTAAATAAATTGAAAATTTATAAATTATATTTTATTTTAAATAACGTATAATTTATAAATTTTTAATTAATTTATAAATTTATAAATTTATAAATTTTAAAGTAATTTTAAATTTTTAAATTAATTTATTAATTATTTTTGTTAAATAAAATTTATGATTGATTGATTGTATTAATTATAAAAATAACAAATTTTTATTGTATCCTATTATTTATAACCATGTGGGCTATATTATCTCATGTTATCTCACATTCACCACTGTTGAGTTAACAAACCTGAGTTTGGACCTTAATATGATTATTTGAGGCAATATGCAAAATTGAAAAAAATTTTAGACGACTTTTTATTGTACAAAATATAAGTCTAATTTGGGGTGCTTGACATAATTATTTGTCAATTAGGCTATTAACGGAGGCAACGTACTTTTTTTTGGGTTTTAATCCCTCTTACTTGTTAGGATATGTGATTGATGGGGAAAAAGATGGATGAGAATTTAGAAGGGAAAATTGGATATGAATTTAATTTTTTTTTCTAACTATATGTACCCCTCGATATTTATTGAAATTAATTAAAATATATTTAAAAATAATTAAACAATAACATTATTTTTAATAAAAATGAAAAAAAATACAAAACCACTGTCTAATGTAACTTGTAATTTTTTTGGAATAAAATATAAATATAACAATATAATATTATATAAAGGTATTTTCATAAATAAAAAATATAAGTAAACAGTAAAATAATAGGACTAACTAACTAAATATTACAAATTGGTATCGATATTTTAATTTTAGAAGATATTTATATATTTTAAGAATAGAAAAGAATGTCATATAATAAAAATAAAATACAGAAAAATGAAGAGTATTTTTTTTAAAAAGTATTTATAATATAAAAAATGTTATAGCTTTAACTAAAATGAGCATATTAATTTTAAAATTAGTTTTTAATTTATAACAATAAAATATTTTTATATCGAAAATAAAAAATTTATAACTTAAATATAAGATTTGAATCTAAAAATTCAAACTACCTTGTTCAAAGGTCCATTGAACACTATAAATAAAAATAGAACCACTTTTTAAATATTTTTTGAATTAAATTTCTCTACCTCAATTTTTGTAAGATTATTTTTTTTTTGGTTGTACCACAGAGATAGTTTTGAATAGGTTTGTACCACAGAGATAAATCAAAATAATTAAAATAAAAAAATCTATATTTATTATTAAACCATTTTCTTAAATTTTAATATATATATATATATATATATATATATATATATATATATATAATAGTTGAAATGCATGAAATTTTGGCAAATTTCAACGAAAATGAGTGTGATGCTTTCTTAAAAATAATAAACATTTTTATAAAAATTATTAAAATAAAATGATTAGAAAAAAAATGAAGGAGACCGCTAAGATGTGATGCGAATATAAAAGCCACGAATTTTTATATGGGGGTCACCATGATAAGAATATTCCGATTCCCAACGAAAAAACAAATAAAGGCACATGGTACGGTCCAAAGCATATTTAAGAATTAGTGGGCCATAAAATTGACTAAACTAAAGTAAGTAAATATAATTAATAAAAAAAATTAAATTATTTTTTATAAGTTTCTACAGTAATCCCAAGTTATTTATAATTTATAAAAATTTAAATTAAAAATTTTATTGTTAATGATAATTCACTTTCTCTAAGTTTACCATTTATTTTATAGGATCTTTTTTCTACCATGAAAATACAATATTTAATAATACTATGTTGTGAGTATAGTTTTACAATCAAAACACATGTTATATTTTATAATTTTTAAAATTATTTTTATAAAATTATTATTAAAATTGCATTATTTTAATATCTATAAATTTTACTCAGAAAATTTGTAATAAATAATAATTCCCATAATTTAGTAATATCAAATTTAATTATTACCACATTATATATTGATTTTGATTTTTATTATTTTTATAACATTAATTCAGTGGAAATTATTTTAAATAAAATAATTTATATTGTTTATTAAAATATATACTAAATATAAAAATTTATAGGATTTTTTTGCTAAAAACACAATAAATAGAAAGTCAATTAAATGAAAGTTTAAATATATGAAATTATGAGAAAATAACTTAAATAAGGTCTGGATACGTTTTGGTGAGGAATAATTATTCAAATATATTTATCTCTTTTTATAATTACAGTTTCTACCAAAAACAAATTAATACGAAGCCGAAATACAGAGACCGGTGGCCGAGAGCTGCAAGTTGTAGGTGGGGAAGTGGAAGTGGATGACTTTCTCGTAGGCCCGCTTTTCTTGAACCTTGACCCATTTCCCTCTCTCTCTCTCTCTCTCTCTCTCTCTCTCTGAGTCTATGTAGTTTCCTTCTTTTGCTGGAACCTGTCTTTCCCAAATTTCCATCTTTCACTGACAGTGAAGGAAAAAGAGTACGAAAAAAGCAAAGCTAGAAAGTTAACCAGTCAATTCGGTCTTATTCACATTACGCCAACCATTCTGGGTTTCTGGAGATTTTCTCACACAATCAAGAAATGGGGGTCGCTTCCCAGGATGCCATCAACCAGTTGCGAGCATTGATGGATCAAGGTCTTCCCTTTATTTCTTTGATCTATCCCTTCCTTGCTTGTTTGCTCTTTTTTCTTTCTGGGTTTCTGACTTCCTCCAATTTTTTTTTTCTTCTGGGTTGAATTTTGAATAATAGTAGTTGAGGAGCCATTGCAGAGAACATTTCAGGTTCGCATTTTGCTTTTTCGTTGAGCATTTAATTTATTTTAAGTCGCTCAATCCGATCTGATTTTAGCATGCTTCAACAGTCTACAATTGAAATTCTCTTGCTTCGCTTTTATTTATTTATGTATTTTTCCATTTTCTCTGCTCGAGTAGTTTACTCTGAGGTTTACTTCGTTGATTTGCTAGTAGGGGACCTTGCTTTTTCCTAACATCTGGCATTTTCTGTTTATATTTTTCTTCTGTTTGGCTGTGTCAATTACCATCTAGTAGGTTTCTTTCTGAGTTATGGATGTTCCTCGATCTTTTACCAGTGTTGTTGACTAATTGGTTCTTCTAGACTCCTGCTGTTCTCGATATCTGGCACATGATGATTCTGTAGGGTCGACGAATGAGATCTGATTCGAACTATAAACTTCAATATCTTTTTCTGAGCTTATCTTCTACTCTCTTTATTAAATTGTTTGAAGGATTTAATCTTTTCTAATGTTTATCACTTTCGCTCATTGATTAAGTATACAAACCAACATAATGCTAATAAGCTCTCTCTGTTTCTGAACTACTTATACTGGGTTTTAGTGAAATATGGGAATCTCTTGGTAGTTAATTGACAAGGACAAGTATTGTCACTAGAAAAGCTGATAACTGTTTCCTGCCCTAAAATGTCACAATAGGACCAGAACTGTCAGAAATAGTTGCTAGCAAGGAGCTGATGAAAGAGGATTTTAATATCATCTCAGTTGTTGGATGTGATCTATGCCAGAGTTGATCTTTGTAGACCAATTCTAATTAGGTTGTCACATTCTAAATTTGAAATTGATTTAATAATTAATAATTTATTTGTTGATTTCATTTATAACAGACTACGGCGGCAGCGTTTGATCTGTGTAGCCGACCTCACGTAGTGAAAAAAGACTTAATTATTGTCGTTGATTCTAAATTTGAAATTGATCACTCTCACTCATTCAATTGCTGTAATTTGCAGAATGTTCATCAAGGATATCTCGCTGAAACCTTACTGCGGTTTCTAAAAGCAAGGGAGTGGAATGTTTCCAAGGCCCATAAAATGGTAAGATATTATATATTGGAAGTTTACTTTTCTGGAATAATTTGCTAATATTTTGCTCACTATATGTAGTATTTCATTATGACATTCAATTTATATGTAACATAAAGCCTATATTATGTTTCAGTTGGTTGATTGTTTGAAGTGGAGAGTACAAAATGAGATTGACAAAATACTTTCTGTAAGTCTGTAATCTACTGATCCTTGCATTTCATTGCTTAGCTGATTCTTTTAGCAATTTATATTTTCTAAGTTAGGTGCTCGTTGTTTAATTTAAGTCCCTATTAAAAAGATGATGGGAACTGTAATGTCTATTATTAGTTCATTAGCTGTGTAATTTGGAATTGATAATTTATTACATCACATAAACCTGGACATATACTATGTAGCAAGTGAAGAAGGCCCTATTGAGTAATATAGCTGCCACCTGTTTAAGCAAACATAACTAGGAAATGTTATTATTTATAAGTATCATATTCATTTCACTTGCTGAAGGTATTCCAAAATATCTTCTGTGCTTGGTTTGTAGGTGTGTGGGTATGGCTTATTAGTATGGCACATACAGAAACAATGGATTAACCATGACCTCTGATCTAAACCATGCATATTTGCATGTAACATGATGGTGTTCTGGCCTTAGATTTTACCTCCTTTATGTAGTTATTAGCAAAATCTTATTAATATGTACACTTATAGTTGTTTTAAAGGAAACTGCGTACTTACTTGTTTAGTCTGTCTGGTGATATTTCTTTTTTCAGAAACCAATAGTTCCTACTGATTTATACAGAGCAGTGCGTGATTCACAACTTATAGGGGTGTCAGGTTACTCGAGAGAGGTGCTCATTCTCAAACATAATCTCTTCCCAGTCCAGTTCATCTTGGTTTTGCTCATAAGTGTTTTCTTGTCAAAAAGTTCAACTTATGTTTTTTGAGCATGCATTTTTTTATTGACATTAATTAAATGGTATGATTTTCTTGGAATATTACCTTTTAATTTTTGTACTTGTTTTTCCACACTTTCCAGGGTCTGCCTGTCTTTGCTATTGGTGTTGGGCTTAGCACATTTGATAAAGCATCTGTAAGTTAAATTATAAGCAAAAGGAAAAAGAACCTTGCTTTGTTTGGAGCACAGTATATTGCTTTATCATAAAGCCAGGTTGTTCAAATGGCTTCTAATATACTATGATGAGTTTTATGTGATTCCAGGTCCATTATTATGTGCAGTCTCACATTCAAATTAATGAATATCGTGACCGTGTAATCTTGGTGAGAATTAGTCTTTGGAGTCTCTAAAGTTCTATTAGTTGCTTCATTAATCAGTAAGAAGTTAAGCTTCTGTCCTTTGACCCATTATATTGTTTTAGCCGTCTGCATCAAAGAAGCAAGGGCAACCTATTACCACGTGTCTGAAGGTTTTAGACATGTCTGGCCTGAAGCTGTCAGCCCTGAATCAGATTAAGGTACCTTTTAGTTCATACAGTTACTTGGACCAGCATGACTGGCATACTCTTGAGTTATTGTGAACTGAATGTATTAGATTTGAACAGTAAAGTGATTGTTGTTTAGAGATGGACTTGGTAAAGTGAATAAGTGTGAGAGTGCTACTACCAGATCAGGATCATTAAACTCCTAGTTGTTAATGCTGCCTGGTGCAGCGCCACAAAGGTTTGTGCTGTGCAAGATTTGTGGCAATGCAAATTTCATATGGTGTGTTGAGGTGTGCACAACATGCACCATCATCAGTAGTTTGTTGCATGCGCCTCTTGCCTAATTGTAGAAATAGATTTGGCCCAGCTTCATAATTTGACCTACAAATGTGTTGGAACAATTTCTAGGAGAGGAACTAGAACCTTAGGATGCTCTGAGAGTTAATGTGGTTCTGTTAGGTTTGAGAGGGAAATGTGCAAATATTGTTTTTAACTGTTTCTCTGATTATTCAATTAAGTAGAACAATATATGCTTTTTATTTTTTAATTTGTTGAAGGAAGGAATAAGAGGTGAGTTTTCTTTTAATTTACAGGATTTTATTGTTTTGAATCTTTTACACATGAAAAAACTTTGAGTTGTATTTTTGCTACCTTATAGGCACTCTGCATCATAGTGTAGGTTATTTATAGGTTTCCATGTTTGGTATGAGTATGACAGTTGAAAGTTATTAAAGAAAAGATACAATTGGTATTTTATAGAAATTTAACAAAGTTTAAAGTGAGACTTTCATGGTTTTTGGGTAGTATGAGATGGCACTCAAAACAGTGGCATCCTATTCCTCCCAAGTATGTTGGACGCCACCAAACATCTCGAAAACTGGTGTACCAAATATCGGTGTCTTGCAGGATGAAGATAATATTGTAACAAGTGGTTCATATATTTGATATTCACTCTGTATCTTTCATGCCATGGCTTGAGGAGCCCTTTTTGCAATAGTGTGCCGTGTGCCATTGTTAAGTATGAGTAAATTATGTTATATCTGAAGTAACTGTTAGACATACATAAAATTGTACCCCAAGATTCTGTGTTTGGGTCAAACTTTATTGTTATTGCTTGACAAAAAACAATAAAAGATAACCTTCATAAAGTTTTTCCAGCTGTTTTTTTTAATTTTTATTTTATTTTCTTATGTCACTGAGTTGTCTATCTTGCTGATGCAGTTGTTAACAATCATATCATCCATTGACGATCTGAACTATCCTGAGAAGACCAATACTTATTACATTGTAAATGCCCCATACGTATTTTCAGCTTGTTGGAAGGTAAAATGATATTGGTCCTTGTGACACGGTTTCCTGTATGATATTTCTCCTTAATCTATTGGTTTTAAGTTGAACACATATTTAGACCTCAGCATAATGTTAAACTTGCAGGTTGTGAAGCCACTCTTACAAGAGAGGACAAGAAAAAAAACGCAGGTCTTGCCGGGTTGTGGGCGAGATGAGTTGTTGAAGGTATAGTGTCATTATTTGTTATATTTCAGTAAATTACACTTCCCTCTCTTAAGGTTAGCTAAAATTACACCAACATCCCTCTAGCTTCAGAAATTATGCTGACCTATTCTTCAAATTTTCATCAAACAAACACTTCACTAATTGTTTTCAGACACGTGCCTCCTCCCTTGTCTGCAATGCCTTAAAAACCAGTGAAATACAAAGACAAGGGAGGTAGCTGTGAAATCTGAAACTAGAGGGTAGTGCCATTTACCTATTTAGTTTTTTTTTTTTTTTTTGATAAAAGAAGAAACTTAAGTACAAAGGCAGAGGACAAGTTATCCTCTTATTGTTAACAGGAAAGAATGAAACTCAAACAGAAAAAGGCATTAAGAAAGCAAAGCCTGCCATATTTTTGCACGTCAGACAAAGAGGTTGCCAATTCTGGCAATTCTCTCCTACCACAATAACCTAATAATTGCATACACTGGAACTCCATACGCATTCCAAAGCCTTTGAAATTTGTAGTCAGAAAATTCTTTAAATTTCCAAAATATATCCAACATTTGCCAAAAACTTAACGTCTATACCACGAGTCTAGCAGTTGAACAACATAGAAATAAATGACAATTAGTGTGGCTTATTCTGTGGTTTTTACTGTCCACTTATATACTGTTCAGTTGAATTTAACAAATAAGTTTGGGGTGTAGATCATGGACTACGCATCTCTCCCACACTTTTGTAGAAAAGGTGGCTCTGGATCATCTAGACATTCAGATAGTGGAAGTGAAAATTGCTTTTCCTTGGACCATCCTTTCCATCAAGAGCTCTACAATTACATCAAGCAGCAATCCAGGATCCATGAAGGTGTTGAGCCCATCAAGCAGGGATCTTTTCATGTAGATTTTCCTGAGCCTCCAGCTGAGGAAGCAGAGATTGCCAAGACTATAGAATCAGAGTTACACAAATTTGGAAATGGCAATGGGATCTCTGACTCACTAAATGGCCTCAAAATTAACGGTGACTGATACTATGGTGGTCTCTTTCATTCATGACAAGCACTGATAACTTAACAGCTGAAGATGCCTTGGCAAATGTCTTGTTGGTGTCTACCAATCCTCTTAGTCTAAGGGTTTGAACCTATGTAGAAGGGTTCTCACATTACTTCTATCAGGATTCCCAAGCATTTGTTAGCTTTGTTTATGTAAGTTTGAAAAATTCAGGGGGAAGTCAGCATAAAGCTGTTCCCAGCTTCACATGTTGCTAGATTGCAATAGAGAAATGTCAAATATAAGATCTTACCATCACGTTTCTTCTCAAAGATTATATTCTGAATTTTTCAACGTGGCATGTTTCTCTGTAGGGTCAAATAGTAGAGATCAATTTCTGTTCGAAGTTGGCAATAAGAAGTAAAGACATATACTTATTGTAAATATATTCTTAGTTTCTTTTTCCAAGTCAATTTGCATTCCACTAAGAACCAAATAACTTTGATATTTATTAGTTAGTTGCAACATTTATTTTTTAAGTTTATAAATTAGTTTTTGTTAAATTAAATTAAATAAATGCACGTTGTTATGGTATTTTTAATTGTTGTCAAAATTGGACCGGATTCACCAGTCAAACCAAAAAAATTAAGAATTGGTCCACCTATCTAACCCTCAAAACTGGTGTGATAGAACGCTGGTAAAAAAATCTATGAACTGAAAAAAAATTGAAAAAGTAGTCAAAACTAGCTAAAATTCAGTGACTAGATTGAACAGTTTACTTTTTTTAAAAAAAAATTTCTTAACTCAAAACAATGCCATTATAGCTAATTAATTAATATTAATTTTAATTATATATGCATATTTAATTATTTATATATTAAGTGCCTAATTTAATTAATTTAAAATATTCAAATTTTAATATATCATATTTTATAATAATATGATAAATTATAAAAATATAAAAGATATTTGACTATTAGTTTGATTGCAGTTCAACCATATGAATCGTCCTCAATGATTGGTTTAATTTTTAAAACATTAGTATTTTTCATACTCTTACTTCTTTTTTTTTTTTTTCTTAGAGAAATATTAAAAGTTATGCTCTCTTTTTTTTCTTTTTTAATTCAGCTCTTCTAGTGAACAGACTAAATATGCATTGTGTAGATGCAACATTAGTTGCTATTATTATTATTTTTATGAACTCACTTTGATAAGCTCTTCGTTATGATGCACTGTAAGCAGAAGCTGACCGTAGCCATTGTGGGTGGTTTATGGGAAAACACTGCATGCTTTATTTCCTGTGCTCCAACCTTCTTCAGCTTTGCAAGATTATACACAAAAGAATCCTTAAAAGAGCAACTAAATCTTAAATGTTTTCCCTACAATGTATAAACTTTCTCTGTTAATGGCTATAGGGGACTCAAAAAACAAGGACTTTCGAGCATTCATATACAATTTTTTTCTGGAAAACAAAGACATCGGTATGGCTTCCAAGAGAACTGGGACAGTTGCTGTTACAAAATGATCGTCCAGTTCTAAAAGGTCTCCCAGGAGAATGCCAATGCAACAACCCCAAGTGTTTCTTGATAATCCCATGTACATTTCTGCCCAGTTTCACAAGGAGATTGGTCTTGAAGAGTTATCTGAAGAATCCAATATCTGGGAAGATGCCTCTGCTGAAACCTGATCATCTTGTTTACGCCATCTCCTTAGTTCACCCTCAACTGCCACTTTTGCAGAATCTGCCATCTCTGCATTCTTCAAAGCCAGTTCTGTTGCTGCTTTTATTTCCTCAATGGCTTTGAGATTGGCTTCCAACTTCTTATCTGCTTCACTCTTCCTTGCCTTTATTGCTTCCACCTCAGCCATTGCAGCTATCTCTGCCTTCTCAACCAAATCATCACATTCCTTGACTTTCCCAGTCACTGACTCAAACTTTTCAACTGACAATTTGATCTTACCGTGGGCTTCTGGATTTGTTACATGGTTGCTACCCTGCATCTCAGACAAGATCTTCATCTCCTCGACGGCTCTTTGTTCTGCTGCTTTCACTTCTTCAGCCTCTTTCAGCACAAGCTCTAGTTTCTTCTCTACTTCTTCAGCCACTGCTCGGGATTTTTCAGCTTCTTGCCTCAGCTCTTGAGCTTTCTGGCTCATCTCTTCTGCTTCCCTTTTGGCTTCTTCTGTCTCCGATGATAGTTGTTGAATTTTCATACTCTGCTCATAAAAGGCATCGGCGGCTTCTTTCTCCAAACCTAGCTCAATTTCTGCTTGTCCCTTGGTATTTTGCAGTTCACCCGCAAGGTTAGCAGCAAGAATTTCCGCAGCCTGTTCTTTCTGTCTCAATTTCTCTTGCTCATGCTTCACGTTTTCTAATTCTGTCCTAAGGGCAGCCACTAAGTTTCTAAGGGAGCTTTCTTCTTCAGCAACTTCTCCTAGTGTCTTTGTGGCTTCCTTGAGCTCTGAAGTTATAGTTCTCGCGTTATCCATCTCCGCAGCATGGGCCCTTTTCATCTGCTCCTGGAGATTTTCAATCTCTGCACTTGTTTCAGCAAGTTTGGCCTCGAGATCTGAAGTTAGTTCGAGGTCATATTCTTCCTTCAAACACATCAATTTCACCTGTGCATCTTCCTTAGCAGTTTTGTAAGAATCAAGTTGGACTTTTTCCTCTGCCATGACCTTTGTCTGTTGTTCTTGTGCTTGTTCGGAGGCAAGCTTTAGCTGTTCAATTGAAGCTTTCATGGCTGCAATTTCCTTTGAGAGCTCACTGATCTTTTCGGAGTTCAACTTTGCAGAACGCTGAGCTTCTCCTGCTGTCTGGAATGCAGCCATCTTTGCCTCCAAAGCTGCATCGAAATCCTGCCTGATCTTGGTGAGTTCTTGCTTGGAAGCATCAAGCTCAGTCACAGTTGTTGTATACTCTTTTCTTGCAGTCTCTAGTTCTAGTTTCCAAGCTTCATATCCGACGGCTTTCTGGGATTTTGCCCTTTCAAGCTGCTTGGCCTGATTCTTCACAGCTTCAGCTGCTTCCATAGCTGCTTCCTTAGATTCTCTAACATTTGTGAGCTTTGTTGTCAAATCCTGAAGTGTCACCTTGGCCTTCTCGAGCTCAGAAAGTGCTTTAGCTTTCGTGGTCTCGGAGTCGTCCAGCAGTTTCTTTATCTTGGCTAATTCTCTTTGTGCCAAGATAAGCTGTGTCTCCTTTTCCAGTACATTCTACAAATCAACAAGTTACTAATTCTGAATCATAGCCTCACCAAAAATGAGATGAAGATCAAGATATTTGATTTGATTGAGTCCCAAAATCATGCAGAAACAATGTTATAACAAATGTGTGTGCCTTGAAATGCTGTGAGCATCTGAATTAGGGAGGGAACGAAGATGACAAGAAGACTCCCTTATATTAGCTTTAAATAAGGAGGCATTTGGTATATCGTTATTTTAGTCCTGACATCTCACATCTTTTGGTGTCTTTGGTACTTGGATTACATGCTAGCATATGAAAGACCCTCCGGTTCCACATTTCAGCAAAAATGGTCATATGTGAGATGACATATAATCTTCTGGTATCTCATATCCCATGACAGATAGTATATAATCCTTTTACAAATTACCAATTTTGCCCTTGTCTAAAAAGGTATATTTGAAAATTTAAGAAATAGACGACTATGATTAATATGTCCCATCAAACACAAGTCTCTTGCGTCTGTAGAAATGTTAAATACTATCACTTGTCAAAGAATTTGAGATACTAATGTATTAAACGCCTCCTAACAATCAAACTGACAAGCATCTTGAATGCAAACTTTGCCATGAAAATTGCCAATGATGGAAGATGGGAATTTTCCCAAATTGTAATGAAAAATTCACATATGATGTTTACCTCTGATGATTTTCTCCTAACAGAATCACGTTTTCCCCTTGAGACAGCCACTTCACCAAATAAACTAACAGCAGCTTTGACAGATTGGAATGGTGCCCTTGTGTCAATCTCTCCAACCTCTCCCCTCGGAGATCCCACATCCTTTTGCTGATCTAATTTTCTGAAGTTTACCATTTTCTCTTCTCCTTCCTGAAAACGATCTGTCCAACATTAAATGGCAATGATTATACTAAATTGTACATTAACAAACACTGATATTCAAAAACAGAGTTGTATCAAATATGCCATAACATTTCAAATTGTAATTATACATTCTATGTTGTGTATCACCGTGTTTGTATAGTGTTGTGTTCTGTATCTGCTTAGTATGTCAAATGCAAAATAAGAACTTTAAATGTTTACCTTACTATTTTTTTTTTTAATGTTGCTAGGAGATGATTGTTTCTGTGGAATGGCAATATCTAGGGAGGATGAAGCCTAAAGAGATCCTCTTTCAAAAGAACTGCTAGAACCAAGATAATGGATTTTGGATGTTGGATTGGACCTTAAAAGAACCCTGAGAGAAACACAGGTTTCTTTTGAGTCCAACTTTTTATTTATCTTTGAAATCTCCTTCCCCTTTGTAAAAAAGAACAGCCCAAAAATATGAATGGTTAAATCTGTTGTGTTGTAGAATTAGCTATGCTATTTTAGCTTTAGAGACAGAGCTTTGTGGTAGTGCTAATAGTAAATGCCAGCCATACAGGGCTGCCAGATAAATAAATAAATAAGAAAGACTTTTTCTTCCCTAAATGGAAAATCATTGGGGCTATTTTTGGAAAAGAAGAGATATTTTAAACAAGTCATGCCAATCAATATACTAAAAATAAATAAACTAAATTATTCATAATAAATATATAAACATATTAAAAGCGAATTTCATTAAAAAATATAACTAATACATTTATTTGTCAATTTATTATTAATTTAATTTATCTGTTATTTATACATCGAATTTAGTTAAAAAAATTCAATGTAATTTTAGAAAGTTGAACTTTACCAAGGAACAATGAGTTACAGCTTAGTCCCTATTGTTTATAGGTTGGCAGCCTCTAAACTTATGTGGTAGTATTACACAGTATAGCAACTGTAACAGATGAGTTTTTAGGGTTTGAATTGTGACAATAGATTATTTAATTTTATAATTATTGAAGAGATTTATTTTTGTCCATTCAAAATAAGAGTTTGTGCAAAGTTTGAAGACACTGATTGATAATAAAAAACAAAAAAAAAACAAAAAATTGTGTTTTTTATTTTCAGGACATGTTTATTTTATTTTGTTCAAGAAAAATTATATAGTATCTATATTAATAAAGAACATTCAGGTTCAACTAAATTCAAACAGTCATTTGAATGGTTAAAGAGTTTCCTTTTTATTTAGTTATGCTTAAGGGTTATTTTTGAGAAGAAATTTTAATTATCCATTGGATAGCCCAAGGATAGTAGTCCAATGAGTGTTTGGAGATTCTTAAAAAAAACTTGGAGAATGCACCCCTTAGTCTATTAGGTTTGTGATGGCTCCATAGAAAATGTTTAAGACAATATATTTAGATCCTTTAATCTCTATATTTTATGACTAATTAACTTTTATAATCTCTTATTTTCAATAAATTTAAAGAAAAATCATATTTTGATCCTTGAGTGACTTTTAATTTAATTTTTAGCAAATTAATTTTGTTAATTTATTATTGACAAATCAAAGTGCTTTCAATGTCATCTTTTATTTAATATTTAACTCTAAAATTAGATAATTATTGACTTTGCAATTATTTATCACGTACAGATATTTAATTTTATGATTAAATTTTGGATAAAATATCAATAATTATATAATTTTAAAGTTAAATTTTGAGGGAAATATTAATAGGAGAGTTTCGTTAAAAACATTTTGATTTATTAGAGGCAAAATCAACAAAATTAATCTATAAAAAAATAAATTAAAAATTATTTTATTTATCAGTAAACAAAATATGATTTTTCTGGTAAACATAATAGGTTATTTTATTATTTAATATTGATATAGTTATCCTTAAAATTTATAATATTATAATTAATTATATTGAGATTATTTTAGAATTAGTTAGCATAATCATTAAATTGTTTGTGTCTAGAGAACATATATATATATATATATATATATATATATAAAACTATAAGAGAATAAAATAGTTACCACTTTATTATTGACAAATTAATATGCTTATTATTTAATTATTTCATAGAGTTCTCTAGTTATCTGCCTTCCGAGCTATATCAACTAGCATTTGCCTTGGCAACTTGTACTACTTTCAGAGAACCATAAATTGAGATAAAAGCCATTAGCATTCATTAGCCCCACTTTTGGATAAACACATAAAAAGCCATATATACAATCACAGTACAAAAGTTAACAAAATTCTACAACCTGATGATTTCTCAGATCAGCTAATGTTAGAAGTTCCTCCTTGAGAGTGACAGTAGCAAATTCATATGAGAATCAAAATACATGCCTAAAGGTGAGATTGATGCGGGTGGCTTCAGCTTTTGCCCGCTTAGGCACGGAGTGAATCCAATCCCTTTGGGTATAGCCTCTCATTACCAAAAGCGATCCATGCTTGAGTGTAAATGAATGCTGATCAGCATGGTTGTTCTTCTTTAATCGCTTGCTCACAGGTTCATCGCTTCCATCTGCATATCCAAACCAAAAGATAATCTGGTTATGAACAATTGTGGCCTTTGTGTTACACAAACACAAACACACAGTGAGAGACAATGTTTACATTAGAGTAAACTATCATCTGGGTTCCTTAAAACATGCCTCTTCCATCAATTTAGTCCTCAGTTATCATCATTTGAGTCTGAAGCTTTTCAAAATGCCATCAACATATACTACTATGAACTAAATAAATGGTTGACAGAGCACACAACAGAATCATATTAAAGGATTTTTGAAATTTTGGAGTCAAATTATGAGAATTACTTTCTAAGGACGAGCATGTTTCAGAGGCCAAATGGCAGTTTACTCTTTACATAATGTAGAACAAAGAATCAAATACAGCAACAGTCTTAAGAATTGTGTCAATTCAATGCTTCAATCTTTATAAAATGAAAAAAGTAAGGAACAGAAAAACAAAAGTAGACATTAGAACTTCTTAATATAAGATCCATGCAACAAGAAGTCGAAATAGAGAAGCATAAATTGAATGTGCAAGTGCAGTGCTAAGTTCAGTCAAAGACGAAATGCATACCACTAGATTTTTTACATGGTCTCTTCTTCAATACGAACTCACGATCACATCCAAAGGATACTGAAGCAATTTCAGGTGTTGGTCCATAAAGCTTCTCATCATCAGCATGCCAACCAACATGGTCATTACCACCTTTATACCTATTTAAGAGTAAGCTATTAAAACTACTCCCAGGAAGAGCTTTATGGACCTTCAGAAATAAGTAGAAATATTAAGTGCCATTAACATAGGCTAACAACCAATTAATAGAAGAGAAAATTTTGATGAAGTCATACTGCATCCAAGATGTCTTTCAGTGGTGGATAATCATCCCAAGAATAAGCATGTGGCTGATAACCACTGTAAATCAACTTTGTCAGTCCTGGAGTTGCAACATAACATGTATCTCTAGGCTGCAGAAAATTACATAACATGACAAACAAAAATTTTCCAAGGTTAACCAGATATGAAGGAAAAAAAAAACCATTTAAGGAGATCAAGATCATTGTATTATACTTTAATTTAAAAAAGGGTTGGTTTTACTATTGAAATAACAGCTTGATTTCTTAGTTCAAAACTTCATCTTGTAAGTGTGCAACAGAATAAGACCTTATGGTGAAGACCTTTGTTTCAATGATTCACACCAAGAAATACACGCATGTGGAAAACCAAATTGTAGTCATATATATGATCGTGACACCACAAATATGTTATTCTAGCTTAAGAAACACAGAATCAACTTCATTGGGTAAGCAGAATTCTGCTAAAGTTGAAATATGAACAAAGTTCAGAAAACATGGTTATCAATCTTGCATCATGAACTCTGCATCCTGTAGTGTCCTTGTGGAGTTAATTGTCCATGTTCAGTCGCTCATTACTACATCACGTTAAGTCTAACCAAAATTTCATTTTACAACTCAATTACATCGCATATAAAATTCTCACTCCAACCACCTCAATTCAGCAACTGGGTGCAAGTGCCAAAATCAAAGATACAATTGTTCTTTTTCAACCGTGGATGCAATAGTTCTTAATGCAGGAATCTGCCAACATCCCAACATCTTATACAAAACCTAGTAATCATCAAACCGCATGTCAAATTTTCTGTTGATATGAGATGTGTCAGTGTATGTTATTCAGGAAGGACCATTATATGCATAAAGAGAAGAAAGTTTCGTCCTTTCCACAACGAAACAGTCAAGAAGTTATGAACCAACAATGTTGCCCATAACAATTGTAATGATAGTAGTAATTCAATAATATCCGAAGACCTCCGGCCAACATTTCAGAGGTGACCTAATAGAAATGCAGTCCCATGAATATTGACTTGTCCAAAACCATAAGAATATTTGAAATCCCGAGAATAACAAAAAAGGACAAGAAAACAGAAGAGTTTTTTTTTTCCTTTCAATTCAGAAACCCCATTTCCCCACGGCTTCGAACAACCAGCGATGAATTCTATCAGTGGAGAAAGAAATAGAGAGACCTGGATGCAAGATTTTCCGAAGACACGAATGGTAGGTCTGGTCCATGGGATATGCTTGTCGAGGAAATCGAACCATTTCCATGACTGATCGAAGGGTATGAATCTCTGAACGTATATGACTTCACTTTCGTTTCCAAGATCTATAATTTGCCTCTTGGCATTGTCGTTAGGGTTAGAGTTAGCGTCGGTGGGTGCAGACACCGCCTTCAACTTCAACAGACTCATCGATGGCGTCGAGCTCAGACCAATGGCCGCTTCAATTTACGCGCCAACACGGTTCTTATAATCTGTACCTACTCTATTGTTCCTTTAGCGTATCGACGGTGGGACCCAATGCAAAGACCGAAATTAACCTTAAAAATAATGTTTAATTTCAATATGATTAAATTTGATAATATAATATTGCAAAATTTTCAGTTTATCATGTTCATGTAGTATTCGGATTAATTTGTGTGTAATTTAATTAATTCATTTTTTGATTTCAAAACTGAATTATCCACCGACTAAAAAATTTATAAATAAATTATTTTATGTTATGGCTTAAATAATATTTAGATTAATTTTTTATGCTCGTATATTGTTGATTATTTTTATTAATGTTATTTTTGCTTTTGCTATATCTCCAGAAATTTTATGAAAAAAAAAGATTAAATAAAAAATAGTTCACTAATTAAAAATAAAAAAATATATAAAATTATTTAAAAAAATTAATAAATAATAATTTTTTACTAATATTATTTATAATAAATTGTTTGATTTATATAATTGTCGTTATTTAATAATAAAAAAAAGGATGAGAGATTTTGAGAGAGTACTTGACCTCACGTGCACACATTACACTGCTAAACTAACCACTTTGGTTGCGAGCCAAATTCTTTTTTCAAATGAGTTAATTAAGAAAATTTTATGATACCAATATTATATCCATATATTGCCTAGTCTTCAATAAGACATTTAAATTCATATATTAAAGTGACACCTAAACAACACGCTACTATATCTTTTGAGACTGGCTACAAAAAATTTTATGTTGAGTGAATGATATACTTTTGACCGGATTAAGAAAATAAACTTAGTTAAAATACGGACAATTTAACCCAAACATTGTCTCTGTACGACTATATAGGTGTCTAAGCAAAAACAATGAGTTCTTATATTTCATAAATATCTTATACT
Source organism: Gleditsia sinensis (assembly GCA_037074535.1). NCBI lineage: Eukaryota > Viridiplantae > Streptophyta > Magnoliopsida > Fabales > Fabaceae > Gleditsia > Gleditsia sinensis. The sequence goes on from CM073465.1 coordinate 77,329,556, forward strand.
CAAGAAGATAACCACAAACTCAACTGAATTAGCCGAGGCACATGTCATAAAAAGACACATTACATATACAGATCCAAATGGACAGGAGAGACCAACGAAAAATGCAGCATATCAAATCAACAAAACTAGGCCATCTTGGAACTCATTCAGCTTTACAAAACCAGATTCATAGACCCCGTTTATCAACAAGGAAGATGAAGACTTTGATGGTAAAATCATACTTTTCACAGATGTCAAGACTTCAAATGTACGAATATGCTAAGATACAATAATACCCACGTATAGCTGTACAATTCGCCACAGTTAATCATATGAGTTATGTTGGAGGGATGAAGACAATTTCATGAATCATATTCTAAACCTCTACCACCTAGACTAATACAAGGTCATTTAGCAGGATCATAACCCTAAAACCTAAATGCTCTCTCACTTTTTGTTTTTGTTTTTTTTTTCTAGACGTGGGAATGACTAGTTATTTTACATTCTACAAGGTGGATACAAGACGTGCTAAGCATATTTATTAGTGTGTTAATAACTTAAGATCCCAATTTGGTAGTCATCTTCATTAGCTCTTACACCTGTACTTGTATTGAAGAGACTGAAATGTTCCACAGCATCACTGCTGCTGCAACACTAGAGATATGGGCTACTGCAGCTAAACTGCTCACCGCTTTTGCCCTGAACTTTTCTTCCCACTTCGACGCTTCCATTTGCTCTGCATGATTCAATGTATGAAATTATAATATGTACTAAATTTAATTAAAAAAAAAGTGGGTGGTGAAAGCCAAGTTATTTACAAGAGGCTCATCTTCAGAAATCTCAGCTGTCCGGGCGCCATCAGGACTTAATGACTCTATATGTGATTTGTCCATTTCTCTGGGACTGCTCTCCACATCATTGTTATCTTGATCCCCTTCAGAATCTGATTCTGCTCCTCCATTAGCCTTCTCTCTCAAAGCTCCACTTGATTCATTTGCTTCTCTCTCTTCTGAACTCTCTTCGACATTTTGATCACCTTGGGGGACAGTCTCTCTATCTTCAGAAAGTCGTTCACTATATTTCTGCTTCTCTTCATCAGATTCTTCCGTATAACTCAAGCTCTTCTCTTTTTTAAGCCTCTTCCCTCTGGAAACTTTTTTTACTTTCTTTTTAGTTTTATTTACCTTTTTTATGACTTCATCTGACCTTTCAGCCTGTTCCCCTTCAAAATCACAATGAAAGGAAAAACTAGATTAAACATAGGGGGAGAGAGAGAGAGAGAGAGAGGAGAGTAGTAGTAATTGACATTTAACAAAATCCTGTTGAATTTGTCTAAAAATTAACAAATAGAAATATAATAAAAAAGAGTAGAATATCCTCTTTTCCCAAGCTAATATAGGAAGCTGAATTGGAGGCTTTGGCATGAGGACGGATTTACTCATAATGGATCTAAACATCCTAAATGATTGAAAACAGAACAGGACGAGTACCAGATTTCCACACAGGTCCCAAACCATTAAATCCAGAGGGGAAATTGGTTTGATACACACAAACACACAACACACCCACATGTAATCAATCTGAAGACAGCAATGAAAATCAAGGAATTTAACATGCATCACATATCCTCTACAATACGATACCTGAGTTCATCTCACGGGCTTTGGATGTCAAGGTTGCTTCAGGATTGGTTATCTCAGAACTCTCTTTGATATCATCTTGATGGAAATTACTTATTGATTCACCTTTTTGTCCATGAGTTACATTCTTTCTTGGAGATTGTTTGCTATTAATTCTATAAAACAAAAGAATACAAATCATAATGATTAAGACAAAAAACAAAATTACAAATTTGAAAAAAGGATCTCAGCTTTTTTACTCACATCTTTTTTGAATTTTTACTCCGTGAACCACTTGGGCTTTTATGTTTCTGTCCAGATGACCTGGAAAAAAACAGCCAAGAAAGTCAACCATCAAAAGGAAGATAGCACAAACAGAATGGGTTAGTGGCACAAGACCACATCAATAAAGCTAGTAGAGATAAAACTCAACATTTCATTAAAAGCATATGAACATGTGTTCAACATTCCTCTTTTTCCATTTTAAAAATATTATAGCATTTTATATTACATATACCATTAAACACTTGACCGTTCAAATTCAACTACTATTAAAACTATCATGTAAAGGGAATACTCACACTTCAAGAGAAGAGAGATTTTTTGAGGTTTTTATCTTCTGGAAAGGCAATAAAAGAAGCATCAGACATTAAGCATAATGGATTCCTTTCGGTGGGAATAGAAAAAGCATAATTAATAATTGTTTCAGAGAAAGAAAAAAATAATGATGGAAAATCAGAGACCTTAGAAGCTTTGCGACCCTTATCAATAAGCTCCCAGCGCTCCTTTTCCAAGCGCAGTACTTCTACGTCCCCGTCTTCATATAATATCTTCCAAAAATGTGACAATGAAAATTGTGTCAGAATTGCAAATAGTGGGAAGGTCACGGTACATACATCAAAGTCATTGGTTGAGTTCAGTATCATCAAGCATACCACATGCTTCCCTTTTTGTGAGTCATAGGACTTAACTGTGCCTTCATAAAATCTGAAATACATCAAGATGCAATCATGAGCACTTCAAATTTTCTAAACTGGATTACAAATTAAATGGAAGCAAGAAAATTTCAGCGATTTTAGAATCTTGTCTCTAGGATTCAAAGAAGGCATACATAATGCAGGTATTTAATCCAGAAAAAGACATGAACACCGGTTAATGATGACACGATGCACCATGAAGAACCTAAGAAATAACAAGCTAGAAAAGCTGAACTCAAAAGGATCAGCTAAAGTCATTTGAGGCAGTCATCTACAGAGAATATGGTCAAAATGCTTCATTCAGAAGTAGAAAACCATGTTTTTGTCTTCTATATCCTTCATTTGACAGAAACTAGTGGCATCAAAGCTTTGTTTTACTTCTGCAACTGTCTACTAAATTTATTATGAATTTATGAGCACTTACCGCTTGTCCATAGGCCACCAAACTTTAATACGGCAACCAATCAGGTCTTCGGTATCAATTTCTCCATCCTTTGTTGTGCACTATACAGGGAGAAAAAAATAAATTAAACAATGATACGGTCCAGGAAAGTGCTAGAACAAAATTATGACAAACCATTGTTCCGCATATCAAAGGTGTGTGTATGCGTGTGTGCATTAAAGATCTACACCTGGCACAGAGACGCCACTAGAGTATTCATTGTGAAAGCAGTTTACCTTTGCCAATCCTGAAATACTTTTTCTTTTCTGCTTTTTGGTAGGCCCTGTGGAAGATTTGAAATTACTACTTGCAGTCTTGTCAGTTTTCTTTGACTTATCAGCACTCTGCAACAGAGGCAGGAAATTAGCAGAAGTCTAAAACATTGAAAAATTAGAGTCCAAGATTCTATATTAGCAGAAAGCTACATGACAGTAAAAATAAACCTTCATGTCATGCTCATCAGATTCGTAGGCCTCATCATCGTGATAGCTGTCAGAGACCTTAGCTTTCTGTTTTAATGAGGATACTAACAAGTCTGGGTTGCTGCCTTTGACCATTTTTCTCTGCATAGTTTTGCTATCTGTATCAGGGATAACTTCTGCATCAAAGGATAATTTGGCTTCAGGGGAGTCTTCTGAAATTCTTGGAGAAGCCTTTGAAGACCGCCTACGCTTAGGCACTGGGATAGGCGTTTCTTCTCCAGCTTTTCTTTTATCAGTTGCTGCATATGAGGAATCCTGCAACTTCTTGTTCAAAGAATGTTGATGACCATTACTTGATTCAAACTTAGTAGACATTCCCAAGTTATCTAAGTTAATTTGTCTGACCATTTTTAAGATATCAATATCATGTTCAGCCCTTTTCGTTTCAGCTGGAACAGACATGTTCTTTTTCACCTTTTTTCTCTTGGTTCCTTGAGATTTTATGTGCTTTATTATTTTTCCCAGAGGCACTTCACTTCCATCCCTTTCATTGTCCTTTGGAACATCATCATCAGCAAATTCAGACGGAACCTGACAAGTCAAAGAATCACTATCACTTGGCTCAATATATAAGATTGCATCAAAAATTGCCATGCAGCTTTACCCTTGTCTCAACTGTCAAACAACGTACCATTTCTAGTTCAAGAGATTCAAAGTGAGCCAAGACACTTTCATCAGCCAACCAGGTTTTCATTTCGCTTACCTGCTATCGAAAGAATCAGTGGCATTAATGAGCACAGATCCAATTTAAAAATGACCCATGCCGTTGCAAGTGTTAAAACTTAAAATACAACACCCTGACCAATTTCAAGGAATGGATAACAAGACTTCCTCAAATTAGATTGAATTTTGGGGTAAATAAATTAACACATTTACATGTCATAAAGATAGGTCAAGAAAGATTGTTAAGGACAGTTTCAACTCAAAAATGTTAAGTGAAGCCCTGTGAATGATTGTATTAAGATCTCCAACACCCTTCTTAACACGAATGCCCTTTGGGCTTGAGTGTAGATATAGCCCAGGCCCACCATAACTTATGCTGAAACTGAATTTAAGAGATGGGAGACAACAAAAATTGAACTCCTAACAACTAGCTCATATGGGCTTTAATACCATATCAAGGACTATTTCAATTAGTTTAAAGTGTTAAGCAAGGACCTATGAATGATTATATTAATCTCTAACAAAGATGAAAAACCAACTCCATGCCCTGTCCATTACAAAGCCTAAACAAAACTTAAACATAGTTCCACTAATTGCTGCGTACCCTGTCTTGGAGCTGGAACAACCTGTCAAACTCTTAAATTCTTACAAAAAGAAAATACTTAAACACAATCATATCTAGCAAGCAATAAGAAGATGCCAATTCCGACTTGAATGGAAGTGTCTTCTTGTAGCTAAATCATGCAAGTATATATGGCAGAGCTCAAGCATCACGCATTCAATTAATTAAAAGGACCAACTATCATATATTTAATCAAACAAACGGCAAAATTTAGAACTTATGGCACAAGCATTCAAAATGGATGGTTTAACAAAATATATAACTGATATAAGGTAATAAGATGAGAAATTCTTGGGTAGACAGTATATCAAACTATCAAAGACAGAAAGACAGCCTATGAGTATCTGCCATATGCACATGCAGAAGTGGGGTCCACTGAAAAGCTATCTGATATGTGCACATCCGCTGCTCATTGGCTTATGGCTTAATCTACCTATGGTAAACTATGTCTAAACAAGAATTTTTTGCAATATGATTCTATGCAACAGCAATGCTTGAAATCAATCTCATTTAGTAAAAGGTATATCAAAAAATTAGCAACTCTTTGGTAGGCATTTTTAATCCAGTATAAAATACCTAACAAACTAGATGGAAACTAAATAATTTAACAAGTACATACCAAAGAGTCATCTCCTTCCTTCCTCTCACATGCTTTGTATAGCATTGGGGGTAGAGAAACTGAAGCAGTCAATCCTCCCAGATCAATATCCTTCTGCACAAGTCGCTTGGTGATTGCTAACCCGAGGTCACAAATGGCCTGAGAATTCTGGAAATTCATTTATCACAATAGTAAGGTTCCAGTTTCATATCACTTTGACTTTGGAATTTATAACTATGTCAAATATAGTAACGATGTCAATCCTCCACCTTTGACTTTGATGCATCAACTATATCTTCAGAGTGCTTGATACTCTGAAAGATTGAAGTGATAGTAGATATAATCTCCTTTTCTTTGTTATTAGATGCTTCTGACTTTGAATCTTCATCTCTATGCAACAGCATTGACATAATCAAGTGCAACTGCCTGCAAGTTCAAAACAGTATAAATTCAGTAAGAATAAACATTCCCAAGTCCCAACATTTTTCATATATCAAGGTTTACTAATAGAAATATACATAACACATGAAATATAAAATATTGGCTGGCACACTAGTATTGGTTACGCACAACAAATCGGTAAAACCAACACATGTAAGTGTCAGAGCTGAATAAAAAAATAAAGCATGCATAACGACACTTAAGTGAGCCTGGACAGAGTATTAACCGGACATTTGAACGAAGAGAACCCTAAAAAAAATCTTTACAGCACATAAACGCAAGTGCAGATTATAAAACTTCAGTCCAAACTAAAAAGATTCTACATAAGCTTTCTTCAGTTTGTGAAATAATATTATGCAGTCCTGGTATGGACACTCTTCAGTTTGTGAAATAATACATGCACATACACAGACACACACTAAAGTTTCCTCTTTATCCAAAAAAAGAATAACTAAATTTCCTTCCTCCCCTCTCAAATCTCATATTCCACCAATTTTGACAGAGCATATAGATATACATTCAGCAAGAGGTTTGTTATATGGGTAAAATAGTACCTGTATATATTATCATATGCTTCAACATCCTTGCACTCATCAATATTGGGACATGAACTGTGAGCAAGTGCATGGACTAGGTAGGGAAGAATGTATTCAGGGTAAGGGGTCAAGGAATTTGCATCAGATTGCACAGATTGTTGTCGTGCCCTTGCTTGGTGATGCAGCTGAATAATGTCAGCCAGGTTCTGTTTATCCTGTGTGATAAAAAAGGATCCATCATAAAAATAACACGTTACACACCAAAGCAAGGAAATTTTGCAATTGCAAAAATGATACAACCAATCTTTGAATCACAAAATTACCTCTGCAAACTCATCTGCCTTGGATCCAAATATGCTTAGTAAGAAGGCACAAGCATATTTGGCATCCAAAAGCCTATCTTTTATATATTGATGAACTTTGCTTAGGAAAACCTTCTTAGCTTGAGGGAAGTTAATCTGCAAGACCCCAAAGAAAAAAGGGAAAAAAATGAAGCAGTTAATTCCACATTGAAGCAAAAACTAACAAGTTAGTTTCAGCCTAAACAAGTTAATAAAAGTATTCCATCTAGATGATGTTGTGGTGAAGAAATTATAAATGTTTAAGGAGAAACTAATTGAACAAAAGGAACCCACCTTTGATGTCTTCAAAGTTAAGTGGAAAATATCAGCAGGTATCTTATGATCCCACTGCCTTGACAAACGAAGAACTGCCTTTGCAGACGCAAGTTTCAAATGGGCCTTATCAACTGAACTGTAAGAGGGTGTGAATGAGTACATAACATATAAAATCCAATTTAGGGTAAAAAGAAAAAAGTGACCATTTTCAAATATATTGATTTGAAAACAAACTTCTGAGAAGCAGATATACCTTGACTGTATGTCTTCCGATATTTCACCATAAGATAGCATGTTCCTAAGGATATCTAGAAGATCGTCTATGCCTGAACGAACATGAGCATCTTTGACTGGTAAGTAGCTCTTTACTAAGGTTTTAATGCCATATATCTGCAGCCAAGAAAGAGGAAAAGAGAAAGAGAAGATAAAGTGAACTATCAAAGAAGTAGCTAATGTACAAGCATTTTTCAATGTATCCCATTATTGATGCTAAACTAAATATGTTAAAATCAAATATAGAAGACTACTCTTCCTATCTACCTTCAACATACAAAGATCACTCTGATCATCCCAAGATGTTCCTGTGTCATTTTTCTGAAACAGTGAAGCAAACATGTAGATGAAATTCAATTACCTCCATACTTATCTCATAAAGAACACCATACCGAGGATTTTGAAAGGCTTACACTATCACTTTTCAAAATCTTGTTTATTATATATTCTTTAACTTCACTCTCTCTAGTTTCAAAAACAGGCATTGCAGTCTGTGCTATACATCCTAGAGATTGCAGTACAGCAGGCAGATGTGTTTTCTCCTCCAGCATATCTACAAGCCTCTGCATATAAGAAGGTGAACGCAATCAGAACAATGGAAACAAAGTGAGAATTTTTGTAATACACAAATTAATCATATGAAACCTTGTATAGAACAGAGAGAGACTTGAGGCCATCATCCTTTGTTATTGCAGCCAGTGCATGCACAGCATACTTGGCCTGTCTCCGACTGCCTTCTAAACATAGTCTCTCCAATATAAGGTCTACAGAACTGCATGAAACAAGGAAATTATATGAAATTCTATAAGGAAATGGATATTTAAAATTAACAATTTCAACATTAGTACCTTGATGTAACTGCAAGTCGTTCACGAATTGTACCACCAGCCCTCGCTAAAATATGCAAAACACCTTCTTTGATCATGTCATTATTATCCTTAAGTAAATTCACAAGCTCCTCCTCACTACCACTAAGAAGCAACGGACTGAAACGAGCAATTATCTGTAATTTATCATAAGGGAAGTTATTTATAAGTTGGGAACTATTTTTCTTTTCCACCTTCTATTCTGCAAAGATAAAATGCAGAAGTTGTTTGTGAAGGACAATACAAATGTACAGATGTTTGAGAAACATATGCAAAAAGCTAAGAACATACTAGTGACATGTTCTTACCACCAATATATTCATCGAAGATTGTACACATTCGGCATTCTCTGCAGATTTTTTTGCTATATTTTCTGAAAGAATTTCTTTTACATGCTCCTTGTTGAAAAGTAAATAAGAGCACTTCAAAGAGAGGGTGTTCAGAAAGTCATAGAGCCGATGTTTCTCACCAAGTATTTTAAGCAAATCATCCTGCAGAAAAAAATGTTATATATATATATATGTGTGTGTGTGTGTGTGTCCAAAATCAGTCCGTTAAATAATACAAGATACAGTTTCTTTCTTATTAGGAAAAGAAACATGAGGCTAATTTAGACTTGAGGGTCTAATACACAATAATGACAAAGTGCTATTTGAATATTCAAACAGTGCTCTTTACAGTTATAATGTGCAGTTTTTGTTACTGGCACTTAGAAAAAAAAATTGCAAAGGCAAAAGGGAAGCAAATACAGAAGCAAGTGTATTAGCAACAAATTCTGAAGCTGAATAAATTGGTGGAGTGAATTTTAATTCAAGCTGGTTGCCTAAATAGGAGCTTGATTGACACTGGCAGTAGTAGAAGGCAATAGCAGATGAGCACTTAAGGCCAAGCAATTTATATCTCATGAATGCATGATGACTAAAATAATACAATAAAATATGGTTTTTTAAAGGTGAAACACATCCAAAACTGAGCCGCAAATAAAGCATCTTACAGATATCAACTGTTTGGTCTATTCTGAGATGTAATGGAAGTTGGGGTGCTAGATTGTGATGTTGACACTAGTTACAAATTACAACTCACTGGCAGTGTGAATATAATAATAAATCAGATTCAAAGACAACAAACACCATAAAGGCACAGTCTATTGGCAGTACCATGATGGTGAAAAATGATGAGAATGATGGAACAAGAATGAAACTAAAAATTCCCATATTCATGTGACATTTGCAAATAATATTTCCCACACAGTTTTACATCAGCTTCAAAGTTTAGTGCTCATTTTCCACTCAAAAGATTAATGGCCATGCAGTTTTTAACCATAACTTCCCACAGGGAATATTTGAAAATTGCAAAACTATATCAATCAGCTTCTGAATATTCTACCCGGTAAACACGAGCTTGATGCAAGCTAGTACTTGGATCAACAAGATTTGTTAAAATCTTCCAAATATTGGCATCCTTCAATTGATCAAGAATCTGGAAACTCTCTTCTGCCTTTGTGGGGTCCGCAAATGAACGAGACATTACTCGAAAACAGAACAGAATCTTTTTGTGGACCTCAGGAACATCTTTATCCTGCATTTAAATGCAAATCTTGCTAATCAAATTTCCTTTAAATAGTTCATCTTTTTAACTTCTGAAGTCACAAACCTGACTCATCTGCCTCATAGACAGATACTTCTGCATCTCTTGCTGCAACCTGCAATCAAAGAGATACAGTGAAAATTTAACTACTATTGCTAATTAATATTGATGCAGTAGGTGTATAAGCCACTACAGATGTCAAAACCAAGTACAAGCATACCTTTGTTTCTGCTCCAGTATCTTTTCAAGAGCCTTGACCTCCACTTTATCAAATCCAGAAAAGATCCCAACCCAACGTTTAACTATATCATTAACAGAAAACTGTTCTGGAAACAGGGACTCGCACAGAACAGATTCGATTATATCTGATCTGCAGAATGAAATGAACAAAAGAAGTGTTAATAATTAGAACACCTCTGAAGCTCTTTTACTCATTCTAGAGGCCATTCGTATTTCTTCTTCTTTTGATAGGAGAGTTTAGACTTTAGATTTATCATATGTTTACGCTTGTAAGTACTATTTTTAATTCCTAATTTCTTCTCCAAATAGGGCACCATTTCTACTTGGGAAATTTATTTGGAAATCTAAAACTCCTTTAAAGGTGAAATCATTAGTGTGGACAGCAGTACTAAGAAAAATTATGTTGCAGGTTTGGATTCCAAATATGACGCTTTCTGCTATCATATGTTTTATGTGCAGGGCTAATTCAGAAACAGCTGATCATTTGTTCTTACATTGTGGTATGGCTACAAAGTAAAATTGGACCATTTTTTATTAATTTGGCATAATCGTTTGGGACAAAGTAAAGATGGCAAAGTTTTGTAGCATTTTGCAGTTTTCGTTGTGATTTGGTCTATTTGGTTGGAAAGAAATGCTAGGATTTCTAAAGGTGTTTCAGCAACTTTAAATGAAATGCGGGAAAGGATCTTATCTTTTGTCTCCTTGTGCTGTTGTGTTCATGGTTGTTTTAAGGGAGTCTCTTTGGCTGATTTGAATAGGGGTTGGGAAGCATGGTTATTTACTTGAACTTTTGTATCTTTTCTTTTTTCTTATTAGTCTCTCTTCTTTCTTAGGAGGCTGTCATATCCTCCTCTTTTGTGATTCTCTTTCTAATAAATTTCTTTTTCTATTCGAAAAAAAATAGTTAGAACACCTCTAGCCCTACAGAGAAAAACAAAACAAAACAAAAACAGAAAAGCAAAATAGAAAACCCAAACCAAAATGGGAAAGAAACAAATTCGGATGATATAATGGTTTCATTGCCAAAACTTCGTTCACCACCAAAATGTCCAACTCTTTCCATTTTATACTGAAAACATGTGACTGGAAACTTGAAATAGTTAAGGAAGTGCAAAAACAAAACAAAGATTTTACAGAGACACAGATTCTTGCACTACATGGAAGTCAATGACCCAATGTTAAATTGACTGCCCAATCATCAGGTATTCTGTGCCCTAGTAACATTAAGGATCTTTCATAATGAAATATTTCGGCACTTAAACCAGTCCTTGCTATATGGTTGACGTAACAACTAAGGTTTATGCTTCATCTATCTTCATATTTTAAGGAAAAGAAAAAAATCAATACGCAAAATTAATGATAATGATGCAAATAGATGATAAAACAATATCTTCTCATGTAGCATAAATGTTAAGTGCTTCACCTTAAATCTTTGTCGTATAAACATCTAAGAATCTTTCCAGGAATCCAGTCATATTCATTGGGATTTACTGAACTGTCAGAGCTCTTCTCACAAAAAACTCTATATATTTCAGCCAATCTCTCCATGGTATACTTTTTAACAAGTAGCTGGAGTTTCAAAGCAAAACAAGGAATTCAAATACTGAGTTGTGATAACAAACAATTAAGAGTTACAAAAAAGAAAATGAAAGGTATACATACAGATTTGTCACGAAGGCGTTCCGCAACAAGTTTTACAGTTTCAAAAGGAATTGAATTTAGGGTATGACATGCAACATCGCAGATAACAGCCACAACTTGCTTTCGAACATTTTCATCAAAATCCAGCAGCCGGTCACAAAGGGCAGCTAAACAATTTAACCAAAATAAAATTAGAAAAAGAATCTCTGATTGACTGAATATATACATGCATTAATGCACTCACAGATTATTTGAGGGGCTTCAGCTTTAAAGGGATTTGACAGCAGACAGCTTTTTACATGCTCAAGGACAGACATGCGAACCCCAACAGCTCTATCAGTTAACCTCTTCAAAAATTCTGAAAATATAGGCTGAAATGCTTCAGGAATGGAAGATCCGGGAAGGGCAATTATATCCCCAACCAAACTCACTGCTTTCAAACGGGTTTCCAGCTGGTCTGTCTGCAGATTTCCGCATTACAAGAGGGAATATAGTCATCAAATTTGAAGGATAGTTTCAACTCTCAATAGTATAATTTTCTTAACACATAGACTATGCCAATGAGGTACAAAAAATGCAAAAGTGACTCTTTGTAAGGTGATGTTAGAGATTTATAAATTCCAGTGCTTTAAATCTCCAGAAATTATAACAACTTAAGAAATATAAATGAAATATCTTTTCTTTTATGGAAAAATAATTTTATTGAGAAGAAAAGAAGATCAATACAATATCAGAGGTCCCGTATAAATGAAACATCTTTATTATAGCAATACACCAGTAGAAACCAAAAAAAGCATTAGGAAAGCCACTAAATCACTATTTACCAATAGCTCTCCTGTCACATAAGGGAGAACTCCTGATAGGACTTGAGGAGCACAGCAACAAAGATCATAGATAACTCCATGGTATTGAACTTGACTGTTCACTGGCTTGCTATCTCCTGACATTAATGATAGCAAAAATTGCTTAATGCTGGGTTCAAGTTTTCCAGCACATTGCTGTATAACATTCATAGCAAGCCTCCTTGCAGCCATAGTAACACCCTGGAATTAAAATTCCACACAATCAAGTTTCTTATGAAAATTGGAGCAGCATAAGCAAGAAAGACTCACTCTGGAAGAGCATCAGCCATCTGCCTATAACAGAATAGAAAATCAGTACTTACATTTTTCTCTCGACCTAATGTAGACAGTAGAATATATAAAAGATCCTCGCGGACATCCTCACTCTCTTCTAAGAGAACGACCATTATAGTTTGCATTGATGAAATGACACTTTCTGGATGATCATCTCTGAGTGAGACAAAATATACAAGCATCACTCATTAATCCAAAGACAATCTTTTTTTATATATAAAGGGTTAACAGAAGATTTTACAAAAAGCTAATGGATATGTCACATCTTCCTAGTTCTCAGCCAATCAAGGAGCAATGAACCTAAGTACACAAATGCTTGTTTTATACTTAGCATAGTTAAATGTACAATTTGCTGAGCATCTTATTTACATAATGCCAAATATTATAAAAATAAAACAAAAGGACTATGCAGTAAGGAATAGGAGAAAAAGAATGAGAGGGAGAGAGAGAGAGAGAGAGAAGAAAGTGATGTTACTGCTTATACATCATTACATGATATTCCTTATCATCTCATTCCTAGTACACAAATATGTATACCTTTTCTAATTATCTATAATCCATTTTCTCATTATTTTACAGCCAGCAAAGATAATACAGACTCCATAACAAAATAGACACCCACATACATATTTATAATTTTCAAAGTAAATAGCAGAATGCTTTGAGGGCACCCAAATTTACTACCCTTAACATGAGAACCCATATACCTTACAACTAACTAAAGATAAAGATTTTATGATAAACTAACCTCGCAGCAGCAAAGAAAATACTGAACATTTCATTCACCAGGTCATCACATTCAAGATCTAACATCACAACACATGATCTATATTTTGCAAGAGTCTCCAATATAGCAACTCTCCTGCCAAAGGATGGACCACCGGTATCACTCAGACCACTGAAAGTTCCCACAATCAACTGAAAGATGTCCTGCAAAGAGATCAAACAATGATTAGGACAAAGGACAATTTAACTCTGACCCCAAATACATACATATATATTCCTTTTCCCAAAAGTAAATGGATAATAACTGTTTTTAAGTTACAAATAAAAAGAAGGTTCAATTTACATAATCAGATGACCTCAGTAAATGAAAGGCACCTTTAAAACATCATCACTGTAAGGGGCCTCAGGTGCAGTGATTCGAGTTATCTCACAAACACAGGTTGCAACTAGAAGTTTGACATCCCTATCCTGGTGCTTTAGCAATTCTGGCTTAGCAATGGCATTGAAAAAGGGCTTCATTGACTCCAAGGTTGAAGTTGCCGGTGATTGGTCCAACTCAACAAGGCATGTTGCCGCTTGCTGCATAAGGAAAAACAGATTAATGAAGGAAGTGCGGACTTAGCAGTTTCCAATAAACTATAATCACCTTACTATTGAAATTACAAATTTACACAGTACAGCTGAAGTGTAAGTATCAAGAATTACTTTAAATGTTGGACAGCATTATATTACAAATTAGCCATAAAGCATTATAAGCATATAAACTGATTTTAATTATTAAGTGTAGACTCTATTTTTGTTTTTTCTATTTTTTATAGCACATTCATTTTGCAATGGGAACATGGTGAATCCATTATGTGGAAATGCTATGTTCTCACATGAGGTCCATTCTGTTCAACCATTTACAGTAAATTTGAGCACAAACTGTTTTATACAAAACTAAAAATTTATACCATTTGTCATGATTAGAAAGTCCAGTCACAATTGAAAAATCCAATAGCTTTATAGCAAACAACTGTCATAACAACATATTCATATGAGCAACTAAAAGGGTAATCTGAACCTTCAATCGAGCCCTCATTCACAATCCTATAATACAATTCTCTCTTCGGACTGCTGACTGCTTAATCAACTGGGATATGGGTCTTTAAGATTGAACCACCCTACCACTACCCTTACAGCACAAGCATTAAACCGCCTCAGCCACTTAAAGAAGCCTAAAGCTTTTCTAATAGGATAAATATCAAGGCCACAGGAACAAGAGATGTAGAAGTCATGTTGGGAGGAGATGAGAATTTATTTATCACATACACATCGCATAGGGCAAAGAAACCACGTAACATGCTTGGCGCAACAGGAAAGATTTTGGAGTTATACTGATCAATATCAAGGAAAAAAGTAGGCAGAAGTAATTAGAATTAGTTGTTAATAACTAAGTGCAACCAATTAGTAATTAGTAGAGTTGTATTTTTATTTTTATTTTTTCGTTGTATCAATTAGAAATAAAACTAGGTAAACTCAAATGGCCAAATCCTTCTAATTTATCTTATAATCCAACCCAAGTGAACAGCCCTTTCAGCCTGAACGCTAACACTAAGATTTTTCACAAACTAGCTTCAGAATAACATATGCTCAACCACAAACAGAGTAAATCCGCTCATTGTTCTTCTTAATTCCTAAATTCTCACTTTTAAACCAAACCCACAAAGAAGTACAAAATTTCGGTCCAGCAACCCCGGTTAGAAGAGCAAATTGACGCCCTGGAGCTAAATTCGATTTTCTAAAATTCAAATTAGCTCAACGCATAAAATTGCCATTGCCTTTTCCTTTTCAACTCCCTGGCTTCTAAGCAGCCACACAGAAAACTAGTAATACAACCACTCCAAAAAAGTTCAAATTTTGCATAGAAAACCCCAATTTTGAACCCGACGAATAGAAAGAGTGAGAAAGATGAAGTTATTAGAAATTCAAAAAAATGCGTACCTTCAGGAGTTTGATGAGAGCGTCTTTGGTGGAGGGAAGAGTCTCCAGCTTGGATCCCACATCCTTGAGCTGCTGAGCCATGTTGTCCGTTCAGAATACGGTGTCGTTTCAGTGTTCCAGGAGCTCCTTCATGAAGTTGCACGAGGTTGAGCAAAGGAAGAGAGAAAGAGGGTTTTGTCTTCGTATTTTCCTGTATTCTTGTGTTGTGTCGTCGAAGAGAGGGCTTTCGATTTTCGAACAGCGAAGCGAAATGAACTCCAGATGTAAGCGAAATTTCACGTGCTGACTTCTGCCATAATAATTTAAACTTCAGTGGTTTTGCAGTTATGCCACTGTTTTTTAAGATATTTGTGAAATTTCCCACTTATGTCTCCACTCCTATCAGTTGCACCCATTGATAAATCACTGTGTCCATTTGAATCCTCTGAAATGATAATTATGTAAAAATAAGATAATTATAAATTTCTTTATATAATTTTCCTATATAGTCATCATTTCATATAAACAATTAAATTTATTTAATTTTAAATTACATTTAAAAATTAATATGTAAATTCTTCTTCTTCTTTTTTTGGTAAAATATTATAGTGAAATGGTGTTTAACTTTATTTATATCCATCCTCACTTTTAAATCTACATTGCTTAATAAATTTACATTTCTATGGCGTAGCCTTCAATAAGCCATATTTCCCTTTTGGAAAACAATAAGTTTTCTCTTTATTCAAACAATTAATTGAATGAAGTTAATTTTTTTTAAAAAAATTCCAAGTTTCTGATTAGATTAGAAGTATATACATCTGGTTTTCAAAAAACTCTTTATATCTCTTATATTGCATGTTATATAAATAAAATAATTGAATAACTCTTAATAGTAAAAAATGATTTTTGTAGTTAAAATTTTTAAATATTATTCTATGTTCCAATGGTGACTTCTCGTTTTAATGCAAATAAAATTGAATAGCTTCATTCATAATTTCAAGCATATATATGTTTTTGTTTGCCAATCATGCATATATGTAGTAATATAAAAAGTTGATGTTGCTTTTAATTTTTTTTTTTTTAAATATTGGTAGATTCGAAGTAAACATGTATTTATATATATATATATTGGAATTTCTACTTAACAAAATATTTATGGAATTTAAATATTTCTTTACCCATAACATAAATTAATTTAACATAGCTAAAGTAATGAGAAAGTTGTGAAAGGAAAATTGTTTTTTTTTTTAAGGATAATGTATTTTGAAAAAAATATCCTTAGAAAGAAACGAGTTTTATTAAAACAATGAAAATTTTATGGATGAAATTAGGTAAAATTACTTGTGAGTGTAAAATCATATATTAAGATTATGTTTTGTATAAATATACTTCGCGATGATAAACGGAGAAAGTTGTGTGGAAATACATTTTTTTTTCAAAAATAACAATTTTGTAAATGAGTTTTCATATGTTTGGGTTCAAACGTTGCCTCATCATAAATTCGACCCACTTCGATGGGTCGGGCCATGGTCTAAAATCAGAGACACGGGCCTGAGTCAGTCCCAAGTTGAAAATAGATTAGTTTTTTTGGAATTTTTTTAATACAATGGCGATGCTTTTGAATAAAATAGCCACGAAAACCAAAAAAGAGAAGCCACTACTAGTCCAATAAAATAAAATAAAATAGCCACTTGTCCAAATAAAATAAAATAGTCAAGCTTTTGCCTGTCCAATAAAAAAAAAACAAAACAAAATAGCGATGCTACCCTTACCAAGCATATTCCTGTACTTTTAGAATAAATTAATTATTTTATTTTATTTTTAAAAATTAATAAAATAATTAACATGTAATAAATTAATAATTATATACTTTAAAAAATTAAATTGTAAGCTTATTTGCTTATATTTTTAAGAGTTAATATATATACATACAAACATATTAGTTTATTTAGGCACAGAATAAAATGTGAGCAAAATTTCAAACCCTCCTTCCTCTTTTTAGCAGTAGAAGGACTCTCCGGAAATAGTAAGAGAAACCAACTAATCAGAAGCTCTTAAACCATATACATTGCATTCTGAATCAATTTCAATTTAGAAATCAAAACGGAAAAGAGGTTTTCTCTTCCCCTATAATCTCCCTTAATGGCCTTTAATTTTCTCTGCACTTCTCTGTTCACTTTCAGCGCAGCGACAATAATAAAACAGTGGCAATGATGCTTATGGGATTGCCCATACTTATAATCTATTTTAAATTTCCCTTACTATGTGATCCCAGAACCTCCAATTTTGTTACTTTTGTGGTTATGTTCTATCCTGATCTTCAACTTCTGCTACGCTGATACAGTCACTGAATCTAAGGCAAGCGATGATCTGGTGCAATTGCAAGATGTTTAATTATATTAAAAATATATGTAGCCTACTTTTATATAATAATTATTTTTTTATGTAAAAATATGACTTTATAAAAAAGATTTGATTTTATATAAAAAAGTATCTCTATATAAAAATATATCACTATATAAAATATTTCCTTATGTAAAAAATTATTCTTATGTGAAAAATACATATTAGTTATAACAATAATTTATTAATTATAAATATTTTTTTTTAATGAAAAAAAATAAAATACTCAAAAAATATTTTTATAATATAAGAGTCTCTAATATACAAAAAGAAACTTATAATTTTTCATCAAATACACATATTAAAATCTTGAATAGATTAGACAAATTTTATTTATTCTGACTTATATTTGGTGATTGTGTTTTTGAAAAATCTGATTATTATGACTAAAAATATATTTTTTAAATTTTATTTATTTTTATTTATTGTATTTATACAAATTTATAACTCACATAAACAGTATCAAATAAGGAAACAAATACTTATTTGAGGTGTGTTACAAGGAGTAGAAAAGGCTCCTAATTGGTCCAGAGAGGTATGTTATAAGAGATATTAGAAAATTAGTTGATGGAAAAACAAATTCTAACACGTATTTATATTCAGGATGAGTCTTCCACTCCTTGTCCTTTAGATTATAACTTCTCAAGTTACTCAATACATACATTAGAGAGAACTCAGTCATTTTATATTTATCTTTGAATTGACAATCATTTCTATTATAAATGGTTATTTTTTGACCCTATATTATACTGACTTATTACATTTGTATTGGGATAAAGTCTAACAAAGTGAAATCTATCTAATTAATAATTTATTAACAAGTATCAAATTTATATTATTAAACTAATATTCAATCCATTTATTAAATTAAAATATTTCAATTAATTACGTCCAATAATTTTAATTTTCTTTCACTTAAGCAACATTGATTAGGTTTTAATCATTTATAGAAAACAAATTTAGAAAATGATTCTTAAATCGAACAATTGTGGTCACTAATTTTTAATCCAATCAAAAGACTTCAAATATAATCAGTCTAATAAAATAACTAACTAAGAATCAAGACAAGAATACACAATTAAATCATATGTTTCATCCATAATCACATTAGTAAAAAAATAATTTTGGTGATTTAATTAAATTAAAATAAAATAAAAATATGTTTAACACATTTTTTTATCTCCTATAAATAAGTGTTTACATAATTTAAATAAGTTCTCATTTTGATTAGTAAAACAAATTTATTAAGTTTCTGTTGACAAAATTAAGATAAAAATATTTTTTTAAAAAAATAAGTTTTTAAGTAATATTTTTTAAAAATACTGTTATTAAAATAAATTTAAAAATAATTTAATTTAATTAAATTAAAATAAATATATTATTATTAAAATAAATAAATAAAAAACGAAAACGCCACAGAAAGCCGCGTTTTGGACACGCAGATCCATATCCTTCTTAAAAATATAACATTCAATACTATTAAATAATATATATTAATGCTCCCACAAATGTAAAATTTATATAATTCTTTAATTAGCATTTATGTGTATTTATAAAATTCAATTTTATAAAACTTAGCCAGCATTAAATATATACTTAAGTACAACAAAAAAGATAATATTAAAATTGGTACTATTTTAAAAAATATTTAGTAACATACCAGAAAATTTTTTTTTCTTCAAAAAATCATGCTTAAAAACTGAGTGTGATAAAAAGATAAGACATAATTGTCTTGTGTGCTATTATAACTTAACATTAATAAGGTTTAAGTAAAATTTCATACAAAATCTAAAAAAATTCTCATTTACACATGACAATTAAAATAAAATAATTTACTTTCAGCCCTCTCTTACAAAATTTAATTTTAAAGAGCATAAACATTTGAAAACTCTTTCACCCACTAAAGTTTGGGAAAAGAAAAGGTCTATTGTCATAATATCAATTAAGCATGTATACATAGACAATTTTTTTTTAAAGAAGTAATCATGTTCTAAAATAATTTAGCATGCCTATTTATAAGGAACCATTCATGTGTAAGAATATGATAAAAATTCCCCAATACAACAATCATATTCTTATAGAGCCAAAAAATAAAATGTTACCGTTTTATCAATGCGTAAACTGAATAGCATATACATATGCCTCCCACATGAACCAAACAACACAGAAAATAGAACTTTATGTCCTGATAAGCAATTGTGTACAAATAATAACAATGCATCTCATTGTCAATTTAAATGATTTTATAGTTTAATGAATAACATATTGTGGAAACATACCTCATAAAATATAGTATTTCTTAATGGGATAACAAATTTGCATTTTTTAGCAAATCAAAATAACATTTACTCAAAATGTAATTAATACATCATATACCCTATCCTTATGGATAATTAATGCAAACGTATCCTTGCAGATATTCTTTAGGTGTGAGCGTATCTTTTTTTCATTTATTTTTCATCTCAAAAAAATTCTCAGTCAGAGTTGCAATCAATAATTTTACAAGCTGACAATTCAAAATATCATTAACACAATCTTAAATTTGGGCAATTACTGGTGACAACAATCACCGAAACAAAAAACCATGTTAAACTATTATAAGATTTCTTATAGGTGGAGAATATAACATATAGCACGGTATTCTTACAAGCCAATTAAGATGCTAAATATACCCATCACAGAACAAATTTAATACCTGTGGGCAAAAAGATTTAATCTGCATATCACTTTAATTGCTGTGGGTAGGTAATGTACAAATTGGTTTCAATAATAAAAAAATCTCAACATCATCACGGAAACTCTATTAGTTTGGTAAATGAACCACTATGGTGACAATCATTTACTTTCACCGATAAAATTTTCAAATAAGTACAAACACTTAATTGCCCAAAATATTTTATTTAATCTTTGACCAACACATGTCAAAGTGTCATAATAAATTTACTTCATGTATATTCAAATTTGTCATCAAAATAATCATAGATTTCATATATATAATATATATTCAACAATAGGGAGAATGATTTTCAATATCATGTCACTTAAATTTCACAAATTTTTGGAATTGTAAAACACGATCTTACACAGTGTAACATTAATTGATAGCAAATATAAAATTTTCTTGCAATTTTAAAAAATTTTAAATTGTCTATTATTGATTTATAAATTTTAAAGATTCTATTTGACAATTATAAAATTAATTCATAATTAGAGACAGCGTTGTCCACAATTTAATTCTTTACTCTATAAAAATTTTGCAAATATGTGTTTTAAAAAATATTTCCAAAAATTTAACACATAATTTTCAAATTATGTGAAACTTTAATATAATATATTATCATATAAATAATTTTTCTTTCTTCCTTGCTCAGCGTTCTCTATGACGTTGCAACATTTTTTTATAATTAAATTATGCAGCACGTGCAGCCCCCATGATTTCATGTTGGCCGTGGGGTTCTTCCCCTTGCTGCTTTAAAACGCAGCAGCTCCCATCGTCGTCTGGCGTTTTTTTTCTTGTTTTGTCGCCCGATTGAGAGCTTGACGTCGCCCTTTTGACCAGAGAGTCAATATCACTTATCCCATTCCATCAACAGCCAACTCCAAGGGACTTGGGAAAGAAACAAGGAATTTCCTTCTTCTTTTTTGCCTGATATTAAACCAATGGCTGGTGCGGCCTTAGTCTTACATAATTTCATGTTTATTAACAAAAGTAATAGAGATCTGAAATTCTTTTAAAATTAGAGTTCAAGCTTTCAAATTTAATTTTTCACAATCTATCAAATTTTAAGTTTATATATATATATATATGTGTGTGTGTGTGTGTGTGTGTGTGTGTGTGTGTGTGTGTGTATGTGTGTATATATGTATGTATGTATTATATATTGAATCTAAAAGATTATAATCAATTCTAGATTATAAGAACAGAAACTTACCTTGTTGCAAATGATTCACAAATTTTCAACTTGTTTATGCGTCTACATTCATAATGAATATTTCTCTCTTTATTCTTTAAACCATAACTTGTTAGATGAAAAAGTAAGGTCTATTTAATTCTCTTGCTTTCTATTTTCATTTTAGTTGAAAACAGAATATGAAACTGAAAATATTATTTATATCTTTAACAGGATAAAATAAATTTATTTTTCATTTTAAAAAATCCCAAGAGTTTCAATCTAATACAATTATTTTCCATCCATTTTACTTATAGTTTCCATGGCCATATGGTTGAACTTCACGAGTTTCACACACTAAATATCTTGATCAATCTCTCTCGTCTAATGTTCATGCGCATTATCGCAATTTCTATAGTTTTAATGGCTTCAATGGCCACGGTTGAATGCGTTGCAGTCACTTGGACATGGGAAGATAATTGTTTCTTTTTCTCAAATACAAGTCTTACACACTCATTTAAGTCGATGTGAGGAACTAAACCTAGAATTTCTTTTCAATTTCATTGTCATTTTGGGACCCCCTTTTTAAAATAATCTTGGGTGAATTCTGGGCTGCTGAGTGCAAAAGAACCATGGTCACATTCTGAACGAACCATTTATGGGTCCTGAGGCCTTGATAAAAGCACGAACAAATTCGTTTGGAGTCATGCTCTTTTTGTTAGATATCTTAGTAAATATTTTCTGGAATGTATAATTGGATGGTTTTTTTGAAGGGAGCATATAGATGCAATTATGTAATGTGTGCTTGCGTAATCAAAATACTGGCCATTACCCAAGAGTTTTTATAATAAAATTAGGTTTTGTTAATTTATCTGTGCATGTAATATTTGCAAACTTGCAATGATCTTTGACTTGAATATTTTTATTTACTTTCAGAGTGAACCTTTCTCTTTTCTTCCCCCCCCCCCCCGTTTCTCTATCTCTCTCCGGATCATGTTTAAGGAAAACGAAGAACCAAACCCAGAAACTAGTGAAAGTATTTTCATTCACGAACATGTCACGGACGGTGACAGAGAAATTTGACCATATCAAAGTATATGTGTGTGTGTGTGTGTGTGTGTGTACACATATGAACTTATATATAGTACGGACAATTATATATAACATTTTGATTAGGACCTCACCTAGGAACACAGTTTCTTTTGTCAAGTCGTGTAATCTGGGTCGTGTCCAATTAATATGAGAGTGAAAGAACCCTACCCGGATATTACATTTAAACTTTTTTTTGAGTCCACCATTGTATGCCAACAATGGAAATTAACACTCTTTTCTTCAGTTTCTGCAAGAGAAATTAAACAAGCCAGAAAATAAAGTAAATGAAGGGAACAAGGAACTGATTCAATCTTTCTGCTGGGTCATCTGATGAAAAGAATTTTAAGTTATTAATTGAAAAACTTTTTGCTGTGTGCGTTAATAGGTACGTACTTTTGTTTCCTTCTTCAAATTGATTCTTTTTTATTTATAAAGATCTAAAGTTCTTAACCAAGTTCTCATTTTCTTTCTATATATGCATTAATTTGTTTACACCAAAAGAAGATCATTCCAAATACTTCACTAAAATCAGAAAGTAAGAAATGATTAACAGAAAAGCCAAAAGGGAAAACAAATAAATCACTTCTCAAATGAGGAACATTTATTATATATAGTACTATTTTTTAGAACAACACAGAATATAAATACTTTAGACTAGAATATGAAGAGGAAGATGAAGGCCCCTTCATCAGTACAACAGTACATTATTAATTGGACATAGAATAAATAAGGATTAAGGACGATTTATTGATAATAATTTATGTTCATTGGCATATATAAAGGCCAATGAGACGTACGTCCATGACTCTGACATCCCATAATATTATATATATTATATTAACGGCATTGGAAGCCAGAGGGCACTTTCGTTCCGCAGGCGTTGAGGAGGATGCTCAAGGAAAGAGGAATGTTGAGGGTGATGCCCAAGATATTGGCTTTAATTAAGGGCAGTGCAAAGGGACACAGAAACTTCAAGATCAACAAGACCCTGAATGACGGAGCAGCAAGGGCGGGTTTGTGGTGACCCAACCACAACATTCACCAAACACCCCAGCAAATTGGCACACACCCCACTTGAGGATATCAATAGGGCAAGTAGGAGGTTTTTTTTGGGGGGGGGGGGGTTGTAGGGGCTATGGAAATGGAGCTAACCACGGAAAAGAAAAGGAGGTTCAGAGATAGGAAAAGGGCATGGATGAAAGAGCCTTGTTGGTAGCCATTTTCAAAAACACACACGCAAGCTAGCTAGCTAGTTCTTGCTATACTTGGTTTTGGCGAGCTGGTGAAGATGACGGTGCATGGGATGGGTATTTATAACTGAGGATCTTGATGGGTTTCTTTGGGTTTTGGTTTAAAATAAGGGTAAATTATAGATTACGACCTTATGATTTGATTCAAAATCAGTTTATCTTCTTGTAATTCAAAATGTGCTATTTAACCCTCTTGTGCGGTTTTTTATATATAATCACTTAATCATTATGTGGTATATTAATTTTAAGATACAAGTAATTAGCAATAAATTTTTTAATCATTTTAACATACAAGTAATTATTTTTTTTGTTAAAGTTTATATTAAAAATATCACAAGTGACTATATAACAAATCAGGAAAAAATTAAATGCCATACTTCAAACTATAGAGAGACAAACTAATCTTAAATCAAACAACATGAAAGTAAACTATAATTTACCCTTAAAATAATTAGACAGGATCTACCAGCAAGTAATACTGGCTGTATATTAATAAAAACCATGACTTAATCAAGTTAGGCTTGAATTGTTGCAAATTGCAGAGGCTAGAGCCCAAACTATAATTTACCCTTAAAATAATTAAACAGGATCTACCAGCAAGTAATACTGGCTGTATATTAATAAAAACCATGACTTAATCAAGTTAGGCTTGAATTGTTGTAAATTGCAGAGGCTAGAGCCCAATCTCGGGCTGCTCAAAATAATTAGGTAGGATGTACAAGCCAGTAGTACTAGCTATATATTAATTAAAATTACATTAATTTTTTAAAAAAATCATACTTACATATTATCAAATAATATTACATAAATTTAAATTTTAAATTTTTATAATTATTTATATTTAAAAAGAAAAAAAGTTGAGTATAATCATATAAATTTAGTAAAGTCAATTATTAATAACTATATATGCTTTTTTAAAGTAGTTACCTCCAGGAAAAATTTTGGACTGTAACTAATTCCGTAAATTTTTGTGTACCAAATTTTTTATGAGTCCTCCGTGTTTTATTATTTTGATGATAGAATCCTCTATCAATTGATGATAGACTTGTGGTCTTAGATCAGAATTGAGGAAAAAAAATTATGACAGCATAGTTGACATGAATACATTGGGAAAAAAATATTTTTTAAACATAATGCTAACTTAATTTTTTCTTTGGGTCTAAATGGGTCAAAAAGCCACAATACAATGCCTTATAACATTCAAATTAGAAAAAAGAATGAAGAGTAGAGTTGGGGCCGCTCGTACATAGAGCCATTTAAATAACGTTGCCCTGACCTTTCCAATTTTGTTGATATTATTATCTCCGGCCTAAGCATGGCTACAACACAGTAAAATCAATTGTTTATCAGTTTTCAACTCAAATTCAATACGCAGCAAGTCGGAAGTTGTGGGTAGGGCTGTTGAAAATTGATTTCATTCAATTTTGATCGAATTGATTCAAATCACTTTAGACAAAATTAATCAAAACTGATTTTTTATAATAGGATTATAATTGGATGGAATTTTTCAAAAGTTAATTTAAGTAGTTCGTCTATCGGATGCTTGATTTTGAAATTTAATTTTAACTGAACTGACTGATTACTTAATTGATAATTTAAGTTTTATATTATAATTATATATATTATAATTATTTTTTATCATTCAATTATATGACTTCGTGGATATGGAAATATGATGATTTAGTAACCTATATATTAACTGCGGATAGTATTGTAAGCTTTATTTATTGTTGTATTGGATCATTAATTGATGGAGTTTGTAATTTTAATTATGAATTCATTTACTTATTGGTTGTTACATTTAATGTAATGTTGGATTGAAATACTCTTGATATGAATTATAAGTTATTTTTGTTGTAATATAATATTTGAAATATTTATTTTCATAATAAATATTAAAAAAATGTAAAACATTAAACTTCTAAAATATATTATATGATTTTTTTTAAAAAAATTGATAATCTAAAAAAATCCAAATCGATTAAAACTGAATTGAATTAGTTTGGGTACAGTCATTTTAGTTTAATTGATCAGATGAAATTCTTAGCAAACTAATTTAATCGGTTTGATTAGCAGAGGAATCCAAACCAATCTAAATTGAACTAATTAACACTCCTAATAGTAAGTGTTTCCTGTAGCTCTTAAAGATTCCAACAAAAATGATTGACTCTTGCGAATATTTATCTTTTTAAAACAGGCAAGTTTATGAAAAGTTTAATTTATGTATAAAGAAGCTGAATTTTGTTATCGTTAAATTTATCTTTAACTTTTAATTTTATATTTTTTATTGCAGGCAGTTCTAGTCTCTAGACTCCATTTGAGACTAATTTTTTTTATGAATGATCTTATGTTTTTATTAAAATAATTTATGGGTTACAATGTAAATTAAAAACTAAAGTATAATTGCTAAAACATTTAATGAGAAAAATTTCAACTTCTTAATTTAAAAAATCAAACTCTTTATATATAGTTTCTCATTGGTACAGTTGGGATTGAGAACACAAGCGTGCGTGTGCACACACACATATACATATATGGATACAACAGGTTCAGCTAGTAAAATTATGAAAAAATTGCATTTATTCACTCTGATTTATACTTTCAAATTGCAGTTTCTCTATTAATTTAAAAAACATTATAATGTCCTCTCGATTTATATGTTTAATTATAATTAACTTGTGACATTTCAAGAGTCAGTGTGTTGTATGTGTTGTATATGACTCTTGTAGTTTTATACCATTTAGCTAACTTAAAAAGTCTATTATTGTAATAACCGTAAAATTTAATGAAAAGGAAATTTAAAATAAAAGAGAGAATTTTGACAATAGAGATAAGAACCGTAGAAAATATGTATATTTATTACATAGAAAAAAAATATTAGAAGTTATGTTTTGGCGCGCTATAAGCAAATATATTTTTATTATGTAGAAATAATTATGATTTGTTAAAAATAAGTGGATTTTTAAGTAAAAGAAGTATTGTGTTGCTTAAAATAATTATACCGGCTTCTATTGAATTTTTTATGGTATTTTTAGAAATACTCTTTCTTTTAATATAAATAAAGATATTTGTTTAGAAATTTGTTTTATTACTATTTTTATCAAGAAAAATTATGATGTGAGAGTTTAACTAAAGATTTATGAGAAAGGAAATTTTTAGAAATTTTTAGGATATTTTATGATGAAAAACGGAATTTAAATGAATTTTATAAAGAAAATCTTATTATTAATTATTTAATAATTATTAAAAAAAAAAAAAATTTTTACTGTAGCATCAGCACATATATGTGCATACGGATGCCAGGCAGAGAGCAGAAAAACCCGCAGCCCCCCATTTTTCCCTTTTCCCCTTTGAATTTCAAACCCTCATATTTGGAGTTACGGACCTTCGATTGACGAACCGTCTGGACCGTTGGACTCGTGGCAACGAGTACTTCAAAACCCACCGATCAATTTCGCCGGAAAGTCGCCGGAAGGTCGCCGAAAAATTGCGTGAATAGTACCTCCAAAGGTAAAACTTCGTCCCATTGCGTTTTAGGCTTCGTTTTTACCGAAATTCTTCCCGTAGATAGCTTTAGAATCGAATATGGGGTTTTTAGGTTTCAGCATGAATAGTATTTTCCGGCGAGTGAATAGTATTTTCCGGCGTGAATAGTGATTTTAGAATTTTCTAATTTTCATGCTATGTCTATGTTTTCTAGGTTGTTGAGCCATCACGAGGTGAAATTCTCGTTGTTGGACTTCTAGTACGGTGAGTGGGTTTTTCATACTATAGCGCATGTTTTAGGAATTTGATTTATAACTCTCACTAGTTGGAATGTATGTTAAATTGTTTTACTGCTTTGAAAACCAATATGTTCCAACCATGTTAGAAATTGTAAATTTTAATCCTAGTTGAACCCTAGGTATGCAGGGCAAGCATCTAGACAATTAATTCTCCATTTGAGCTAGATTTATAGAAATGCGAACTTAGTCATAGAAATGAACTAAGTTAGCCATGAAATGATTTGATGCATGATGAGCATCTATGTGACGTCTACGGACGATCTATGTTTAAAAGGGAAAATTTATGATTGTAAAGGTCTCTATGGGAATTCATGGATGAAATATATTTTAGAACGAGATTTTATGCATAAAAAGAGCTAGATGGAGAATTACAATTGTATTGTAAAGTTATTGAAATGTTTTACTTTAAACTCTTTGAATAGCATATTTCACATGTTTTCTATTGGAGGGACCCTTTTAGATCACTGTTAGCTAGCCGCAGGTAGTGCTAGCCCTGGTGCACCATGATCATGTTAAGGCTTCGGCCTAGGATATTGTGACGGGCATATGACAGCCTAAGACACAAAATTTAGGGTGGACTTATGTCTACGCCTACAGTGATTGCCATACCCATTGCTATGTGCTTGGGGAAATTTAGGGTGGACTTATGTCTACGCCTACAGTGATTACCTTTACCCTTGCTATGTGCTTGGGATAGATGATAGATCTATTAGGAAAGACCTCCATAAATTAGTGCATTTTTCTTAAAGATTAAATATTTCTAAAATACCTCATTCATCATTGTTCTTGCATAAGAATCTTCATTTATTACTTACCATGCATAATTGATTTGCTTACAGTTATTGATTTAATCCTGATTTATCATTTGAACTGTTTAGCATTCTTTCAATAAATTACGGTTAAATGTTTAATGTTTTCTATACTTTGATTTCAATTATTTAATTAATTGCGAAATATTCGTGCTTAGTTTGCCCTGTTTCTGTTATAGTATGATTTATCCATTCACTGAGATGTGGTAATCTCACCCCTCTTCTGTTTTCTCCCCACAGATAGTCAAAGAAACACTGATCCAGCTACAGCTCCATAGGAGGCTAAATATAGTATTGGTGAGCCCCAATTTGGGCACTCCGTTGTATTGATTGTATAGTTTAAGTGTATGTCTAGTATATCTCCATGAACATACAGGCAGGATCCTCGTTTCTTGTGTTGTTTGAAAAATGGTTTTACGTTTTACAATAATGTTTGTACTATGAGGCCATGGGCCAAGTTGAATCAAGGATGTTGGATTCATGAAATATATATATATATATACAGTATTTTCTGATATTGGATGTGGCGTATGTGGCCAGTTATATTTATTATGTACTGGATTGTGTGCTGAATGGTTGTGCATGCTATGTGTTAGGCTTACGGCTAGGGGGAAACCCTTATGCCGTGCCGGTCATGTGTTCCATCATTTGGGGCCGTGACAAATATGCCTGTATCCTACTTGCTTATATATACCCATTTTCTATATTATTTTCTTCAATTAGTGTCGTGATATATTGTACAATATTTTCATTCTGTTTGAATTTCATGAAGTACTTGATTATCAAAAGATTGTATAATATAATTTTTAATGTTTTTAGAGGGTGAAATTGAAAACGGACATAATTTACCTTACCAAAGTGACACAAAAATCTTTACAGTTTCTACAATTTTTCAATGATGAAAATAGAACTTTTGTCGACTTTTATTAATACGAATTTCAAGTAGGAAACAAAAGGATAATGAGGAAAGTAAGAAGCTTTTAATCTGTCAAAACAAGTCAACAAAAGTATACTGAAGCATAATGCAAGATCACTTTTTTGTGTGTGCTAGGCTAGAATATCTCGACACTTTCTAGATATAGGATTAATTTTGTTCAAAATATTGAAACTGTTTCTCCTTACACATGTTTTTCTGTGAGTTCGAACTCTTAACATTGTAGAAGCCCCTCAACTATTGCACTTAAACTTATTTATCACTTAAATTACATATTTGTGAATAACATGCAAGATCACTTTATTGATATAACTTAGAAGCTCATTGGCAAGTGTCGTATCCTAAAATCCAAACACTGCAAGATCACTTTATTGATATAACTTAGAAGTTCATTGGCAAACGTCCTATCCTAAATTCAAACACCAGAAAATATGATCAAATGAATTTATTTTGATTTGTGATTATCAATTTAATACTTTAAACTAAGATTTTTTTTATAGTATCCAAAAATATGATTTTATATTCCATCTTTTCAGAAATACTTAAATAATACTATACAATCATTTGCGTACCAAATATTTTTTTAGGGTTTAAGTGATATAGGAAAAACTTTAAAATATTCATTTGATAATAACACAGTCTTAGAGGATGAAGATAGAAATTTTGTCTAAAAATGAAGTTTGAAGCATTGGAAGCCAGAGGGCGCTGACCTTCCAAAATTATTGAATAAATATAAAGCTCAAGGAAAGTAGAAATATAATTCACTCTAAAATGAGAAATCTGGTGCTGATATAGATTTCTATTGATGTTGGCACTGTTAAATCATGAAATCTAGCTGTACATACAAAAAAACAAAATCATGAAATCTAGCACTAGATACTGATTACTTTACGGATTCTAGATAAGAGAATTTTAAATATAATTACTTGTTGCTTAATTAGGAAAGGTGGCGAACAATAAGATGATAATTATGCTTTGCAGTAAAATAATACGGGTATCATTACAAAAAAATCTGTAGAATTAGACTTTGGAACAAAATCTTTCTGTCAATCAAATTCTAAAATTCATAGCTTTTAGAATGAGACTGAACATTGACTAGGAGAAGACACGAACCACCAAGTTATTGGTTCAACCGTTGAGTTATAATACATAATATATAAAAAGAATTTTTTATTTGTAAATCAATTAATTATGAAAAAAATTCAATTTAATATCTTTTTTTTTATTTGTTTATACATGAAAAAGTAAAATTTTACAATGTAAAATGTTCTCTCTGACGTATATTTAATGTGTGTGTGTATATATGTGTGTGTGTGTGTGTATAAACTTATACTTATATATAGTATGAAAAATTACTAATAAGGGTCATGTCCAACTAACCCGAGTGCGAAAGAACCCTAGTGGATTATTACATTTAAACTTGTTTTGAGTCCGCCATTGTATGAGAACATTGGATAGTAACACTCTTTTCTTCAGTTTTTGCAGGCGAAATTAAACAAGCCAGAAAATAAGGTAAACGCGTACCAAAAAAAAGAAAAGGTAAACGAAGGGAACAAGTAACTGATCCAATCTTTCTGCTGGGCCATCTGATGAAAAGGATCTTAAGATATTAATTGAAACACTTTTTGCTGTGAGCGTTAATAGATACGTGCTTTTGTTTCTTTTTCTTCTTCAAATTGATTCCTTTTCATAAAGATCTCAAGTTCTTAACCAAGTTCTCATTTTCTTTCTATATATGCATTAATTTGTTCACACCAAAAGAAGATCATTCCAAATATGTACTTCACTTAATTCAGAAACTAAGAAATGATTAGCAGAAAAGCCAAAAAGAAAAAAAATGAATCATATCTGAAATGAAAATGAAGAACATTTATTATATATAATACTATTTTTCAGAACAACACAGAATTTAAGTACTTTAGACAATGAAGAGGAAGATGAAGTCCCCTTCATCAGAACAAGAGTACATTATCAAACGATTTATTGATAATAATTAATGTTCATATATATATATATATATATATATATATATATATATATATATATATATATATATATATATATATACATAGACACATACACTCTAACACACCATGATATGTTATATTATATATTTTATTGGCATTGGAAGCCAGAGGGCACTGTCTTTCCACAGTTATTGAGGATGAGGCCCAAGGAAACAGGAATGTTGAGGTTGATGCCCAAGACATTGGCTTTAATGGCAGTGCAAAGGCACACAGAAGCTTGAAGATCAACAAGACCCTGAATGGTGGAGCAGCAAGGGCGGTATTGTGGTGAAAATATCCCAGGATTCAATAAACCCCCAAACAAATTGGTACACACACTCAACTTAAGGGTATCAATAGGGCAAGTATACGACGGGGGTGGAGGGGTTTTGGGGGTAGGTGGCGGGGGTGGAGGGGTTTTGGGGGTAGGCGGCGGGGGTGGAGGGGTTTTGGGGGTAGGTGGCGGGGGTAGGGGGGGTTTGGAGGTAGGTGGAGAGGATGGAGGGGTTTGGGGTGGAGGTGTTTTAGAAGTAGGTGGCGGGGATGAAGGGGTTTGGGGTGGAGGGGTTTTAGAAGTAGGCGGCAGGGATGGAGGGGTTTCGAAGGTAGGTGGGGAGGATGGAGGGGTTTTGGAGGTAGGCGGTGGAGATGAAGGGGTTTGGGGTGGAGGGGTTTTAGAAGTAGGCGGCGGGGATGGAGGGGTTTTAGAGGTAGGTGGGGAGGATGGAGGGGTTTTGGAGGTAGGCGGTGGGGATGAAGGGGTTTGGGGTGGAGGGGTTTTGGAAGTAGGTGGGGAGGATGGAGGGATTTTGGAAGTAGGCGGCGAGGATAAGGGGGGTTTGGAGGTAGGTGGAGAGGATGGAGGGGTTTGGGGTGGAGGGGTTTTAGAAGTAGGCGGTGGGGATGGAGGGATTTCGGAGGTAGGTGGAGAGGATGGAGGGGTTTTAGAGGTAGGCGGTGGGGATGAAGGGGTCTGGGGTGGAGGGGTTTTAGAAGTAGGCGGCAGGGATGGAGGGGTTTTGGAGGTAGGTGGAGAGGATGGAGGGATTTTGGGTGGAGGGGTTTTAGAAGTAGGCGGCGGGGATGGAGGGGTTTTGGAGGTAGGTGGAGAGGATGGAGGGGTTTTGGAGGTAGGCGGTGGGGACAAAGGGGTTTGGGGTGGAGGGGTTTTGAAGGTAGGCGGTTGGGCTGGAGGAGTCTTAGAGGTAGTAGGCGGGGGTGGAGGGGTTTTGGAGGTAGGCGGCATGGTTGGAGGGGTTTTGGAGTTAGGCGGTGGGGCTGGAGGGGTTTTGGAGGTAGGTGGCATGGTTGGAGGCATTTTGGAGTTAGGCGGTGGAGTTGGAAGGGTTTTGGAGGTAGGCGATAGAGGTGGAAGGGTTTTAGAGGTAGGCGGGAAGGATGGAGGGGTTTTAGATGTAGGCTGTGGGGATGGAGGGGTTTTAGAAGTAGGTGGAGAGGATGGAGGGATTTTGGGTGGAGGGGTTTTAGAAGTAGGCGGCGGAGATGGAGGGATTTTGGAGGTAGGTGGAGAGGATGGAGGGGTTTTGGAGGTAGGCGGTGGGGACGAAGGGGTTTGGGGTGGAGGGGTTTTGAAGGTAGGTGGTTGGGCTGGAGGAGTCTTAGAGGTAGTAGGCGGGGGTGGAGGGGTTTTGGAGGTAGGCGGCATGGTTGGAGGGGTTTTGGAGTTAGGCGGTGGGGCTGGAAGGGTTTTGGAGGTAGGCGACAGAGGTGGAGGGATTTTAGAGATAGGCGGAAAGGATAGAGGGGTTTGGGGTGGAGGAGTTTTGCTAATAGTAGGCGGGGGTGGAGGGCCTTTGGTGGTAGGCGGTGGGGGTGGAGGAGTTTTGGAGGTAGCCGTCGGTGATGGAGGGGTTTTGGAGGGGGAGGTGGAGCTAACCATGGAGAGGAAAAGTAGGTTAAGAGAAAGGAAAAGGGCCGTGGATGAAGGAGCCTTGTTGAAAGCCATTTTCACAAACTCGCTATACTTGGTTTTGGCTAGCTGGTGAAGATGAAGGCGTATGGGTGGGGTACTTATAGCTGAGGATCTCCATGGGTTTCTGCGGGTTTTGGCGTATGCCTTAATAAAAACCATGACTTAATCAAGTTAGGTTTGATTTATTGCAAATTGCAGAGGCTAGAGCCTAATCTCGCACTGCTTTAAACAATTAGGTAGGATCTACTAGCATTAAATTAGTTAAAATTATATTAATATTTTAGAAAATCATACTTTCATATTAATCAAATAATATTACGTAAATTTAAATTGTCAATTTTAATAAATTTGTAAACTTATCTTATAGTTTTAATTGATTAATTAATTATTATAATATAATAAGTCTGTACTAATGCATCATTTGTAAGCTTAGTGTAATGCTATTTAAGAAAAACGGTTGAGTATACTCATAAAAATGTACTAAAGTCAATTATTAGTAACTATATATATATATATTTAAAATAGTTACTTCCAGGAAAAATTTTGCACATAACTACTGTAAAGTTTTGTGTACCAAATTTTTTTTTATGACTCCTTCGTATTTTATTATTTTGATGATAGAGTTATCCTCAATCAATGGATGATAGACTTGTGGTCTTAGATCACGAATTG
Organism: Gleditsia sinensis; assembly: GCA_037074535.1. Lineage (NCBI taxonomy): Eukaryota > Viridiplantae > Streptophyta > Magnoliopsida > Fabales > Fabaceae > Gleditsia > Gleditsia sinensis. The sequence continues at coordinate 77,363,737 of CM073465.1, forward strand.
AGCCAAAAAGAACAAAGAAAAAAGAAGAAGATATGATAGCATTGTTAACATGAATACATTGGGGGGGCGGGGGGAAATACTTTTTCTAACCTGACATTATTTTTATTTTTTTGGGTCTAAATGGATCAAAAAGCAACAACAGAATGCCTTAACAAAATCAAATTATAAAAAAGAGTGAAGAGTAGAGTTGGGGAGCTGTAGGGCCATTTAAATAACTTTGCTCTGACTTTCCCAATTTGGTTGATATTATTATCTCCGGCCTAACCATGGCTACGTACAACTCGGTAAAATCAATTATTTATCAGTTTTCAACTCCAATTCAATACGCAGCAAATTGGAAGTAGGGGTAGGGCTGTTCAAAATCAATTTCATTCTGTCCTAATTGAATTGATTCAAGTCAATTCTAACAAAATTAATCAAAACTCATTTTTAACAGGATAATAATCGGATGAAATTTTTCAAAAACTGATTTAATTAGTTCATTTGAGATATGTTCGATCTTGAAATTCAATTTTAACTGAACTGACTAATTAAGTAATTAATAACTTATATTTTATATTATAATTATATATTTTTAATTAATTTTTATTTTTCAATTTTATGACTTTATGAATATGAAAATATGATGATTTAGTAATCTATATGCTAACTCTTGATAATATTGTAAGTTCTATTTATTGTTGTATTGGATCATTAATTGATGAAATTTTTAATTTTAATTATGAATTTCATTTACTTGTTGATTGTTAGTTTTAATTTAATGTTGGATTGAAACACTCTCGATATAAATTTTAAGTGATTTTTGTTGTGATATAATGTTTGAAATATTTAATTTCATAATAAATATTAAAAATATAAAATGTTACAAGATTTTTTTTAAAAAAAACTGATAATCTAAATTAATCCAAACCAAAAGATTAGATTGAATTGGCTCGTTCCGGTATAGTCAATTTAATTAGATTGATAATATGAATTTCATAGTAAACTGATTTAATCGGTTCATTGGCATAAATATCCAAACTGATCTTAATTGAACACCGTTAATAGTAAGTGTTTCGTGTAGCTCTTAAAGATTCCAATAAAAATGATTGACTCTTGTGAATATAAATGACCTTATTTGAGACTAAATTTTTTTTATAAATGACCTTATGTTTTTATTAAAATAATTTATGGCTTAAATTAAAAATTAAAGTATAAATATTAACATTTAATGAAAAAAATTCAACTTCTTAATTAAAAAATAAACTCTTTATATATAGTTTCCCATTCGTACAGAACATATACTTCAACTAAGCCAAAGGGCCAAGAAAGGTGTATTGAGAACTATATATATATATAAATTTTGTTGATTTTTTTTAAAAGGAACCGAGACAACTTCGTGACAAGAAGTTACAACTGGTTTAGCTAGTAAAATTATGAAAAAAATTGCAGTTATTCATATTTGACCTATATTTTCAATTTCTGTTTCTCTCTTAATTTTTTTTTTTAAAATCATAATGTCATCTCTATTTATGTTTCAATGTAATAAGTATCCCTCCACCTAAGGTAGACATTAAATTTCAAACATTTCAAGAGTCACATGTGTTACAAATGACTCTTTTAGTTTTGTATCATTTAGCAAATTCGAAAAGTTTATTATACTTTTCTTCCTACTTACTTATAGATACATATTTAGAAAATTCAAAAAGTTCATTATACTCAGTCTCCCTAGCTACTTACTTATACATACCCATTTTTCATATTATTTTCTTCAATTAGTGCCGTGATGGTTAAGCATATTGTACAAAATTTTCATTCTATTTTAATTTCATAAAATATTTAATTATCAAAAGATTGTATAGTATCATTTTAACATTTTTAGAAGGTGATATTGGAAACGAACGTACTTTCCTTTTATTAATACGAATTTCAAGTAGGAAACAAAAGGATAAGGAGGAAAGTAACAAGCTTTCACTATCAAAACAAGTCAACAAAGTATATTGAAGCAGCATGCGAGATCTCTTTTTTTTTTTTAAACAAAAGTACTAGGCTTGAGTATTTGTACATCTTTGGGTGTAGCATGAATATTGTTTAGAATAGTGAAACTATTCCTTTTCATAAATATTTTTCTGTGAGTTCAAACTTCTAATATCGTAAAAGCCCTTCAACTACAATACTTAAACTTAATTTGAGCTATATACTCCTGAATAGCATGCAAGATCACTTTATTTATAGAACTTAGAAGTTTATTGGCAAGCGTCATATCCTAAAACCTAAACACTGCAAGATATTATCATATGAATTTATTTTTAAGATTTTTTGTAGTACCCAAAAATATGATTTTGTATTTCATCTTTTCAGAAATACTAAAATAATACAATACAATCATTTGTATGCCAAATATTTTTTTAGGGTTTAAGCGATATAAGAAAAGCTTTAAAATATCCAATTGATAATAACACAATCTTTTAAGGATCAAGATAAATTTTTTGTCAAAAAATTAAGTTTGAAGCAAAAAATCTAAGAGTTTTGAAAACCAAAAAAATCTGTAGAATTAGATTTTAGAACAAAATCTTTCTCTCAATTGAATACTAAAATGTATAGTTTGTAGAACCAGACTAAACATTGACTTGGAGAAGACACGAATCACCAAGTCATTGATTCCACTATTGAGTTATTTTTCGATGTAAAATGTCTTAGAATAAATAAAACAAATAATTTTGCTTTTTTTTTTTTAAAATTCATTGTTACATAAACCATCGCAATTCTTCACTCCTTCCCTCTATCAATGTTTATATTTTACCCACCAACCCTCTTTTTTATTGTTGCAACTATAAATTTAAAATGGGATTAAATCTAAATGAGTTTAAATATGAATTGATGTAAGTGACAAGAAGAGTTTGGGGGGGGGGTTATAACTTGTCTCTTACAATGTGAATAAGAGGAAACAAAAATGGGGGAAGAAATGCAACGAGCAATTACCTTTGTCGAGAAAAAGTGAGTCCCACCTCGGTGGGAGTCAAAAAGTTGGGATGTTCAGACTGGCATGTCCAGTTCTTAAAACAATGCTAAAATGATACAATAAATTTATTAACTTTATAACTTACTTCGATAAACAAAATAGGGATTTTGTCATATGGATGCAAACTTCGTTGATGTAGAATTAGTTTCGATGACCATGATTGAACTTGATGAGTTTTACACGCTGTATATATCGGTCTCTATCGTCTCGTGCTCTTGCACTATCGCAATTTCTAAAGTTTTAATGGCTTCAATGGACACGGTTGAATGTTTTGCACCCTGATAGAATAGTGAAGAAAGCCAAGAAGAGAATGAATACTGTATATAGTAGAATGCTTCTCATTCAGATTATTAGATACAGTAGTTAGATACAGACATTTATAGAAGATGAATATCACTAACTACTGCTAACTTCATTAACGGAAATGTAACTAAAGTTACGTGCTAGACACATGCTCTGACACTTCTCTGCAAACTTAAGGAGGCTATATCTTCCACCTAAGTTTGCTCCTAAAGTCATTAAAGTTAGTGCTTGAGAGTTCTTTGGTCAGAACATCTGCATTCTGCTTCAGCAATATGAAAATAAAGTTATTTGCCTTAGTGGCTAATTCTTTTTATCGGTCTTTTTCTACCTATTTTTTGTAATTACTTCTTTTTTACTGTTCCATTAGTTCCCCACAAATTAATGCAACTCTATTGGTTGCAATCTTGGGTTGAAGAAGAATAAAAGCTGCAAATTTGGTTGCTCTTTGTGCTCCACATTTTGGGTGAAATTAAGAAATATTATTAATTAGTACGATTTTCACATAATTAGAACACAATACACATACTACATAGCATATATTTGGAAGATGAACAGTCTTCGATGAAGAGAAGAATGGACCCTTTATTCCGTTGGCAAATGCCATGATATCCTAAAGTCCATAAACCGCAAGATATGATATGATATGAAGCCAGAGGGCACTCCCCTTCCACAGTTGTTGAGTACTACGCTCAAGGCAATAGGAAGGTTGAGGTTGATGCCCAAGATGTTGGCCTTAATGACAGTGCAAAGGCACACAGCAGCTTCAGCATCAGCATGACCCTGAATGAGGCTGCAGCAGTGGAGGGTTGGTGGTGAGCCAGCATGAATGGGCGTGAAATTCAAAACATCAGCACAGACACCGAACTTGAGGGCATCGATGGGACAAGGGGGCAGTTGGTTATGGACCACGGTGGAGCTAACCAGAAGAATAGGAGGTTGAGAGATAGCAGAAGGGCAGTGGAAACTAGAGCCTTGTTGGAAGCCATTTGCCCAAACACACACTCAAGCTAGTTAGTTCTTGGATGCTTAACTACTGAATGTTTTCGGGGTGATTTATAGCTCAGGATCTTCATGGTTTTCATCGAATTTTGGGACGTTAAAGATGCATACTAAGGAAATAACGAGGCACTACTTATTGCGGTCAACCCGCTCCAAAAATTCAAGGAAGTAAACAAAAGATAGCTGCGGAAAAATGGAGGAGCTTAATGAAATGTTTCCAGCCTAGAAGAAAATCTCATGAATGAAAGGGTGAAATTCAAGAAAGTAAAGCTATGTTGGACAAAAGCCAAAACTTCTTAAGCTATACCCCTTTATTTTGATTATGATACAAGCTATTCTTAATGTAGATTCCAATTATTTTTTTCCTCCTCTCCCTCAATATGATAGTTCATATGCTTTTCCTTCTGTCGTGCAAATATCTTCCTTGGAGTAAATAACTATTTTGATCCTTGAAAAATAAACAAATTCTTTCGAAAAATAGATAGCATAATTGCGTGAATGTAAAAATAACGAATAATTTCATTGTTTGAAATATGTTTCATACTTTGGACAATTTTCTATTCTTTTGAAGTCATTGGGTGACATATGAAAATTAAATATGTTAGTTTAATTCTAACAATAGTTTCGTAATATTATAAAACTGTTTAAATTATAAGTGAAATAGAATATCAACGATAAAATTATTAATCATTTTAACATTCAAGTAATTATTATTATTTGCTAAGATTTAGATGGAAACTATCACAGAGTGGCTAATTGTTTATATAACAATATATATATATATATATATATATATATATATATATATATATATATATATATATATATATATATATATATATATATATATATATATATCTGTGTGTGTGTATAATCTATTGAATCTAAAACATTATAATCAATTCTAGATTATAAAAACAGTAAGTTACCTCCTTGCGAATGCGTCATAAAATTTTAACTTGTTTCTACATTGATAATGAGTCTTTTTCTCTTTATTCTTTAAACCGTGACTTGTCAGACGAAAGGTAAGGTCTATTTAATTCTCTTGCTTTCTATTTTCATTTTAGTTGAAAACAGAATATGTAACTGAAAATATTATTTATATCTTTAGCAGGATAAAATAAATTTATTTTTCATTTTACAAACTCCCAAGAGTATCAATCTAATACAATTATTTTCCATCCATTTTACTTATAGTTTCAATGGCCCGTTGAACTTCGTGAGTTTCGCACACTAAATATCTTGATCAATCTCTCTCGTCCTATGTTCATACGCATTATCGCAATTCCTATAGTTTTAATGGCTTCAATGGCCACGGTTGAATGCGTAGTACCCACTTGGACATGGGAAGATAATTGTTTCTGTTTCTCTAATACAAGTCTTACCCACCCATTTACGTTGATGTGAGGAACTAAACCTAGAATTTCTTTTCAATTTCATTGTTATTTTGGGACCCTTTTTTTAAATAATCTTGGGTGAATTCTGGGCTGCTGAATGCAAAAGAACCATGGTCACATTCTGAGAACCATTTATGGGTCCTGGGTCCTTGTTAAAACACGAACCCAAATTCGTTTGGAGTCATGCTCTTTTTGTTAGATATCTTAGTAAAGATTTTGTGGAATGTATAATTAGATGGTTTTTTTAAAGGGAGCATATAGATACAATTATGTAATGTGTGCTTGCGTAATCAAAATACAGGCCATTACCCAAGAGTTTTTATAATAAAATTAGGTTTTGTTAATTTATCTGTGCATGTAATATTTGCAAACTTGCAATGATTTTTTACTTGAATATTTTTATTTACTTTCAGAGTGAATCTTTCTCTTTTCTTTCCCCCCTTTCTCTATCTCTCTCCGGATCATGTTTAAGGAAAACGAAGAACCAAAACCAGAAACTAGTGAAAGTATTTTCATTCATGAACATGTCACGTATTGGTGTAATACAACCTTAACCACCTTATCCAATGTAATTTTTGTATAGCTGTTATTTATACGTATCACAACCAATGTTCAAACACATTCAAATAGCAGATAAGATATACATTCAGTTTAGATATTCTTAGATAAGATTTTATGTAAACCCTAGCGGCACCGTGTATATATATATATATATATCTACTATTAATGAATAAAGCAAGCCTTTCTTTTACAAGTTTTGATTTCATTATATGGTATAGAGCATTAGTAGCTTCACAGCTTCCTTCTCCATTCCCATGGCTTCAAATAGCTCCACTAATACCAACCCCAATCCAAACACCATGTCTCCTCCGTATGACCCCAAAAAATCTTGTTCAAATTAATACTGTAACTCAACTGCCCATCAAGCTCATTGGCATGACCTACCCTGCTTGGCATAAGCAGTTTCGCTCTCTTTTAATCGGCCATGACTTAGTTGGCTACATCATTGGCACCACGCCATGCCCATCACTAGCTATTGAAACTAACAATGAAGCAGAACCAGAAACAAACCCAGCTTACACCTATTAGGTTCGGCAAGACCAGCTGCTCTACCTTGCTTTCCTAAGCTCTTGTGAAGCTGATGCATGTAGCATCATGTCTTCTGCAGAAACCTCAGCTGAAGCATGGACCAAGCTTGAAAAAGCCTCTACTAATCGCTCAAGGTCTCGGGTTATGTCCCTCAAAGAACCGCTGGCATCAATCACAAAAGGATCTTCCTCTGTTACTGAGTATCTTAACACCATAAAAGGTATTTCTCATGATCTCTCTTTCATTGGCTATCCCCTTGATGATGTTGATCTTGTTATATATGCTCTTGGTGGTCTTGGTCATTCCATGAAATCTCTACTTCTCTAAGAACACATGAGCCTCCTATTAGCTTTAATGAGTTATTTGATCAACTTGTGGATTTTGAGCTTCTCCTCCAACGTGAGGAACGATTCATGGCAGCAGCCCAGTTACTGCAAATTTGGTCTGACAATATCCTACCCATGGTCCACCTAAGCCACATTTCAATTATGGGAACACTAACATTGCATTCAATCCCTCAACTCGACGTTTCTCACCATCCTCCAATAGCAACACGGTTCCCATTATTTGTCAATAATGTGACAAAGGTGGCCACACTGCTAAGGTATGTTATAAACTCCATGGTTATCCACCAAAGGCTACTACACCTGTTGTTCACATGGCCACGACACCTAATTTCTCTCCCTCTTCTCACTAGCTCATGAATTCTGGTGCCTCTCACCATGTTACCAATGATTTTGCCAATCTCACAATTAAGTCTCCTTATAAAGGCCCTAATCAACTCACTGTTGCAAATGGAACAGGTTTGAAAATCTCACACACAGGTTCCACAATTTTAAACACTACTTTAGTTCCTTTAAAGTTATCAAATGTCTTATACGTCCCTTCAGTTGAATGCAATCTTCTTTGTTTCTCAATTATGCAAACATAACCATGTCTCACTTGAATTTTTTCTTTCTCATTTTGAAGTAAAGGCACTGGGCACGGGGGTGCTTCTTTTGTGAGGATTGCATGAGGATAATGTCTATAAACTCCCATCACCACAATCCATTCCACCCACTGCATTTCTGGCCACTGTTAAACCAACCATAGCTTTATGGCATTCACGGCTTGGACACCTAGCTTCCAGAATTTTATCTCATGTTATTTCTTCTAATACTTTGCCTGTCACTAGCTCTAAACTAGTTCCTTGTATTCCTTGTTTTTCCAATAAAAGTCATAAATTGCCTTTTTCTAATTCTACTATTTCCAGCACACACCCCCTATAAGTCATTTATGCTAATGTGTGGGGCCTTGCTCCTATTTCTTCCCTTGACAATTTTCACTTTTATGTTATTTTTATTGATCCTTATTCTAAATATATTTGGCTTTATCCGTTAAAACACAAATATGATGTTTCCTTAATTTTCCCCACATTTAAAAACCTTGTTGAGAATAAATTTAACACTAAAATTAAAACATTTTACACTGACAATGGTGGTGAATTCATTAAGCTCTGTCTATATCTTGCCTCTCACGGAATTTCTCATTATACAACACCTCCCCACACTCTTGAACACAATGGTGTCTCTGAAAGACGACACCGTCATTTATTTGAAAATGCCCGATGTCTACTTCACCAAGCTTCTCTTCCTCCTCAATTCTGGACCTATGCCCTTCAAACAACTGCTTACTTAATAAATCGACTTCCCACTCCCATCCTTCACATGTCCACTCCTCACACCACATAGTTTGGTTCCCCTCCCAATTATTCCAAACTTAGAACCTTTGGTTGCCTGTGTTTTCCATGGCTTAAACCATATTCCAAATCTAAATTAGATCAACACTCTCATCCTTGTATCTTTGTAGGTTACTCTACTTCTCAAAGTGCTTACCTATGCTTTAATCCACACACCAACCATATTCATCCTAATAGGCATGTTCAATTTGTTGAAACCATATTCCCTTACCCTCAGTTTAAAACCTTATCACACTCTTCCCCTTCCTTATCCTCTATGACTCCCGAAATGCTTGCCTCTCTTGACTCTCCCCCATCTTCCCATTTCCAAGATAACTCCACTTCCCTCTCTCTCTCAACACCTAAAACTAAACCTAAACCCATAACACAACTCACTGATCCTCCCAACAATCCACCTCACAGTTCTCCTTAACCTTTAAATAACACTTTCCCTCCCTCACCTAATCTCTCACCCACGTGCACTGACTCTTTTGATTCTGCCTCATTTGATTCAGCTGAAGCAATGCGCTCTCATGCTTAACCTGCTGCATCCTCAGGTACTATCTCCAATTTAATTCCCTCTCATCCTATGATCACTCGCTCAAAAGCTGGTATTTTTAAACCTAAAAAGGCTTATATTGTTTCGAAATATCCTTTACCATCACCTATGGAACCTATATGTGTGTCTCAGGCTCTTAAATTCCCAGAATGGAAACAAGCTATGTCAGATGAATTTAATGCACTGCTAAAGAATGGTACTTGGGATCTTGTTCCATGCAAGCTAGATTACAATATTGTTGGCAACAAGTGGGTCTTTCGTATAAAACAAAACCCAGATGGTTCAGTGGCTTGTTATAAGGCATGACTCGTAGCTAAGGGTTTCCATCAACGCCCTGGCTTTGACTATCATGACATTTTTAGTCCAGTAGGTTGTCCTCAGACCATCAAATTGGTCCTCTGTATTGCCCTCTCTCATGGTTGGCCTTTAATCCAAATCGATGTCAATAATGCCTTTCTCCATGGCACCCTCACTGAAGATGTTTACATGGCACAACCTCCAGGTTTCACTCATCCAACTCTTTCTACTCATGTTTGCAAGTTGAAAAAGGCCCTCTACAGTCTCAAACAGGTGCTTAGAGCATGGTATCAAACACTCAAATCTTTTCTTCTCAGTTTTGGCTTTACTAATTCCAAGTGTGATACTTCTCTGTTTGTCTACCATAAGGACTCTACGGTGGCATATTTTCTTGTCTACATGGATGATATTTTGTTCACAGGAAACATCTTGGCTTTCTTGAATGATTTTAAACATGCTCTTGCTCAACAGTTTTCTCTCAAGGATCTTGGCTCTCCACACTATTTCCTTGGTGTCGAAATTGTGCCCACCTCCACTGGTCTCTTTCTCACGTAGCACAAGTATGTCTATGACCTGCTTGATAAAGCTTCCATGCAAGATGCTTGACCAATTCACACACTTATGGCCACTAATTGCACTCTTGCTCTTATTGCTGATGCCTCCACATGTTATTGTAAGTTGTATCATTGTATTGTTGGCCCTTGCAATATCTTGCTCTTATCAGGCTAGACATTAGCTTTTTTGTTAGCAAGCTTGCTCAACATATGCAATAACCCCAACATCATCACTTCCAAGCTCTAAAACGGGTCCTTCGATATCTTAAGTCCACTATTGATCACGATCTACATCTCAAAAAGGACACCTCACTTACTCTCACTGCTTATTGTGATGCTGACTGGGCTGGTGATTCTACTGATAGAAAATCATCCGGAGCTTACATTGCCTATCTTGGCTGCAATCTCGTGTCCTGGGCTTCACGCAAGCAATCCACTGTTGCTCGGTCTTCTACTGAAGCTGAATATAGAACCATTGCCTTGACCACTACGGAACTTCTCTGGTTGCTGCAACTCTTACAAGAATTGGGTCTCACTTTACCTCAGTCCCCCCACATCTTCTTAGATAATTTCAGTGCTACCTATCTCTGTGCTAATCCTATTTTCCATTCTCGTATGAAGCATCTTGCAATTGATTATCATTTTGTTCGTGACTTGGTGGCAAGCGGTTCTCTACGTGTTTCTCATGTTCCATCAAGCCATCAACTTGTAGATTGACTCACCAAACCTCTTTCTGGACCACAACACTCCTTCCTCAAAGACAAGATTGGTGTCGTTTAGTCCTCCACCGCGTATTGGTGTAATACAACCTTAACCACCTTATCCAATGTAATCTCTGTATAGCTATTATTTATACGTATCACAACCAATGTTCAAACACATTCAAATAGCAGATAAGATATACATTCAGTTTAGATATTCTTAGATAAGATTTTACGTAAACCCTAGCAGCACCATGTATATATATATCTCTACTATTAATGAATAAAGCAAGCCTTTCTTTTACAAGTTTTGATTTCATTATATCACGGACGGTGACAATGGGAAATTTGACCCTATGAAAGTATATGTGTGTGTGTGTGTATGTGTGTGTGTGTGTATACACACACATATGAACTTATATATAGTACGGAAAATTATATATAACATTTTGATTAAGACGGCACCTAGGAACACAGTTTCTTTTGTCAAGTTGGGTAATCTGGGTCGTGTCCAATTAATACGAGAGTGAAAGAACCCTAATCGGATATTACATTTAAACTTTTTTTTTGAGTTCACCATTGTTTGCCAACAATGGAAAGTAACACTCTTTTCTTCGGTTTCTGCAAGAGAAATTAAATGAGCCAAAGTAAATGAAGGGAACAAGGAACTGATTCAATCTTTCTGCTGGGTCATCTGATGAAAAGAATTTTAAGTTATTAATTGAAAAACTTTTTGTTGTGTGCGTTAATAGGTACATACTTTTGTTTCCTTCTTCAAATTGATTCTTTTTTTATAAAGATCTAAAGTTCTTAACCAAGTTCTCTTTTTGTTTCTATATTTGCTTCAATTTGTTTGCACCAAAAGAAGATCATTCCAAATACTTCACTAAATTCAGAAACTAAGAAATGATTAACAGAAGAGCCAGAAGGAAAAAAAATGAATCACTCCTCAAATGAAGAACATTTATTATATATAGTACTACTTTTTAGAATAACACAGAATATAAATACTTTAGACTAGAATATGAAGAGGAAGATGAAATCCCCTTCATCAGAACACACAGTACATCATTAATTGGACATAGAATAAATAAGGATTAAGGACGATTTATTGATAATAATTTATGTTCATTGGCATATATAAAATGTTGGAATATTTTATAAATATGGATTATCATTTAATTAATTATTAAACTCAGAACAGATTGGACCGTTATGATCTTATGTGGACTGTGATAGGTGGATCACACAGAAAAGTTGGGCAGAGGCCTAACTTACAACCTTTTAGTTGTCTATTTTTGTTCCTATCAAAAAGCTGACTGAGTTAGAGAGAAAGAGAGAGAATTCAATTTATTTATTATTTTAATGTGGTTATTTTGACTGATTCTTCTGCACATTGAATTATCGTGCATAAGTATCAATTTTCAGCCCAACCACAAGATACGACTATCTCTCCTTTATCTCTCTCTCGCTGCATTCTCTCTATAAAACTAAAGGGGTCTAATAGGTTGTGAGTCTATCTCTAACACTATGGATTCTTCAGGTACGCTTACTCATCTGTCTTTAATTACTTTGATTAATTATTGAGATATTATTAGCACTTGGTATGAGAGCATAGCTTGTAGTATCTCAATTGTGTTTAATTAAAAAAAACCCCAATTTTGCTTATTGATTTCATTGTCTTTTCAAATACTTTGATGGGTATGATTTTAATGTCAATTCCTTTATTTTTTTTTGCTATAAGAATATGGAAATCAAATTTGGTAGACTGGAGCTCGAGTCCTAAGTGAGAATTGCATTCTGGAATAGATCCCGAAACCCAAAACTTCCTGAAACATCCTATTAATTTATGCTTCAAATCTAAATGCTGCCTTTTTGGTATTATGTATTGCTATAATTGTTAAACTTGCGATGGGTTTCATCCCGAAGCAAGAATCATTTCTTGAACTTGGACCCAAAAATGTGAGCTCCAATCCCCAAGGCTTCACGCTATGTTCAGACCATCGATGGTAAAGGGGTGGATGAAGGTGGTTTTGGCTGTATCTAGGAGAAGTTTTATGGTTGTAACTCGATTAACGGTGGCCTCATCATGGCCTAGAATCATGGATGGATTGGCTAAGAATGCTGGACTATTATGGATCACAATTTAGTTTGAAAAATTGAATTGTGAGGAAGATGGTTTTCTTGCTGGGAACCACCGTCTAGATCGCCGGGAATCTCTCCTTGGATTTCTCTGGCTCGTGCATGAAACCGGGTCATGATGGAAGCCAAGTTGGGCTCTAGGGATTCGATGGGTGAGGGACTAGGCTGGGCCCTAAGTGAAATGCACAGTTTCACTTAAGCAAGAGACTGGGCCGAATTACAGGCCCAGTTCGATTAAACATAAAAAGGCAGCAAAGATTGGGCTGAATGACAAGGCACAGTCCAACAAAAAAAATAGACACAGTCCAAAAAAAAAACCTCCAGAATTATGGTTTTGCCCCAAACACCTTTTAAAATTGTATTTATTCACCTAATCTTTTCCTAATTCCTGGTAAGCTCTAGAGACTTATGAAATTTCTTTAGTTTGTCTTAGAGATCATGAAAATCTTATAATTTCCTATGGTTAGGATCATATTGCATTGATGATGGACAAACCCTATAGGTATGACATTGTTTAATTAATTTTGACGGTATGGACTTTTAAAGATAGGCACACACACACACACACACACACACACAACACTTATAATGTATTAAATATTTGTTGTATCCTATAGGTATAGAAATATTGAATGCATTTTGCATGGACTTTTGTGTGAGTCAAATCTTAATGGTATAAAAATATTCTCTATATGCCATTATAGTTGCATAATTGGACATTTTATTTTGGGAATATTGTATTATAATTATGTTGGGTACACATAATTATTATTTCCCGTTTTATTTTTTATTTCAGTTTCTGCTTTTGCGCAACTATCATTTGTGAAAGCTCTCAATGGGACTAACTAAGATGACTGGAAAGAGTCCTTGAATATGTATCTTACAATTTATGAAAAAGATTTGGCTCTGAGAGAACCTAAACTAGGGGATCTCACTTTGCAGTCTAGTGCTACTGACAAGGCTAATCATAAGCAATGGTTTGAGTCTAACCGGATTTGTTTGACAATGATCAAATATACCATTGAAAAGGGAATTAGGTATAGTATTTTTGAAAAGGATACTGCAGTGGACTACTTAAAAGCTATTGGTGATAAATACAAGAGACTTGACAAAAGTCAGAATTTTTTGTATCTTTCACAACTTGATAATACTCGATATGATAGAGTGTCTGGTGTCAGGAAGCATATTTTGAAACTTGTTCATTTCTAGAACATGTTGAAATCATATGGAGTTGATTTGAGTGAAAGCACCTTGATTTATCGTGTTCTTCAATCATTGCCGGTAGAGTATGGGTTCTTGAGGACTTTATATAATTCGCAGGAAGTAGAATGGTCTATTTACCAATTAATTTCGATTGTTACTCAAGAAGAATAAGCTATAAAGAAGAATAATTCTCACTCTGTGAACTATGTATCTCATGGCTTTAGTAGCCAGTTTGGAGGATGGAATAAGAAGAAAGGGAAGAAGCCTAAGGTACAAAAGGTTGGTAAACCAAATTTTAAGAAAAATGGTGAAAAGAATGACAAAGCGAAACAAAAGTTCTTTAGAGGCACCTACAATTACTATAAGAAATTTGACCACAAGAGAACTGATTGCTTTAAGTTTAAAAATAAGCAGGAAAAGAAAGGTACATTTCTTCAACTTACCCTTCTAGCTCTAGTTTGTTTTGAGTCTAACAATATTGAAGTATCTTCTGACTCTTGGTGGTTGGATTTTGATACAATTGTGTATGTTGGGAATACTTTGCAGGGGCTCAAAGACAAGAGGGTCCCCAGTGAGGCACAGAAGACAATCTTTAACATTGCAAGAAATAGAGCATCAATAGAATATATAAGATCCATTTCTTTAAATTTGAATTCTAGAAATTTTTTGATTTTGAACAATGTTATTTATGTACTTTCCAGGAGAAGGAATTTAATTTCGACTTTTGTATTAGATGTTAATAGTTATTCATTTTTTCAAGAAAATGGAAAGATTGATGTCTGTTTTGATTCTATCATTGTTGGCTCTGCATCCTTAACATGTGGTTTATATCGTTTGAATGATTGGTCACTTAAACTTTTTAATCCTCAAATCAATGTTGTAATTGGGAATAAATGCCAGAGACTTGGTGATAATTCCTTTATGTTGTGGCATTGCTGATTGGGCCACATCTCTAGAGAGAGATTAGAAAGAATGACTAAAGAATGTTCTACAAGACTTTGATTTATCATATTTTGAGACTTGTGTTGATTGCATAAAGGAAAAATTCCCAACTAGAGCTAGACATAAAGGGGCAAAGAGGTCTAAAAATATTTTAGACCTTATCCATACTGATATATGTGGACCTATCACACATATGATTATGGTTGGATTCAAGTATTTCATTACTTTCATAAATGATTACTTTCGATATGGATGGATTGATGTTTTGCGTGAAAAGGGAAAATCCTTAAATGCATTTAAGAATTTCAAAGTGGCAGTTGAATTGAAATTTGACAAATTAGTTAAAGCTGTTAGATTTGACAGGGGTGGTGAGTATTATAGAAGATATACTAAGACTGACAGGAATCCTAGTCCATTTGCTTTATATATTCAAGAACATGGTATTGAAGCTTAGTATATGATGTCTGACACCTCACAATAAAATGGGGTAGTAGAAAGGTGGAATCGTTCTCTCATGGATATAGTTAGAAGTATGATCAATCATTCCTCGTTGCTAGAGTTCTTGTGGGGTGATGCATTGAAAACTGCTGTCTATATTTTGAATCAAGTTCCTAGCAAGTCAGTTCTAAAGAACCTATACGAATTATATTTTGGAAAGACTCCTACATTGAAGCATATGCGAGTATGGGGTTGTAAATCACAGATAAAACCTTACAATCCACAACAAATGAAGCTTGATTCTAAAATCGTTACTAGTTTCTTTATTGGATATTGCATCGGTTCTCATGGGTACATATTTTATTGCCCAAATCTCACTACCAAGGTCATCGAGTTAGATCAAGCATATTTCTTTGAAGATGTCCTGGCAAGTGGATCAAGATGAATGTGAGGAGAAACCTCCCTTAGAGGGTGATGAGGAGCAGGTTGTAGAACCGAGGCGGTCTTAAAGGGTTCGTAGGTCTACTATTCCCAGTGATTACATGGTGTATTTATAGGAATTTGATTTAGATATTGATAATTTATATCTTATATCTTACTAAGAAGCTATATCGGGTACTCACTCTTCTGAATGGCTAGAGGCTATGAAGGAAGAAATTGCCTCCATGTATTGCAATCATGTATGAAAAATTGTTGAGTTACCAAAGGGGTTTTAGCCAATAGGTTGCAAATGGGTTTTCAAAACTAAATGATGACCTACAGGTAAAGTTGATAAACATAAAGCCAAACTTGTAGCTAAAGGCTACAACCAAAAAGAAGGTATTGATTACACAGATAATTTCTCTCCAGTTTTCACTAAGGATTCTTTTAGAGTGGTCATGACTCTAGTTGCACAATTTGATCTTGAACTTCACCAGATGAATGTCAAGACTGCTTTTTCAAATGGATACTTGTATGAAGAATTCTATATGACCCAGCCTAATGGTTTTGTTGAATCAAGAGAAGAGCACTTAGTGTGCAAGTTGAAGAGGTCTATCTATGGGCTAAAACAAGCCTCTTGATAGTGGTATTTAAAATTTGATGAAGTCAACACTTCACTCTGTTTTGTTGAGAATATCTCAGATTAATGCATTTATTAGAAATTTGATGGAATCAATTTTGTAATCTTAGTCCTTTATGTTGATGATATTTTGTTAGCCAGCAATTGGATAAGTTTTCTCAATGAGACAAAGTAATTATTATCGTGTGAATTTAATATGAAGGATCTTGGTGAAGCCCCTTTTGTCCTTGGGGTACAAATTCATCGTGATAGATCTCGTTGCACTGTTGGTTTATCACAGGCAACCTACATTGACTGAGTGCTTAAGAAATTCAAAATAGAGTCTTGTGCTCCCTCTCCTGCTTCTATTCAGAAAGGTGAAATATTATTGGACTTACAGTGTCCTAAGGATGATAAGATCAAGGTTGAAATGAGAAATATACCATACGCTTTCGCCGTAGGTAGCCTTATGTATGCTCAGGTCTATAATTGTCTAGATATAGCCTTCGCTATTGGTGTACTTGGTCGATACCTAGGTGATCTTGGCATTGATCATTGGAAAGCTGCCAAGAAAGTTATAAGGTATCTTCAGGGTATAAAGAATCTTATGTTGACTTATAGAAGATTAGATCTTCTTGAGGTTGTTGGCTATTCAGATTCTGATTACGGTTCTTGTCTAGATGAGCGTAAGTCCACAACTGGGTACATCTTCATAATGTCTGGAGGAGCTATTTCGTGGAAAAGTATAAAACAAACACTTATAACTATCTCATTTATGGAAGCTGAATATATCGCTTGTTTTGAGACCACACATTGGGCTGTATGGTTGAGGAAGTTGATATCTGACATCTGCATAATTGATTCAATATTGCATCTTCTAACCATCTATTGTGATAACAAGTTTGCAGTGTTTTATGCTAATAACCACAAGAATTCGAGCTGTACAAAACATTTTGATATCAAAATCATGTTTGTCAGAGAGAAAATTGCAGAATCTCAAACTCGTATAATTCACATTCCTAGTACGCAGATGCTTGTAGATCCGTTGATCAAGGCTTATCCATAGAAGTTTTTCAGAATCATGTAACTTGTATGGGTATTGTGAATTCCTTTGATTTAGTGAGAGTATGAGAAATGTTTGATATCATGTCATCATTGACTTTATTTTTTCTGTAAATTTTGTTCAATTTAGTTTGATGTTTTTTATATCATTTGTATCCTTATAGGATTCAATGATTTTGTTATGATATGCTTTATATATACCTATCACTTTTTTCCTATAGAAATCAATGAATCTGTATCGCTTACTAAACTGAGTTGAAAATAAAATAATATTTTTTGTTCTATTCAGATTATGGAACATTATATTTATGTCTAATATCACTTTCTTCCCCATAAGATTCAATGATTTTGTGAAGTTTCATTTGCTGAATTGTGATAGTGGCTTAATGATGTTTCCAAATAATTAATTAATGTAGTTTAAGTGGGAGATTGTTGGAATATTTTATAAATATGAATTGTCATTTAATTAATTATTTAGCCTAGAACAAATTGGGCCGTTATGATCTTATGTGGATTGTGATAGGTGGACCGCATAGAAAAGTTGGGCAGAGACCCAACCTACAACCTTTTAGCTGTCCATTTTTGTTTCTATCAAAAAGATGATTGAGTCAAATAGAGAAAGAGATAATTCAATTAATTAATTAATTAATTAATTTAATGTGATTATTTTGACTGATTCTTCTGCATGTTGAATCATTGTACATAAGTATCAGTTTTCAACTAGACCACAAGATATGACTATCTCTTCTCCATCTCTCTCTCTCTGCACTCTCTCTGTAAAGTTAAGGAGGTGTAGTAGGTTGTGAGTCTGTCTTTAATGCTATGGATCCTTCATGTACGCTTACTCATTTATCTTTAACTGCTCTTATTAATTATTGAGATATTATTAGCATAAAGGCCAATGAGACGTACGTCCATGACTCTGACACCCCATGGTAATATATATATATATATATTATATTTACGGCATTGGAAGCCAGAGGGCACTTTCGTTCCGCAGGTGTTGAGAAGGATGCTCAAGGAAAGAGGAATGCTGAGGTTGATGCCCAAGATATTGGCTTTAGTTAAGGGAAGTGCAAAGGGACACAAAAACTTCAAGATCAACAAGACCCTGAATGACAGAGCAGCAAGGGTGGGTTTGTGGTGACCCAACCACAACATTCACCAAACACCCTAACAAATTGGCCCACACCCCACTTGAGGGTATCAATAGGGCAAGTAGGAGGTTTTTGGGGCGGGGGTTGTAGGGGCTATGGAAATGGAGCTAACCACGGAGAAGAAAGGGAGGTTCAGAGATAGGAAAAGGACAAGGATGAAAGAGCCTTGTTGGTTGATGAGTGAGTTTTATATTCATAAAATAAATATTTTCATCTTATCTTTTTTCCATAATTAAGTATATATCTCCCTTATTTGTCTTTATTTTTGTGTCTTTTTACAGATGGAGAGAAGAATAGAAAATGGACTCAATTGGAGGAATTAAAACTAAATTGTGGTTCTTTGGGAATGATGTCTATAAATTAAGCAAATAAAACAAATTCATTGAGGATGGTTGAGTAAGGAGCATTATCATATTGACTCCTGAGACGCATCCTAATGGGTATATGTACAAATTTGATCTTGATTTACGACCACATTTCCAAAAGAACTAAAACATAAATATTCAAGTCAAGACACCCAATGTTAAAAATATGTTTGCTGTTTGTAGTCTTGTAATATTCTGTGAATTTAAGCTAATATGTTTTGATTTAATGGATATATTGTAAGCAAAATGTTTGAGTTTCTTGAAAAGTAAATATCTTTTATTTACACAAATATGTTATAATTTAATAATGGATAATAAACTTAATGATTTTGAAGTGTAAATGAGATTTTCAAATTTTTTTTTTAAATTAGTTTATTAGGATTTTCAAATTTTTTTCCACCTTTTTTGTTGCATTAAAATTCCAAGAATGTCCCTCTAAAAATCTGGCCCTTTGAAATTTCAAAAATGCCCTTTTGAAAAAAAAAACTGAAGTGTGAAAAGAAAATCACACTGGGAAGGGGGAGTTTCATGCTTTCATTTTGGGTTCTTTTCCTCTCTCTCGTGATTCCATATTTTCTCCCAAATCTAGCCATAAACAAGCCTTCCATCTTGGAACTGAGAATCCTACCATACATTAACATGAACCTCTACCAAAATCTAGTTGAAAATGCAGCAAAACAGAAGCAGAAACAGTAGCATGCCAGTTAAGGTTAGTGTTTCCGAAACGCTAGATTTTTTACGGTTTTTTGAGCTTTTAAGTTAGGGGTTTTGTTGATAACATAGTGTATTATATGTATGATGAATTTCATGGCAAGATAATATGATTTGGTGCCTAAATCATGCAAAAATTTCTTTGATGAACAGTCCCCCGAAAGTGGTTAATTATGCAATCTGAAATTATCAAGTTGAAGAGCATGTTTTGGGGGTGTTGGTGACTGATTTTTCTTGGAGAAAAAGCTATGTTAGATAAAGCTTCAAATTGATGAGTAAATACAAAAACTATAACATGAGGATGAATTATAAATTTGCCTTTAAAGTTTTATATTATGTATTGTTCATATGTAACTTAAATTATTGGTTAATTCTTTTCATTTAAATTTGTGGATTCGATGGTATATAGATTTAAGTAGGTGAAGCTAAGCATATGTAAATCTGTGATAAATTGTTTAGAAATAGAGGGTGTTAGGAAAAATGTTATGAAAGGAGGAATTGAGATATGTGGGACTTATGTGAGTATAGGCACGATGAAACAAGAGAATTGGTGATAATAATTTATTGAAATTGGTTGATAGTGGAAATTTTGGTAGTGCTTGGGCATTAAATTTCTTACAATGTAATTAGTGATTTTAGCTACCAAAAGTATATCGAAAGGTTTATTTAAAAAGAATCAATTGAGAAACTTTTTATGATAGTTCGAAAATATACTAGAAGAATCAATGGTGCTAGAACTACTTGAGGATGGAATATGAAAGTAGAGTTTAAATAAATTAGTTTAGCCTACCAAAGTGGGAATGTGGAGAACATTTTAAAATAATGTTCGAGTATAGTATAAATGATTAAGGTATATGTACTAATGGGTCAAGTCATACCAAGATGAAGTCTTTTAAGTAAAACTTGGGATAGTTCAAGATTAGAAATTTTATGTGTGTACATTTGTTATGAAACCCTTTAAGGTGCTAGGGTTAGTAAAGTGGAATTGAAGAGGTTAGAATTTTATGTTGCTATATTGAAAGCATAAGAAAGATTTGAGTTCAATGGTGAGGATAGTGTAGCCTTAGAATAACGTTATAGAATCATCATGTTGAAATAATTTAAAGTTGTTAGGTAAGTGTTAGTGACGCATGGGAACTTAAGATGCTCAATGGATGCTATACTTAGATGATGAGATGTATAGTTTGAACTTGACATGTAAGATTTTAGGATGACTTGGTATAAGTTTGGAATAAGAAAAGTTGGTTACCCTATATGGATGTGTATATATTCTTTTATGTGTATGGTTCCTAATTATATCGACTTATGGATATAAATATGAGAATTTGTGGATAGTTCAAATATTAGTGACGATGATCCATAATGGTTTGAGAATTTATTACAATAGGTTATATATGTATAATGTATTGGGTATATTTTATCCCAAGGGTGTAAAATGTTCTAATCGAAAAATTTAATATCATGATCTCCCGTAACGTATGATGCTTATACTATGAACACATATAAGTATGTGAATATTTATGTATAATGGCATCTCAAATAATATTTAATGATGGCAACCTTAATGGATATTGAAATAATAAATAATGATACAAGATTATAAGGTTATATGTAATGAAATGAGGTATGACTATCAAATTGAAATTTCTTTATTCAAGTAAGCACATGGATATGTATATGTGCACCTTAAAAATATAAATGAGTCAAAAGAAAATGAATGAATGAAAGTGATATGACTAAATGTAATGATGATTGAATTTGATGTTCAGTTAAAGTATTCATTGTGGATATAATGATTATGATGATGTGATCACAATGGGTTATCACTTGATACTAATTAAAACTATACTTTATTTCTAAAAGCTAGAAACAATGAAATAAATAAATTAAATTAATAATAATTACATTGAATTTTTTTTCGAAAACACTGTCAGCTAGCGACAAAGATGGCTAGCCTTGATGCACCTTGTAACCCTAGCTAGCAAGGGAGTTGCTAGCCTCTTGTGCAAAAGGGCACATGAGGATTGAATTGTGAATAAGTATGGAGTTGAGGTATGTCTCCTTCAATAGCCAGTGGCATTTGGCTTGGTTACCTATTATGAGAATGTAGTGATTTATTCATCCTTTTGTTGTGTGCTTAGGACAGTTATCATATAGAAAGGTTAAGGAGTTGAGGAGAGCTCCTCCCAATCTTATGATATGAATTATGAAAATGTGATGATTTATCCACCCTTGCTATGTGCTTGGGTAATGTAGTGATTTTTCCTTACCAGGCTGTGTGCTTGGGTATGTTGAAATAGTTTTGAATTGAAATCCTCCAAACTAAATAAAATACGGTAAATAATAATAATATTTAAAATATAAAACTGAAAGATATTAATAAAAGAATAAGTCTTATTAATATATAATAAATTAATATAATTATTTTACTTTAATTATACTCTTGAATATATATATATATAGCTTGAGTATTAAATACATATCTATATGTACACAAATAACATATGATATTTTTATTTGGCGTAGGAGCATAATAATATAGTGGCATAATTTTAAGAAAGATGATAAAGTGGATCTAACCCATTTGTTACCGTGTGTGCAAAGTTTTGCACGTAGAAATATTCAAGTGTCAACTTAAAGGAGGAACAATAAAGAAAAGTGACTGAGAAAAGTCAAGGAGTCCCTTAGAGGCCTGTATGTATATAATGATGAAATTGGATAAGGAAAAGTATGAGAATGAGATAAACTAAGGTAAATGAATGAATTAATAATCTTCAATAATGTCGAATAAGTTTTAAAATAAAGATACTATTCATAATATATTTCTAATGAGAATAAGTAAACAAAACTAGTAAGAATACTTCAAAATATTCATAACTTAAATAACATAAACTGAATCATAACATAATATGTAAGATAATTTTTCTACATGTTATAATTGTGTTATTTACTCACTAAGTTGCAAGACTCAACCCGTTCTTTTAAATGTTTCCAAATAAGGTTAAAATTGAAGGCATGTGCTGAAGCAATAAAATTTCTGAGGTGAGCTCAAATTTGTCTTGATGGGCTTAGTTTCTTGTTGTCTTATGTATTTGTACTCTAGAGTTGCTCTATATTACTACAGACAGGATCCCTGTTTCCAATGAGTAAAAAGAAAAGGTAAAACCTATGTAAAGCAAGAAGTGAAAAAAAAATGAATTGGCACTGCTTAGTGAAGTTAGATCTTTATTTATGTTTTATATGTGCTTAAAGTTTTAAAGAGTAATTATGTGATCATATGATAAATCAGTCTGATTATTGAGTTTTAGATTCAGAATGCGACAGTGAGGCTTATGGAGTGGGGAGAAATCCTCATTTCGTGCCGGTCTCGTGCTCGGATAAAATCTGGGTCGTGACAAGTCCAGCCCAACCTTGTTGTAATATTTGGGCCGTATTTTAGAAAATACATATCGAATATGTATGAAATTTGGTAGGTGGATAGTTGACATAATTGGGTACAACTTTTATGTTCAAGTGGTCAAAAAATTCGGACATTAAAATGGCCAAAAATGGGCTAGAAAAGAATCTGTCTGCTACTGCAATCCAGCCCAAATTTGCTCTAGTATTTTGACTATAAGTCACAAATTACGTATTCAATTTGTCCACAATTTGTTTTGATGGAAAGATAATAAAATTTTCTACAACTTTTTTGTTGATGGAGTCAGAAAATTCTGCAGATTTAAAGAAGATATTTAAGGTTTAATTTCAGTACACATGATGGAATCCAAATTGTCAACTTTGTACAACTTCCTTCCTAACAATTTTGAAAATTACCATACCTACCACACCTAATTGTATCTACAAATAAAGGGCTTGAGGAGTGAGTTAGGGAGGTGGAGAGAGAGCTTGGGAAAGCTTTGTTTTGAGCTATTGTAATGTTCTTTCTATAGATATTTTGTTATCCCTACTTTCTTTTATAATATCATCATGCTAAGGTGAAAGGGTGAAACTCTTAGTAGATAAATAATGATTTATATAACTCTTGTGTAAGTGTTTAATATTTATATTTGATGTTGTATTTACCTCTTCATTTTCTTATTTTATGTTTCAATAGTTGTCTGTGCCACCTACTTCTTTTTCTTGTTGTTTAATGGATAGCTTTGTCGCCTATTTCTTATTGTTATTGTTCATAGTTGACTTTGCCACCTACTTCTTATTTTTATTTTTTAATGGTTTGCCTCCTATTTTATTTTATTTTATTTTGTTATGTTAATTAGCTTTCTACCTTTCTCATTTTTTTTACATATTTTAATCTTGTAAAATGTGATTTTTGATATATTGTAGACAATACAACAATAGTCACAATATATGCTTGACTCCATTTACAAGTTACCTTTCTCATTTTTATATTTTTCTTTAAACTTGTAAAATGTCAATTTTGATTTATTGTAGACAATAAGATAATTGGCATAATGTATGCTTAACTCTATTTACAAGTTATCTTTCCTATTTTTGCATTCTTCTTTGAACTTGTGAAGTGTGAATCTTGATATATTGTAGATAATTTTTGGCACAATAAATGATTGAATCAATCTTGATTTATTGTAGACAATATAATGATTGTCACAATTTATGATTGAATCCATTTACAAGTTATCTTTTGCACCTTTGTATTTTTAATCTTGTAAAGTGTGAATCTTGATATATTGTAGACAACATGACAATTGGCACAAAATATACTTGAATCCATTTTACAAGAATGTTTTAGATATTAGTAATACAATGAAAATGAGGTAAATATAATTCATGTATAAACAAAAGGAGAGCTTAAATTAACATATCTTTCGATTTGAACCTTATTCATGTAAGGATTCTAATTGAGTAATAAAAGAGTTAAATTTATTTTTATTTGATATACCAAGAATGGATCCCTTAACCTTATCATGTTTATTTAATTTCAGTACATTAATTTATTGCATATTTAATTTAATATTCTTATCACAAACAAACAATCTGGAACTAGGTTAGAATTATTTATTTTAGATCTAAATTAGAGTTTTCTCTCAATTGACAATCCTCGTGGGATCGACCTCGTACACCACTAAATCTATACTCCAATAGATTTATGCTCTTGCAAGTTTTAATTAAAACAACAACATTGGTGGCCATTTTCAAAAACACACACACAAGCTAGCTAGCTAGTTCTTGCTATACTTGGTTTTGGCGAGTTGGTGAAGATGATGGTGCATGGGATGGGTATTTATAACTGAGGATCTTGATGGGTTTCTTTGGGTTTTGGTTTAAAATAAGGAAAAATTATAGATTACGACCTTATGATTTGATTCAAAATCAGTTTATCTTCTTGTAATTCAAAATGAGCTATTTAACCCTCTTGTGTGGTTTTATTTATATATAATCACTTAATCATTATGTGGTATATTTTATATAAATTTTAACAGCATAATCACATAAATGTAAAAATGACGAATAATTTCATTTATGTATTCGACAACTTATTAGTCTTTTGGAGTCATTGTTGAAATTAAGATAACATATGAAAGTTAAATATGTCAACTTAGTCCAATTAATAGCCTCATAATACTATAAAATTGTATAAGTTATAAGTAAAATAGATTATTAACAATACAAAATTTTAATCATTTTAACATACAAGTAATTATTTTTTGTTAAAGTTTATATTAAAAATATCACAAGTGACTATATAACAAATCAGGAAAAAATTAAATGCCATACTTCAAACTATAGAGAGACAAACTAATCTTAAATCAAACAACATGAAAGTAAACTATAATTTACCCTTAAAATAATTAGACAGGATCTACCAGCAAGTAATACTGGCTGTATATTAATAAAAACCATGACTTAATCAAGTTAGGCTTGAATTGTTGCAAATTACAGAGGCTAGGGCCCAATCTCACGCTGCTCAAAATAATTAGGTAGGATGTACTAGCCAGTAATACTAGCAATATATTAATTAAAATTACATTAATTTTTTAAAAAAACATACTTACATATTTATCAAATAATATTACATAAATTTAAATTGTCAATTTTTATAATTCTGTACTAATGCATCATTTTTGAGCTTAAAGTAATGCTATTTAAAAAGAAAAACAGTTGAGTATAATCATATAAATTTAGTAAAGTCAATTATTAATAACTATATATGCTTTTTTAAAATAGTTACCTCCAGGAAAAATTTTGAACGGTAACTTCCGTAAATTTTTGTGCACAATTTTTTTTGAGTCCTTCGTGTTTTATTATTTTGATGATAGAATCCTCTATCAATTGATGATAGACTTGTGGTCTTAGATCAGAGTTGAGGAAAAAAAATTATGATAGCATAGTTGACATGAATACATTGGGAAAAAATATTTTTTTTTAACATAATGCTGACTTAATTTTTTCTTTGGGTCTAAATGGGTCAAAAAGCCACAATACAATGCCTTATAAAATTCAAATTAGAGAAAAGAATGAAGAGTAGAGTTGGGGCCGCTCGTACATAGGGCCATTTAAATAACGTTGCCCTGACCTTTCCAATTTTGTTGATATTATTATCTCCGGCCTAAGCATAGCTACAACACAGTAAAATCAATATTGTTTATCAGTTTTCAACTCAAATTCAATACGCGGCAAATCGGAAGTTGTGGGTAGGGCTGTTGAAAATTGATTTCATTCAATTTTGATCGAATTGATTCAAATCACTTTAGACAAAATTAATCAAAACTGAATTTTTATAATAGGATTATAATTGGATGGAATTTTTCAAAAGTTAATTTAAGTAGTTCGTTTGTCGGATGTTTGATTTTGAAATTTTGATTTTAACTGAACTGATCGATTACTTAATTGATAATTTAAGTTTTATATTATAATTATATATATTTTAATTAATTTTTATCATTCAATTATATGACTTTGTGGATATGGAAATATGATGATTTAGTAACCTATATATTAACTCTTGATAGTATTGTAAGCTTTATTTATTGTTGTATTGGATCATTAATTGATGGAATTTGTAATTTTAATTATGAATTTCATTTAATTATTGGTTGTTACATTTAATTTAATGTTGGATTGAAATACTCTGGATATGATAAGTGATTTTTTGTTGTAATATAATATTTGAAATAGTTATTTTCATAATAAAGATTAAAAAAATGTAAAACATTAAAATTTTAAAATATATTACATGATTTTTTTTAAATTGATCATTTAAACCAATCCAAATCAATTAAAACTGAATTGAATTAGTTTGGGTACAGTCATTTTAATTGAATTGATCAGATGAAATTCTTAGCAAACTAATTTAATTGGTTTGATTGGCATAGGAATCCAAACCGATCTAAATTGAACTAATTAACACTCCTAATAGTAAGTGTTTCTTGTAGCTCTTAAAGATTCCAACAAAAATGATTGACTCTTGCGAATATATATCTTTTCAAAACAGGCAAGTTTATGAAAAGTTTAATTTATATATAAAGAAGCTGAATTTTGTTATCGTTAAATTTATCTTTAACTTTTAATTTTATATTTTGAATGGCAGGCAGTTCTAGTCTTTAGACTCCATTTGAGACTAATTTTTTATTTTTATGAATGATCTTATGTTTTTATTAAAATAATTTATGGGTTACAATGTAAATTAAAAACTAAAGTATAATTGTTAAAACATTTAATGAGAAAAATTTCAACTTAATTTAAAAAATCAAACTCTTTATATATAGTTTCTCATTGGTACACTTGGGATTGAGAACACAAGCGTGCGTGTGCACACACATATACATATATGGATACAACAGGTTTAGTGAGTAAAATTATGAAAATATTGCATTTGTTCAATTTATACAATTCAAATTGCAGTTTCTCTATTAATTTAAAAAACATTATAATGTCCTCTCGATTTATATGCTTAATTATAATTAATTTGTGACATTTCAAGAGTCAGTGTGTTGTATATGACTCTTGTAGTTTTATACCATTTAGCTAACTTTAAAAGTCTATTATGTCTGTATCCTACTTGCTTATATATACCCATTTTCCATATTATTTCCTTCAATTAGTGTCATGATATATTGTACAATTTTTTCATCCTGTTTGAATTTCATGAAGTATTTGATAATCAAAAGATTGTATAATATTATTTTTAATGTTTTTAGAGGGTGAAATTGAAAACGGACATAATTTAACTTACCAAAGTGACACAAAAATCTTTAGAGTTTCTACAGTTTTTCAATGATGAAAATAGAACGTTTGTCGACTTTTATTACTTCGAATTTCAAGTAGGAAACAAAAGGATAATGAGGAAAGTAAGAAGCTTTTAATCTATTAAAACAAGTCAACAAAAGTATACTGAAGCATAATGCAAGATCACTTTTTTGTGTGTGCTAGGCTAGAATATCTCGACACTTTCTAGATATAGGATTAATTTTGTTCAAAATATTGAAACTGTTTCTCCTTACACCTGTTTTTCTGTGAGTTCGAACTCTTAACATTGTAGAAGCCCCTCAACTATTGCACTTAAACTTATTTATCACTTAAATTACATATTTGTGAATAACATGCAAGATCACTTTATTGATATAACTTAGAAGCTCATTGGCAAGTGTCGTATCCTAAAATCAAAACACTGCAAGATCACTTTATTGATATAACTTAGAAGCTCATTGGCAAACGTCCTCTCCTAAATTCAAACACTGGAAAATATGATCAAATGAATTTATTTTGATTTGTGATTATCAATTTAATACTTTAAACTAAGATTTTTTTTATAGTATCCAAAAATATGATTTTATATTCCATCTTTTCAGAAATACTTAAATAATACCATACAATCATTTGTGTACCAAATATTTTTTTAGGGTTTAAGTGATATAGGAAAAACTTTAAAATATTCAATTGAGTCTTTAGAGGATGAAGATAGAATTTGTGTCTAAAAATGAAATTTGAAGCATTGGAAGCCAGAGGGCCCTAACCTTCCACAATTATTGAATAAAAATAAAGCTCAAGGAAAGTAGAAATATAATTCACTCTAAAATGAGAAATCTGGTGCTGATATAGATTTCTATTGATGTTGGCACTGTTAAATCATGAAATCTAGCTATACATACAAAAAAAATCACGGAATCTAGCACTTGATACTGATTACTTTACGGATTCTAGATAAGATAATTTTAAATATAATTACTTGTTGTTGCTTAATTAGGAAAGGTGGCGAACAATAAGATGATAATTATGCTTTGCAGTAAAATAATACGGGCATCATTACAAAAAAATCTGTAGAGTTAGACTTTAGAACAAAATCTTTCTGTCAATCAAATTCTAAAATGCGTAGTTTTTAGAATGAGATTGAACGTTGACTTGGAGAAGACACGAACCACCAAGTTATTGGTTCAACCGTTGAGTTATAACACATAATATATAAAAATAATTTTTTATTTGTAAATCAATTAATTATGACAAAATTCAATTTAATATATATTTTTATTTGTTTATACATGAAAAAGTAAAATTTTACAATGTAAAATGTTCTCTCTGACGTATATTTAATGTATATGTGTGTGTGTGTGTATAAACTTATATATAGTATGAAAAATTACTAATAAGGGTCATGTCCAATTAACCCGAGTGTGAAAGAACCCTAGTGGATTATTACATTTAAACTTGTTTTGAGTCCACCATTGTATGAGAACATTGGATCGTAAGACTCTTTTCTTCAGTTTTTGCAGGCGAAATTAAACAAGCCAGAAAATAAGGTAAACGCGTACCAAAAAAAAAAAGGTAAACGAAGGGAACAAGTAACTGATCCAATCTTTCTGCTGGGCCATCTGATGAAAAGGATCTTAAGATATTAATTGAAACACTTTTTGCTGTGAGCGTTAATAGCTACGTGCTTTTGTTTCTTTTTCTTCTTCACATTGATTCTTTTTTATAAAGATCTCAAGTTCTTAACCAAATTCTCATTTTCTTTCTATATATGCATTAATTTGTTCACACCAAAAGAAGATCATTCCAAATATGTACTTCACTTAATTCAGAAACTAAGAAATGATTAACAGAAAAGCCAAAAAGAAAAAAAATGAATCATATCTGAAATGAAGAACATTTATTATATATCGTACTATTTTTCAGAACAACACAGAATTTAAGTACTTCAGACATTGAAGAGGAAGATGATGTCCCCTTCATCAGAACACGAGTACATTATCAAACGATTTATAGATAATATTTAATGTTCATATATATATATATATATATATATATATATATATATATATATATATATATATATATATATATATATATATATATATATATAGACACATACACTCTAACACACCATGATATGTTATATTATATATTTTAATAGCATTGGAAGCCAGATGGCATTGTCTTTCCACAAGTATTGAGGATGTGGCTCAAGGAAACAGAAATGTTGAGGTTGATGCCCAAAATATTGGCTTTAATGGCAGTGCAAAGGCACACAGAAGCTTCAAAATCAACAAGACCGTTAATGAGGGAGCAGCAAGGGCGGGTTAGTGGTGACCCAACCAAAACATTCACGAAACCCAGCACATTGGTGCACACACCCAACCTGAGGGTGTCAATAGGGCAAGTACGTGATGGGGGTGGAGGGGTTTTAGAGGTAGGTGGCGGGGGTGGAGGGGTTTTAGAGGTAGGTGGAGAGGATGGAGGGGTTTTGGAGGTAGGCGGTGGGGATGAAGGGGTTTGGGGTGGAGGGGTTTTGGAGGTAGGCGATGGTGGTAAAGGGGTTTCAGAGGTAGGTGGGGAGGATGGAGGGGTTTTGGAGATAGGCGGTGGGGATGAAGGGGTTTGGGGTAGAGGAGTTTTGGAGGTAGGTGACGGGGGTAAAGGGGTTTCAAACATAGGTGGGGAGGATGGAGGAGTTTTGGAGACAGGCGGTGGGGATGAAGGGGTTTTAGAAGTAGGCGACGGGGGAAGAGGGGTTTCAGAGGTAAGTGGGGAGGATGGAGGGGTTTTGGAGGTAGGCGGTGGGGATGAAGGGGTTTGGGGTGGTGGGGTTTTGGAGGTAGGCGGCGGGGGTAGAGGGGTTTTGGAGGTAGGTGGGGAGGATGGAGGGATTTTGGAGACAGGCGGTAGGGATGAAGGGGTTTTAGAAGTAGGCGATGGGGGAAGAGGGGTTTTGGAGGTAGGCGGGGAGGATGGAGGGGTTTTGGAGGTAGACGGCGGGGGTAGAGGGGTTTCGGAGGTAGGTGGGGAGGATGGAGGGATTTTGGAGGTAGGCGGTGGGGATGAAGGGGTTTGGGGTGGAGGGGTTTTGGAGGTAGGCAGCGGAGGTAGTGGGGTTTTGGAGATAGGTGGGGAGAATGGAGGGGTTTTGGAGACAAGTGGTGGGGATGAAGGGGTTTGGGGTGGAGGAGTTTTAGAGGTAGGTGGTGGGGGTGGAGGATTTTTGCAAGTAGTAGGCGGGGGTGGAGGGGGTTTGATGGTAGGCGGTGGAAGTGGAGGAGTTTTGGAAGTAGTCGTTGGGGATGGAGGGGATTTGGAGTGGGAGGTGGAGCTAACCATGGAGAAGAAAAATAGGTTAAGACAAAGGAAAATGGCCGTGGATGAAAGAGCCCTGTTGAAAGCCATTTTCACAAACTCACTTGCTATACTTAGTTTTGGCTAGCTGGTGAAGATGAAGGCGCATGGGAGGGGTATTTATAGCTGAGGGGTATTTAATAAAAACCATGACTTAATCAAGTTAGGTTTGATTTATTACAAATTGCAGAGGCTAGAACCTAATCTCGCACTGCTTTAAACAATTAGGTAGGATCTACTAGCATTATATTAGTTAAAATTATATTAATATTTTAGAAAATCATAACTTTCATATTAATCA
Source organism: Gleditsia sinensis (assembly GCA_037074535.1). Taxonomy (NCBI): domain Eukaryota; kingdom Viridiplantae; phylum Streptophyta; class Magnoliopsida; order Fabales; family Fabaceae; genus Gleditsia; species Gleditsia sinensis. The sequence goes on from CM073465.1 coordinate 77,395,276, forward strand.
AATAATATTACGTAAATTTAAATTGTCAATTTTTAAAAATTTGTAAACTTATCTTATAGTTTTAATTAATTAATTAATTATTATAATATAATAAGTCTGTACTAATGCATCATTTTTAAGCTTAGTGTAATGCTATTTAAGAAAAACAGTTGAGTATAATCAAAAAAATTTACTAAAGTCAATTATTAATAACTAACTAACTAACTAACTAACTAACTAACTAACTATATATATATATATATATATATATATATATATATATATATATATATATATATATATATATATATATATATATTAAAAATAGTTACTTCCAGGAAAAAAATTTCACTTAACTACTGTAAATTTTTGTGTACCAAAATTTTTTTTTATGACTCCTTCGTGTTTTATTATTTTGATGATAGAGTTATCCTCAGTCAATGGATGATAGACTTGTGGTCTTAGATCGCGAATGGAGCCAGAAAAAAAAATAAAAGAAGAAGATATGATAGCATTGTTAACATGAATACATTGGGGGGGCGGGGGGAAATACTTTTTCTAACCTGACATTATTTTTATTTTTTTGGGTCTAAATGGATCAAAAAGCAACAACAGAATGCCTTAACAAATTCAAATTATAAAAAAGAGTGAAGAGTAGAGTTGGGGAGCTAGCTGTAGGGCCATTTAAATAACTTTGCTCTGACTTTCCCAATTTGGTTGATATTATTATCTCCGGCCTAACCATGGCTACGTACAACTCGGTAAAATCAATTATTTATCAGTTTTCAACTCCAATTCAATACGCAGCAAATTGGAAGTAGGGGTAGGGCTGTTCAAAATCAATTTCATTCTGTCCTAATTGAATTGATTCAAGTCAATTCTAACAAAATTAATCAAAACTCATTTTTAACAGGATAATAATCGGATGAAATTTTTCAAAAACCGATTTAATTAGTTCATTTGAGATATGTTTGATCTTGAAATTCAATTTTAACTGAACTGACTACTTACTTAATTAATAACTTATATTTTATATTAGAATTATATATTTTTAATTAATTTTTATTTTTCAATTTTTTGACTTTATGAATATGAAAATATGATGATTTAGTAATCTATATGCTAACTCTTGATAATATTGTAAGTTCTATTTATTGTTGTATTGGATCATTAATTGATGAAATTTTTAATTTTAATTATGAATTTCATTTACTTGTTGATTGTTAGTTTTAATTTAATGTTGGATTGAAACACTCTCGATATAAATTTTAAGTGATTTTTGTTGTGATATAATGTTTGAAATATTTAATTTCATAATAAATATTAAAAATATAAAATGTTACAAGATTTTTTTTTAAAAAAACTGATAATCTAAATTAATCCAAACTAAAAAGATTAGATTGAATTCTGTTATCACCAAGTTGATCTTTAAGGTTTAATATTATATCTTGTATTGCAGTCGGTTCTGGCTAATCTTCAGACTTTATTTGAGACTAAATTTTTTTTTTATAAATGACGTTATGTTTTTATTAAAATAATTTATGGCTTAAATTTAAAATTAAAGTATAAATATTAACATTTAATGAAAAAAAATTCAACTTCTTAATTAAAAAATAAACTCTTTATATAGAGTTTCCCATTCGTACAGAACATATACTTCAACTAAGCCAAAAGGCCAAGAAAGTTGTATTGAGAACTATATATATATATATATATATATATATATATATATATATATATATATATATATATATATATATATATATATATATATATATATATATATATATATATATATATATATATATATATATATAAATTATGAAAAAAAATTGCAGTTATTCATATTTGACCTATATTTTCAATTTCTGTTTCTCTCTTAATTTTTTTTAAAAAAATCATAATGTCATCTCTATTTATGTTTCAATGTAATAAGTATCCCTCCACCTAAGGTAGACATTAAGTTTCAAACATTTTAAGAGTCACATGTGTTACAAATTACTCTTTTAGTTTTGTATCATTTAGCAAATTCGAAATGTTCATTATACTCAGTCTCCCTAGCTACTTACTTATACATACCCATTTTTCATATTATTTTCTTCAATTAGTGCCGTGATGGTTAAGCATATTGTACAAAATTTTCATTCTATTTTAATTTCATAAAATATTTAATTATCAAAAGATTGTATAGTATCATTTTAACATTTTTAGAAGGTGATATTGGAAACGAACGTACTTTCCTTTTATTAATACGAATTTCAAGTAGGAAACAAAAGGATAAGGAGGAAAGTAACAAGCTTTCACTATCAAAACAAGTCAACAAAGTATATTGAAGCAGCATGCGAGATCTCTTTTTTTTTTTTAAACAAAAGTACTAGGCTTGAGTATTTGTACATCTTTGGGTGTAGCATGAATATTGTTTAGAATAGTGAAACTATTCCTTTTCATAAATATTTTTCTGTGAGTTCAAACTTCTAATATCGTAAAAGCCCTTCAACTACAATACTTAAACTTAATTTGAGCTATATACTCCTGAATAGCATGCAAAATCACTTTATTTATAGAACTTAGAAGTTTATTGGCAAGCGTCATATCCTAAAACCTAAACACTGCAAGATATTATCATATGAATTTATTTTTAAGATTTTTTGTAGTACCCAAAAATATGATTTTATATTTCATCTTTTCAGAAATACTAAAATAATACAATACAATCATTTGTATGCCAAATATTTTTTTAGTGTTTAAGCGATATAAGAAAAGCTTTAAAATATCCAATTGATAATAACACAATCTTTTAAGGATCAAGATAAATTTTTTGTCAAAAAATTAAGTTTGAAGCAAAAAATCTAAGAGTTTTGAAACCCAAAAAAATCTGTAGAATTAGATTTTAGAACAAAATCTTTCTCTCAATTGAATACTAAAATGTATAGTTTGTAGAACCAGACTAAACATTGACTTGAAGAAGACACGAATCACCAAGTCATTGATTCCACTATTGAGTTATAATATATAATATATCATAAGATTTTTTTATTCGTAAATCAATTAATTATGAGAAAATTAAATTTAATATCATTTTTATTTTTTTATACATGAAAAAGTAAAAAATTTCGATGTAAAATGTCTTAGAATAAATAAAACAAATAATTTTGCTTTTTTTTATTTATAAATTCATTGTTACATAAACCATCGCAATTCTTCACTCCTTCCCTCTATCAATGTTTATATTTTACCCACCAACCCTCTTTTTTATTGTTGCAACTATAAATTTAAAATGGGATTAAATCTAAATGAGTTTAAATATGAATTGATGTAAGTGACAAGAAGAGTTTGGGGGGGGGGGGTTATAACTTGTCTCTTACAATGTGAATAAGAGGAAACAAAAATGGGGGAAGAAATGCAACCAGAAATTATCTTTGTCGAGAAAAAGTGAGTCCCACCTCGGTGGGAGTCAAAAAGTTGGGATGTTCAAACTGGCATGTCCAGTTCTTAAAACAATGCTAAAATGATACAATAAATTTATTAACTTTACAACTTACTTCGATAAACAAAATAGGGTTTTTGTCATATGGATGCAAACTTCGTTGATGTAGAATTAGTTTAGATGACCATGATTGAACTTGATGAGTTTTACACGCTGTATATATCGGTCTCTATCGTCTCGTGCTCTTGCACTATCGCAATTTCTAAAGTTGTAATGGCTTCAATGGACACGGTTGAATATTTTGCACCCTGATAGAATAGTGAAGAAAGCCAAGAAGAAGAGAATGAAGAGTTATATATAATAGAATGCTTCTCATTCAGATTATTAGATACAGTAGTTAGATACAGACATTTATAGAAGATGAATGTTATGAGTCATGAGTCGGGACCATATGAGATGCTAGAGCCCAATCCAGATAAGGAGCCAATTCCCCAAACCCGGCCTAAAAGGAATAGGGTGCGACCCAAATGGATGAAGGATTTTGTTATTCCTTGATGAGTCATTCAGTGTCTATTGCAGAATTCTGTTATTATGTAACACAGGGAGTGAGTAGGTGGTTATATGGGATGCTGAGCGTAATTTGTTATAGGGATTGTTATATAAATAAGCTGGTGGATGAAATAGAGGATATACAGAGATATCATTGCTAAGAATTTTCTCCTCTTGTGTCTTTTACGTTATTTTTCTGCATCAGGTTCTGGCAATTGGTGCTTTCATTGAGAGCAACATCCATGGCTAACAATCCAAAAAACACAGATAAACTCGAGACCACCCTCAACTCCATCATGGACCATTTAAACTCCCTTTCCAATCGAATTTCAGCAATTGAAACTCGAAACCAAAAACCATCGACCGAGAATCCCTCACCGTCAAATGAAGCCCACACAACCACGACTATCAACCCCACCACCATGAAATTAGATGTACCCAAATTCGATGGAACGGATCCTCTGGGTTGGATCTTTAAGATCAATCAATTTTTCGATTTCCACAAGACTCAAGATGACCAACGGATTAGGATTGCTTCCTTTTACATGGAGGGAGAAGCCCTAACGTGGTTCCAGTGGATGCATTCAAATGGTCAATTACTGTCTTGGCCAATATTCTTACATGCTTTGGAAATGCGTTTTGCCCCGTCTCACTATGAAGATCCCCGAGGGTCCCTTTTCAAGCTCTGCCAGATAACTACCGTTCGGGAATATCAAGCACAATTTGAGTCATTGGCAAATCGAATCACTGGTCTCCCAACCCCTTTTTATCTCAGCTATTTCGTTTCAGGCTTGAAATCAGAGATTCGCAGAGAAGTGCAAGCGCTACAATTAGTTTCACTATCTCAGGCTATAAGCTTAGCTAAATTGCAGGAAGACAAACTCAAGGACTCAAACCCAGTTTCTTGTGGCCGCCGATTTGAACCTTTTCCTAATAATCACTTTTCCGACCCTCCTCCGCCTTCCAAACCCCCATATCGGACATCAACCATTCCAACCTTACTAAAAACACCCACCTCGACCAAATCCTTACCAGCCATCAAATGATTAACGCCGGCGGAATTACAAGCTAGAAGGGACGAGGGGCTATGCTAAAACTGCGATGAGCGCTTTACCCCCGGCCACAAGTGCAAAAACCAGTTTTACCTTCTCATCGCAGGCACAGGGGAAACGGAGTTCACCGAGGAAGAGTTGACCCGAGCAATGACCCAGGGAGTTGATGACCTGGAACCCAGTCATGGGCCTGACCCAGATTCGTTTACAGCCCAGATAAGCCTTCATGCTCTACTGAGCCACATCATACCCCAAACACTCCGAGTCCAGGGCCGCATAGGTAAAAATCCAGTAGCCCTTTTGGTGGACAGTGGGAGCACCCATAATTTCATCCAAGATAGGATAGCCAAATATTTGGGCCTACCTAGACATCCGGCCCAGGAGTTCCACGTTATGGTTGGCAATGGGGAAGAACTAGGGTGCACATCTATATGCTCACAAGTCCAATTAGAATTTGGGGCCCAAGTGTTTTCGGTGGACCTATTTGTATTACCTTTGAAGGGCGCAGAAATTGTGCTGGGGGTCCAATGGTTGCGGACTCTTGGCCCAGTAATGACGGATTACGAGAGTCTCACCATGAAATTCTTCAGGAATGGCGAACTCGTTCTGCTTACAGGAGAAACTCAGTCCAAGGCCGAGGAAGCCTCTCTCCACCAATTAAAACTCCTGGTATCAACTGAAGCAATATCGGAGCTCTTCCATCTACAAATCCTTCCTTCTGCGAACTCCTCAGAAAACAAGGAGGTAAGCAACCCATCCATCGAAACTCTACTGAGCAAATTTCCAGCCTTGTTCCAAGTACCTAGTGAGCTTCCTCCTCCGAGAGAAACTGATCACCGGATACCACTGATAGAAGGATCCAACCCGGTCAATGTCCGACCCTACCGTTATCCCTTCTTCTAGAAACGTGAGATTGAACGGTTGATTAAAGAAATGCTGGAAGCTGGGATCATCAGGCGCAGCAACAGCTCGTTCTCATCCCCTGTGCTCCTGGTTCGAAAGAAGGATGGATCGTGGCGATTCTGCGTTGATTATAGAGCTCTGAATGCCATCACTTGTAAAGATCGGTTCCCCATCCCTTGCATCGATGAATTATTGGATGAGTTGCATGGAACACAATGGTTCTCCAAATTGGACCTTAGATCCGGCTATCATCAAATCCGCATGGATCCAGGTGATGTTCCCAAAACTGCCTTTAGAACTCATGATGGGCATTTCGAATTTTTAGTTATGCCTTTTGGTCTCTGTAATGCCCCTGCAACCTTTCAATCTACTATGAATCAGTTGTTTAGACCATATTTACGTCAATTTGTAATTGTATTTTTTGACGACATCTTGGTCTACAGCAAAACACTAGATGATCATCTCACACACTTGGAAACTATCTTTGAGTGTTTATTATAGAATAAATTTTATTTGAAGCAGTCCAAATGTAGTCTGGGAAAAGAATCAATTGACTTCCTTGGCTATATTGTCTCTAGGAATGGGGTAGGCCCTGACCCTGAAAAGATCCATGCTATGACTACATGGCCAGTCCCACGCACATTAAAGCAATTGAGGGGATTCCTGGGGCTCACGGGATTTTACAAAAAATTCGTGAGGGATTATGCATCACTAGCAGCTCCTCTTACTAATATGCTGAAGATGGATGCTTTCAGGTGGAGTGAAAAGGCCCAAGATGCCTTTGACCAACTTAAGGCAGCCATGACCCAGTCTCCAGTGCTAACCTTACCTAACTTCCAGGAGGACTTTGTATTAGAGACTGGTGCCTCAGGTCAAGGTATGGGAGCTGTCTTGCTTCAGAAAGGGCATCCGGTCTGTTATTTCAGCAAAAAGTTCTGTGCAAAGCTTGCTGTAGCTTCCACTTACGTAAGAGAATTACATGCCATTACGGAAGTTGTGAAGAAATGGAGAACATACTTGTTGGGGAGGAAGTTCCTTATATACACAAATCAAAGAAGCATCAGGGAGTTAATGACCCAAATAGTCCAAACCCCCGAACAGCAATACTACCTCTCTAAACTTCTGGGTTACTCTTATGAGATTATCTACAAACCAGGTGCTCAAAATCAAACAGCAGATGGGTTATCTCGCATATTTGAGCCCGAATCCACTCTCCTTGGCCTAACCATTCCCCATTATGAATTTTTAAACAAACTCCAGCAGGCCTATACAACTGAGCCTCAATTTCAGCAATTGTGGCAAGGACTTCAGCAAAACCCAGAAAACTTTCCCAAGTTTAAAATCCTGCAAGTTCTCATCTTCTATGACAACAGGATCTTCCTCACCCCACAGACTTCCCTCAAGTCAATATTGCTTGATGAATTCCACGCCACACCTTTGGGGGGGCACTTTGGAGTAGCTAAGACTTATGGGAGACTTAAGGAGAATTTTTTTTGGGAAGGCATGAAGAAGGACGTGGAAGACTATATCAGGGGCTGTCTCATCTGTCAACAGATCAAAGTACCAAATAAATTGCCCTATGGTCTGTTACAACCTTTGCCAACTCCCAATGGGGTGTGGGAAGACATTACAATGGACTTTATCACAGGGCTCCCTTCATTCCAAGGTTACACAGCTATACTAGTCATTGTTGACCGTTTCTCCAAGGCTGCCCATTTTGTCATGCTGAAGCCTTCATATACAGCAGCAGTAGTGGCAGATACCTTTGCTCAAAATGTATGTAAACACCATGGTATGCCAAGGAGCATCGTTTCAGATCGTGATCCCATTTTCACGAGCCACTTTTGGCAGGAACTATTCAAACTAAGTGGGACAAAGCTGCGAATGACCACCGCCTATCATCCTCAAGGAGATGGACAAAGTGAGGTAGTCAATAAGGTGCTCCAACAGTACTTACGAGCTTTTTTTCATTCCAAGCCTAAATATTGGGGCAAATTTTTACATTGGGCAGAGTTTTGTTTTAACACTTCAGTTCATACATCTACTGCCATCTCCCCCTTTGAAGTTGTTTATGGCAAACCCCCTCCCTCCATTCCACAGTATTTACAAGGGACTTCTAGAGTAGAAGCAGTAGACACAGAATTAAGTACCAGAGATGAAATTGTATTCGAGCTTCGAGACAAACTCAGAAAGGCTCAAGAAGCCATGAAGATGTATGCTGATAGAAAGAGGATCATACATCCCTTTACAGTGGGAGACTGGGTATTTGTAAAACTGAGGCCCTATCGGCAGATTTCGGTCAAGGGGAGGCAAGTGGAAAAATTGGCTCAAAGGTATTATGGGCCTTTCCAAATATCCAAGGCCATTGATGAGGTAGCTTTTGAGTTAGAACTTCCCCCAGGTTCAAAGATACACCCAGTTTTTCATGTCTCAAAGCTAAAGCCTTACCAAACTGACAACCCTCTGCCTATATTGAATCTGCCTTCTCTTGCTTCTGGGAACCAACCCAGAATTCATCCCTTGGCTGTATTGGATGTGCGTAATGAAGAAAACTCAGAGCAGGCCCAAGTGTTAATCCAGTGGGCAGGTTTGTACCCTGAGGACTCCACTTGGGAAAATCTTGTTGATGTATTAAAAGATTATCCATCCTTTAACCTTGAGGACAAGGTTTTTGCGGAAGGGGAAGGAGATGTTATGAGTCATGAGTCGGGACCATATGAGATGCTAGAGCCCAATCCAGATAAGGAGCCAATTCCCCAAACCCGGCCTAAAAGGAATAGGGTGCGACCCAAATGGATGAAGGATTTTGTTATTCCTTGATGAGTCATTCAGTGTCTGTTGTAGAATTCTGTTATTATGTAACACAGGGAGTGAGTAGGTGGTTATATGGGATACTGAGCGTAATTTGTTATAGGGATTGTTATATAAATAAGCTGGTGGATGAAATAGAGGATATACAGAGATATCATTGCTAAGAATTTTCTCCTCTTGTGTCTTTTACGTTATTTTTCTGCATCAGGTTCTGGCAATGAATATCACTAACTACTGCTAACTTCATTAACAGAAATGTAACTAAAGTTACGTGCTAGACACATGCTCTAACACTTCTATGCAAACTTAGGGAGGTTATATCTTCCGCCCTAAGTTTGCTCCTAAAGTCATTAAAGTTAGTGCTTGAGAGTTCTTTGGTCAGAACTACATCTGCATTCTGCTTCAACAATATGAAAATGCAGTTATTTGCCTTAGTGGCTAATTCTTTTTATCGGTCTTTTTCTACCTATTTTTTGTAATAGCTTCTTTTTTACTGTTCCATTAGTTCCACACAAATTAATGCAACTCTGTTGGTTGCAATCTTGGGTTGAAGAAGAATAAAAGCTGCAAATTTGGTTGTTCTTTGTGCTCCACATTTTGGGTGAAATTAAGAAATATTATTAATTAGTACGATTTTCACAAAATTAGAACACAATACACATGCTACATAGCATATATTTGGAAGATGAACGGTCTTCGATGAAGAGAAGAATGGACCCTTTATTCCGTTGGCAAATGCCATGATATCCTAAAGTCCATAAACTGCAAGATATGATATGATATGAAGTTAATTAGGAAGTATCGGGGCATCGGAAGCCAGAGGGCACTCCCCTACCACAGTTGTTGAGTACTACGCTCAAGGCAATTGGAAGGTTGAGGATGATGCCCAAGATGTTGGCCTTAATGACAGTGCAAAGGCGTACAGCAGCTTCAGCATCAGCATGAGCCTGAATGAGGCTGCAGCAAGGGAGGGTTGGTGGTGAGCCTGGCTGAATGGGCGTCAAATTCAAAACATCGGCACATACACCGAACTTGAGGGCATCGATGGAACAAGTAGGCAGTTAGTTATGGACCACGGTGGAGCTAACCAGGAGAAGAATAGGACGTTGAGAGATAGCAGAAGGGCAGTGGAAGCTAGAGCCTTGTTGGAAGCCATATGCCCAAACACACACTCAAGCTAGTTAGTTCTTGGATCCTTAAATAGTGAATGCTTTCGGGGTGATTTATAGCTCAGGATCTCGCCCTCAATATGATAGTTCATATACTTTTCCTTCTGTCGTGCAAATTTCTTCCTTGGAGTAAATAACTATTTTGATCCTTGAAAAATAAACAAATTCTATCAAAAAATAGACAGCATAATCGCGTGAATGTAAAAACAACGAATAATTTTATTGTTTGAAATATGTTTCACTTATATTTTAGATACTTTTTTGGTGTTTTAAAATTATTGTTGAGATCAAGGTGACATATGAAAATTAAATATGTTAGCTATATTTTAATCTAGTAATACTATAAAACTGTTTAAATTATAAGTGAAATAGAATATGAATAATAAAATTATTAATTATTTTAATATTCAAGTGATTAATTCTTTTTTTTGTGCCAAAATTTAGATGAAAAATATAATAGAGTGGCTAATTTTTTATATAACAAATGACAAAAGAATTAAATGACACACTTTAAATTATAGGAAGACAAACTGCTCTTAAACCAAATTACATGAACGTAAACTGTAATTTACCCTTAAAATAATTAGATAGCATCTGCAAGCTAGTAATACTAGCTATATATTAATAAAAAAGCATCACATAATCAAGTTAGGTTTGAATTATTGCAAATTGCAGAGGCTAGAGACCACTCTCGCACTGCTCTAAATAATTAGGTTAGATCTACAAGCTAGTAATACTAGCTATATATTAATTGAAATTATATTAATTTTTTAAAAATCATTCTTACATATTTACCAAATAATATTGCATAAATTTAAATTGCCGATTTTTATAAATTTGTAAACTTATTGATGATTGGGTTTTATATTCATAATTTAGATACTTTTAACTTATATTTTTGTTGATCTTTATTATTTTATTTTTAATTTTATGTATGATTGTATATTTATTTTATATATAGAAAGAATTTGATAAATTGATGGAAAATAGAATAAAATAAAGAAAAAAAGAGAGTAAGAATTGTAAATTTTGAACCGCTTCATTGTTACTTTACTGATTTAAACATAACACTTGCATATGAACTCTTTGATTGAGTTGTCAATTCTTTTTAATTCAATAGAATATTTTTCTTAATTGAATTACTACAATACTCTAATGCCTTGAATTGCTTGATAATCAATTAGATGATTTGTTAATTTTGATGATATTGGAAGGTGATTTGTGTATCTAATTCAGTATGTAATTAACCATGGATTGCATGTGAGGTAAACATACACTTGCATAATCTATGTAGTCTTAATTGAAAACCATAAACCTCAACGAAGCTTTGGTTGTTTCAATTCACACATGGACATAATTGATTAACTTTTAAAAGTATTTTGGCAGACCTTAGGAGATGATAATTTAGGGTATCTCAATTGACAATTAGAATTAAAATTTTAAGATTAAAGAGACAGATAATCTAAGGAGATTATTTATGGCAAAATCAGAATTTCTAAAATCCCAAATCAATCGAGTGTTTTTTATTTACTTTTTCTTTAATTTGAATTTTGTTTATTTTATTCCTAACCATTTTAATATTTGGACTATTTAATTGAGATAAAGATAAATATAGTTCAATAGTTAAAAATATCAATTTTCGTAGGATCAATACTTTATACTCGTCTATTGAGATTTAATTTTTATTATTTGATAACGATAGTGTATACTTGAACTTAAACGAAATTAAATTCATGCATATCACTTTTCTTATAGTTTTTATTTGTTTATTGTTATTATTATAATATAATAATTCTGTATTGATTTTTTAAGCTTAGAGTAATGCTATTTAAGAAAAACTGTTGAGTATAATCATATAAATTTAATGGAGTTTGTAATTTTAACTATGACTTTCATTTACTCGTTGGTTGTTTGATTTAATGTTGGATTGAAATTATCTTGATATGAATTATAAGTGGTTTGTTGTAATATAATATTTGAAATATTTAATTTCATAATAAAGATTATAAAAATGTAAGGTGTTAACTTTTTAAAATATGTTACATGATTCTTTGTTTGTTTTTTTTAAAAAGATCATTTAAACCAATCCAACATGATTAAGACTGAATTAAATTGGTTCGAATATTGTCATTTTAAGTGGGTTAATCGGATGAAATTCTTAATAAACTGATTTAATCGGTTTGATTGGCATAGATACCTAAATCGATCTAAACTATATTGATCGACGAACACTCCTAATAGTAAGTTTTTTGTTTAGCTCTTAAAGATTCCAATAAAAATGCTTGACTCATGTGGATATATATCTTTTCAAAATAGGTAATTTTATCAAAAGTTTAATTTATATATAAATGTTAAATTTTATTATCACTAAATTTGTCTTTGAGGTTTAATAAAGACCTAGATACAACTTCATGACAAGAACTTACAACTAGTTTAGCTAGTAAAATTATGAAAAAAATTGTATTTATTCATTCTGTTCTATACTTTCAATTTTAGTTTTTTCAATTTAAAAAATATTTTAATATCCTCCTAATTCATATATTTTACTGTAATGAGTATCTTTCTATCCAAATTAGACATTAAGTTTTTGACATTTCAAGAGTCATGTATGTTACAGATGACTCTTGTAGTTTTATACCATCTAGCCAATTCAAAAAATTTATTATACTTATATTTCCATTTGCATATACATATTTTACATATTATTTTCTTCAATTATTGTCGTGATACTAAGGGATACTTAAAATTTTTTCATCCTGTTTTAATTTCATAAAGTATTTGATTATCAAGAGATTGTATAATATTATATGGTATCGTTTTATTGTTTTAAGAGGGTGAATTTGGAGACGAACATACTTTCCTTTACCAAACTGACACAAGAATCTTTAGGGTATCTACAATTTTTCAATGATGAAATAGAACTTTTGTGGACTTTTGTTAGTACGAATTTCGGGTAGGAAACAAAAGGATAAGGAGGAAAGTAACAAGCTTTTAATCCATCAAAACAAGTCAAAAAAAGTATAGAAGCAGCATGCAAGATCACTTTTTTTTTTTGGTGTGCCAGACACGAGTATCCTACCTTCTTTGGAATATAATTAATTTTGTTTAAGATACTAAAATTATCTCTTTATATAAGTATTTTTTTTATGAGTTCAAATTCTTAACATTGCAGAGATCCTTCAATTGCTGTATTTAAAATTACTTATATTTTGAATCACATGCTTATAGATAGCATGCAACATCACTTTATTGATAGAATTTTGAAATTCATTGGCGGCAGATGCCATTATTAAAATCAAACACTGCAAGATATAATCAAATAAATTTATTTTGATATGTGATTATCAATTTAATATTTTAAACTAGGATTTTTTGTAGTACCCAAAAATATGATTTTAATTATATCCCATCTTTTCATAAATATTAAAATAATACTATACAATCATTTGCGTACCAAATATCTTTTTAGGGTTTAAGAGATATAAGAAAAGCTTTCAAATGTCCAATTGATAATAACACAATCTTTAGACTATCAAGAAAGAATTTTTGTCTAAAAATGAAGTTTGAAGCATTGTAAGGCAAAGGGAACTAACCTTCCACAATTATTGAATATAAAGCTCAAGGAAAATGGAAAGTCACTTCGCTCTAAAATGAGAAGTCTGGTGCTGATATCAATTTTTTTTTTATCTTGGCACTATTAAATCATGAAAGCTATCTGTGCGAACCAAAAAAAAAATAACAAAAGAAATAATGAAATCTAGCACAAGAAACTGATTACTTTGCGGATTCTAGATCAGAGGATCTTAAATATAATTAGTTCTTGTTGCTTAATTACGAAAAGTGGTGAACAATAACATGATAATTATGCGTTGCAGTAAAATAATACCGGTATCATTTTGAGAACCAAAAAATCTGTAGAATTAGATTTAGAATAAAATCTTTCTCTCCAATACTAAAATGCATATTTAAAACTGGATTGAATATTGTCTCGGAGAGGATATTGAATCATCGAGTCATTGGAAACGATCGTTAGGTTATTGATTAAATCAGATGAACTATTTATAATTAAAATAATATAAAAAATATTTTATATATAAAAATAAATTAAGAAGAATGTAATAATATATAATATATGATATATAATAAGATTTTTTTTTTAACTCAATTAATTATGACAACATTCAATTTAATATCTAATTTTCATACACGCAAAAGTAAAATTTTACGATGTAAAATGTCGTGGAGTAAATAAAACATATAATTTCGATTTTCGTTTAAATTCATTGTTACTCACTTTAAACAAAAATGGGGGAGAAATGCAACGAGCAATTACCTTTGTTGAGGAAAAAGTTAGTCCCACATCGGTGACAGTCAAAATGTTGGTGTGTCCTGTGCTCACGAAATAAGGTGGGTGACGCGGGTGCTTAACTTCAATCTTCTCGTGGGCCATTATTTCGTACGGGTTTGCATAGTTTTAAATGCTTCTTACATGGTTGGATGAATCTTTAAGGTATTTTTTTAAGGTGTAAGTCGTTCCGATTAAGGATTCACCGGCCAAACTCGGCAGGTCCGATTGTTAAGATAATACTAAAATGATACAATAAATTTACTAACTTTACAACATACTTCGATAAACAAAATAGGGATTTTGTCATATGAATGCAAACTTCGTTAATGTAGAATTCGTTTCGTCTGCCATGGTTGAACTTGATGAGTGTCACATGCTATATATATCGGTCTCTATTATTTCACGTTCTTGCATCATCGTAATTTCTGAAGTTTTAATGGCCTCAATGGCCATGGTTGAATGTGTTGGACCCTGATAGAACAGTGAAGAAAGGCAGGAAGAAGAGAATGAACACTAGTAGAATGCTTCTCATTCAGATAGTTAGATACAGGCATTTATAGGAAATGAATATAACTAAATAATTTAACTTCATTAACAGAAATGTAACTGAAGTCATGTGGCAGAAATATTCTCTTAAAATTCCTCGTAAACTCAAGGAGACTATATCTATTAAAAATATTAGATCTAACTCTTCTTCCAAAACTCGAGTAAAGAAAATGAGGATTGTCTTTACTTATAAGGAGCACAATCTTTAGACATACAGCCGATATGGGATTTCAACACATCCCCTCACGCCTAGAAATGAACATCTAGAGTACGTCTAGGAATAAACATCTGGAGTGTGAAGTTTGTAGACATGAACATCTGCAAGTGGGCCATATCGTAAATTAGAGTAGGTTCTGATACCATATTAAAAATTGTGTTTAATTCCACTCTCAAAACTCGAGTCTAGAGAAAGAGAATTGCCTTTACTTATAAAGAGCACAATCTTTAGACATCTAGCCGATGTGGACTTCAACAATATCTTCCACCCAAAGTTTGTTCCCAAGGTAATTAAAGTTCGTGCTTGAGAGTGCATTGGTCAAAACACTACATTCTGCTTAGTGGCCGGAATGTGCTTTGCCTCAATTTTTGTTGTTGAGTACTTTGTCTCTAACAAAGAACAAATCTAGTCCTATATGCCTTGTTCTTTCATGTAGAACTGAGTTTGCAGATACCTGGACTGTGTTCAAGTTATCACAAAAGATAGTAGGAACTTTATCAACCTCAGCAAGCAATTCCTTCGATACTGACTGAAGCCATGTGCTCTCTGCAACTGTGTTTGTAAGTCCCCTGTATTCGGCCTTTGTGCTAGACCAAGATACAGTGTGTTGCTTCTTGCTAGACCATGATATCAAATTAGAACCAAGATACACACACAAGCTTTAGATGGATTTTCGGTCACTATTTTTCAGAACAACACAAAATTTAATACTTTAGACAATGAAGAGGAATTTTGAAGTCCCTTTCATCAGAACAACAGTACATTATTAATTGTACGCAGTATAAATAAGGATTAAGGACGATTTATTGATGATACATTGGCACATATATGGGCCAATGAGATGTACGTCCATGACTCTTAACACCCCGTGATATGAGATATTATTTATTTTAACGGCATTGGAAGCCAGAAGGGACTTGCCTTCCACAGTTGTTGACGACAAGGTTCAAGGCATGATCAGCGTTAACGTTGATGCCCAGGACATCGGCTCGAATGCCAATGCAAAGGCACACAGCAACTTCAAGATCAGCAAGACCCTGAAGGAGGGAGCAGCAAGGGAGGGTTGGTGGTGATCCAACAGTAACATTCACCAAACCCCCCAGCAAATTGGCACACACACCCAACTTGAGGGCGTCAATAGGGCAAGCAGCCGGTGCGGGTGGAGGGGTTTGGGAGCTAACCATGGAGAAGAAAAGTAGGTTCAGAGATAGGAAAAGGGCCGCGGATGAAAGAACCTTGTTGGAAGCCATTTTCACAAACACACTTGCTATAATTGGTTTTGGCTAGCTGGTGAAGAGGAAGGTGCACGGGAGGGGTATTTATAGATGAGGATCTTCATGGGTCTCTTCGGGTTTTGGTTCAAAATAATGGCAAATTACAAATTACATCCTTCTAATTTGATTGAAAATGATCAGTTCGTTTTCTTGTAAACCCTTAATATGGTTTGTTGTGTGTAATCAGTTAATCACTATGTGATATTTTTTTTATTTAAATTTTAATAACATAACCACGTGAATGTATAAATGATCAATAATTTTATTATTTATAATATATTTTACTTATATTTAAAATAATTTTTTAGTCTTTTGAAGTTATTATTGAAATCAAGATGACATTTTAAAATTTAATATTTTAGTTCCAATAATAATCTTATGACACTGTAAAATTGTATAAATTATAAATAAAACAGATTATTAACAATAAAATTATTAATCATTTTAACATATAAATAATTATTTTTTTTTGTTAATATTTAAATAAAAATATCACAAGGTGTTTAAATAATTATATAACAAATCACAAAAAAATAAAAAAATTAAACACTTTAAACTATGAAAAGAAAAACTGTAGTTGAACAAAATTACACGAAAGTAACTGTAGTTTACTCTTTAAATAATTAGGCAGGATCTACCAGCAAGTAGTACTAGCTACGTGTTAATAAGAACCATGACCTAATCAAGTTAGGTTTGATTTATTGCAAATGGCAGAGGCCGGAGCCCAATCTTGCACTGCCCAAAACAATGAGCTATATAGGGTCTACTAGCATAATATTAGTTAAAATTATATAAATATTTTAGAAAATTATACTTACATATTAATCGAATAATATTACATGAATTTTTTTTATGGGTCCTTCGTGTTTTATTGTTTTGATGATAGAGTTTTCCTCAGTCAATGGATGATAGACTTGTGGTCTTAGATCACGAATTGAAGAAAAAAAAATTATGATGATAGCATTGTTAACATGAATACATTGGAAAAAAATTATTATTTTTAACATAATTCTGACTTTGTTTTTTTGGGTGTAAATTGGTCAAAAGCCCACAATTCAATGCCTTGTAAAATTCAAATTATAAAAAAGAATGAAGAGTAGAGTTGGGGAGCGCCCGTATATAGCGCATTTAAATAACTTTGCCCTGACTTTTCAATTTTGATATTATTATCTCCGGCCTAAGCATGGCTACAAAACACGGCAAAATCAATTATTTATCAGTTTTCAACTCCAATTCAATGCGCAGCAAATTGGAAGTTTGGGGTAGATCTGTTCAAAATCAATTTCATTCTATCCTAATTGAATGGATTCAAATCAATTCAAGTAAAATTAATCAAAACTGATTTTTTTTAATAGGATAATAATTGGATGGAATTTTTCAAAAACTGATTTAATTAGTTCATTTGAGACATTTTTAACCGAGCTGAGTGATTATTTAATTAATAATTTATATTTTATAGTAGAATCATATATTTTTAAATAATTTTTATCATTCAATTTATGATTTTGTGGATATGGAAATATGATGATTTAGTAACTATATACTAGCTTTTGATAGTATTGTAAGTTTTATTTATTGTTGTATTGGATCATTAATTGATGAAGTTTTTAATTTTAATTATGAATTTCATTTACTTGTTGGTTGTTAGATTTAATTTAATGTTGGATTGATGAAATACTCTTGATATGAATTTTAAGTGGTTTTTTTTTGTAATAAAATGTTTGAAATATTTAATTTCATAATAAAGATTAAAAGAATGTTACATGTTAAAATTTTCATATATGTTACATGTTTTTTGTTTTTTAAAGATCACCTAAACCAATCCAAACTGATAAAAACTGAGTTGAGTTGGTTTGGATATAGTCATTTTAATTGGGTTGATTAGATAAAATTCTTAGTAAATCACTTTAATCAGTTTTATTGGCGTAAGTATCCAAACCGGTCTAAATTGAACAGTGAACACTCCTTATAGTAAGTGTTTGCTCCCAAAGATTACAATATCTGACTCTTGTGAATGTATATATCTTTTCAAAACAAGTAATTTTATGAAAATTTTAATTTATATATAAAGAAGTTGAATTTTGTTATCATTAAATTTATCGTTTAACTTTATATTTTATATTGCAGTCAGTTCTAGTCTTCAGACTAATTTTTTTTATAAATGTCTTATGTTTTTATTAAAATAATTTATGGGTTACAATGTAAATTAAAAATTAAAGTATAAATATTAAAATATTTAATAAGAAAAAAATCAACTTCTTAATTAAAATATTAATTAGCCAATATATATATATATATATATATATATATATATATATATATATATATATATATATATGCGGGCACTACGTAGACACAATTAACAGCTCAAAGACAACTTCATGACAAGAAGTTACAACTAGTTCAGCTAATAAAATTACAAAAAGAATCGTATTTATTCACTTTATTTTATACTTTTAATTTAAAAAAATATTATAATGTCTCTCAATTTATATGTCTTAATGTAATGAGTATATTTTTATCCAAATTAGACATTAAATTTTGACATTCCAAGAGTCATGTGTGGATGACTCTTGTAGTTTTATACCATCTAATCACTTCAAAAAGTCTATTACACCCATATTCCTATTTGCTTATATATACATATTTTTGATAATATTTTCTTCAATTGATGTTGTGATAATTAGGAATACTATACAATTTTTTTTCTGTTTTAATGTCATAAAGTATTTGATTATCAAAAGATTCTGTAAGATTATACAGTATCATTTTATTGTTTCAAGAGGATGAAATTGGAGACGAAAATATTTTCCTTTACCAAACTGACACAAAATTCTTTAGAGTATCTACAATTTTTCAATGATGAAAATAGAAATTTTGTCAACTTTTATTAGTATGAATTTCAAGCAGGAAACAAAAGGATAAGGAGGAAAGTAACAAACTTTCAATCTATCAACACACGTCAAAAAAAAGTACACTGAAGCAGCATGCAACATCACTTTTGTTTGGTTGTTGCTAGGCAACGAGTATCTTTCTTCCTTTGGTATATGATTAATGTTGTTTAGGATATTGAAATTATCCCTTCATGTAAATATTTTTTTATAGATTCGAACTCTTAAAATTACAAAAATTCTTCAAATACTGCGTTTAAATTTATTTATTATTTGAATCAGATATTTACAAATAACATGTAAGATCACTTTATTAGTTTATTGATAAGTCCATAACTAAAATTCAAAAACTTCAAATATTAAAATAATACTAAGAATCATTTTTGTACTAAAAATATTAAAAATTTATTAGTTCTGGCAAGTACCCAAAAATATGATTTTATATCCCATCTTTTCATAAATATTAAAATAATACTATACAATCATTTGTATATTAAATATTTTTTTTAGGGTTTAAGAGATATAAGAAAAGCTTTCAAATATCCAAATGATAATAACAATCTTTAGAGGATCAAGAAAGAATTTTTGTGTAAACGTGAAGTTTGAAGCATTGGAAACCAGAAGAGGGAATAGAGTTTTCACAATTATTTAATATAAAACTCAAGAGAAGTGGAAAGTTGCTTCGCTCTAAAATGAAAAATTTGGTGCTGACATAAATTTTTATTGATGTTGGCACTATTAAATCGTGAAATCTAGCTGTACGTAGCCAAAAAAAATCATGAAATCTATCACAAAATAATAATGGTATCATTTTGAAAACTAAAAAAGTCTGTTGAATTAGATTTTAGAATAAAATCTCTCTCCACCGATCAGATTGAATATTGATTTAGAGAAGACATTGAATCATTGAGTCATTGAGATCGACTGTTCGATTATTAATTAAACCGATTGAATTTTTTATAATTACAATAATATAAAAAATATTTTTATATATAAAAATAAGTTATTGTACCCAAAAAAAAGTTAAGAAGAATATAATAATATATAATATATAATAAGGTTTTTTATTTGTAAATCAATTAATTATGACAAAATTCAATATAATATCTATTTTTTATACATGAAAAAGTAAATTTTACAATGTAAAATGTCTGGGAATAAATAAAACATATAATTTTGATTTTCGTTTAAATTCATTGTTACTCACGTTAAACCACCGCAGTTCTTCACTCCTTCCCTCTACCAATGTCTATATTTTACCCATCAACTCTCTTTTTTATTGTTGCAACTATAAATTTAAAATGGGATTGAGTCTAAAAGAGTTTGAATACCAGAAGGACTACAAGAATAGCGGGGTTTAGCGGCGGTTATTTAGTGGCTTTAGCGACGGTTACAACCATCGCTAACTGCCATAACGACAGCTTTGATAACCGTCGCCGAGACATTGGCATTGCGACGGTTTGGACCAACCGTGGGGATAGCGTCATTAAAACAGAGTTTAGCGACAATTATTTTTCGTCTTAACGATGGTTTCTCAACCGTCTCCATGTGTAGATTAACGACGGTTCGTACAACCGTCGTAAGTAATTTGGATATAACGACGGTTGTACGAACCGTCGTTATACCTTTCTAATTTTAAATTTTTATGAAAAATTATTATTTTTCAAGATTATTTATGTTTATATTATTATTACCATATTTAATTTTTTCAAATTATAACTGACATTATTATTTATTTATTTTTAATTTTTATCTTAAATTTCATAATTTATATTTTAATTTAGTTTAGTTTAATTTTATAATTATTATATTTAATTTTTTAAAATATAATTTCTTGTCTCAAATTGTCTATTTTATAATGTTAACTTTTTTTTATCTCTTATATCGTTAGATATGAAAAATTTAAAAATAAATAGTATAATGTAAATAAATTTCATAAATAAATTATAGAAATAAAATTAATAATGACTTAAATATTAAAACTACAATATACATTTTTGTACAAAAAAAATAATATACAATAAATATATATCATCAACTCTCAACTCGGACCCTGAAGACCCTGTGGCGTCTGATCTTCTTGATGTCCACTGTCTTTATCACTAGGGACCTGAAAATTAATTTTATTATATAAGCGTTTTGAAATTAAAAATATTAATAATAACAATTATTTATGAAATTCAGAATTTAAATATTACCCTAATATTTGCACTCGGAACAAGTGCAATGTAAGGCGGCACTTGACTCGGAAAGTTCTGAAGCAAGAACGCCATAGCTGCCTCCATCTGTCTCTGTCGAGCTATCATGTCAGTGTCATGAGCCTCTCGCTCCGTCTCTCGTCACTGCTGCTCTGCCTCTCGCTCCGCGTCTCGTCGCTGCTGCTCGACGTCTCGCTCATATATGGCCACTTTCAGACGAGCCACATCATTCTGTAATTCAATGTATGAAGGCCCAGATCCAGATGATGAGCTTGATCCAACAGAGGGACGTCCGAAGACTTGGGTTAGACAAACACCTAACCCAAATCCTCGAACACGACCCGAGTGCTCTACAGTTTCCAAGGCTCTCGCAAGTGAATCATCTGTTGAGAGCTCTTGGGAAGAGCTATCCTCCTGTTGGATCGAGACAATTTTTTCCTATAAAATGAAAAAGAGAAGTTAAATTTTTATTACAATTAACAAAAAATCAAATAAAATTTTGAATTAACATAACAATAGCTATATTTTACATACCGCAACTGCTCGAACCTCGTCGTTGATGTATGTTCCGTCAGCCCTTTTATGAGCTGCCGTCCATACATCATCGCGAGTCACTGGGCCCCAACTTTCTCCTCCTGAATAAATAAACAATTAATAAATTTTTTAAAGAAAAATATTTTTTATTTAAAAAAGAATAAAATTCTTTTGAAATAAAACTCACAAGCTCAGCCCTTTTACGTACAAAGCTCTTGGATCCAGTTGTATGTGGCATCGTCATACGTCTTCTATTACGTCTATTTTGAGCAGCCACATCTTAAATAGATGCATAAATAAAATAATTAATCAATATTTTTGAAAAGAAAATATATATGAAAAAATTAATATAAAAAATTACTCCGGTCTTCGCGTTCAGCCGATAATCAACGAACGTAACCCATTGGTCACGTGGAATGCTAGAGGGTACATCGTTCAACAACTCCTCCCTCGTCCTAGTCCCATCATACTTGAGCCGAAACACATTATAACGTGCGGCTCTCCACTTGGCTCCAAGGGACTGTAAAATGATCTTCTTGTGGAAGTCCGTCACATTAAAATGTGTCTACAAAAAATAATACAAATCTCAGTTAAACATTAAAAATATTAAAGTATACTTAAGAAGAATTAACATTTCATACCTGCATCGTGTCACGAAACACTCCGGCCTTGTAATCCTCGGGAATGCTCCTCCAATCTTTATATGAGATCGAAAAGAAACGGAAGTTATCTCCAATGGTGCCGAGGAAGACACTAAGGAGACCACCTCCATCTCCAATGGGCTAGTGGGTGTCGTTACACCGGACAACCACCTTGTGCCCACTAGGTAACGCCCAAACATCATGGACAGTCATCTGTCTGAGCGTCACCTGACCGGTCTCATCTGTTACAATATAAAATAAATGTGTTAACTCAATATTTGGACGCTAATTATTATAAATATAAAAAATATTTTATATTATACCTATAACATCGACTGTCCACGATCTCCTGCGCCTACGCTCCTGCTGAGCAATCTGATGCTCCACCTCAACGCCCCCCAACAAATCATTGACGTCCAGGTTGATATCAAAATCGTCGTATGGTTCCTGGGCGTCGTAAGAGGGGATTGTGGACGGGATGGGATCTGACTCCGGTGCTATATCGTCAGATGGGGGTAGTGTGGACGGTCTAGCCTCTGACTCTAGTGCCCTCGAGTCCAGAGGTACCGTGGACTGGACATCTACTGACTGGACAGTATCATCATCGCAAGGCTGACCTCCCTCGCTACTAGCCGGGCGAGCAACATGGCCAGCTGATGTCGCCGCACCCGCTCTACCCGTAAATCTAGATCTACCCCTCCGCATCGTCACTATGCCTGTCAGAAAAAAAATTAATAATATTAATTTCACCTCATAAATTGTTCATTTAAAAATAATAAAATAATATATCAAAATACATAAAAAGCATAAATTGCTCATAAACAAAGTCAAAATATATTCAAGATAATACATGGTCAAATTAGTACCGTAACAGACATAAATTCACTGTTTCTTCTGCAAATAATGTTTCTAAATTTTGAACGCGCAACGGATCACTATCATATGAAATACTATCATCGTCTTCGCCCATCTCATATAAATCACGAGGTTTCAAATGTACAACCATATTCCATTTGTTGTCAACCGCATCTTCTACATAATATACTTGATGCGCTTCGGATGCTTTGATGTACGGCTCGTCATCGTCATTTTCACCGGTATGAATCAACCGTGAAAAATTGACAGATGTCACCCCGAAATCATCCGTGGTAATGCCTCTCGCTGTTGTTGTATTGGCCCACATACATTTGAATAAAGTAACTGTAAAGTGACCGTGATAATTCAATTCTACAATATCCAATAACTTTTCATAATACGGCACTCCACCGAATTGCAAATTGAGGATTTAAGATGTCAAATCTCTTCCATGTCTCGGAGTCCCTCGGATGCCTCATCATACCGTCACTATTTGTATATGTGGAATGCCATCTCATATGTTCAGCAGTCTTAGAAGACATGAACAATCTTTGTAGCCGGGGCTTTAATGGAAAGTATCTGAGGACTTTATTAGCCACCTTCTTCCGCTTTTCCCCTTTTTTCCTCGGTTTCCACCTCGATGCACTGCACTTGTTACAAGCATCTTTATTTTCATTTTCTCCCCAGAATAGCATGCAATCATTTTTACAGGCATGTATTTTTTTGTAGTTCAACCCC
The DNA here is from genome assembly GCA_037074535.1 of Gleditsia sinensis. Taxonomy (NCBI): domain Eukaryota; kingdom Viridiplantae; phylum Streptophyta; class Magnoliopsida; order Fabales; family Fabaceae; genus Gleditsia; species Gleditsia sinensis. The sequence continues at coordinate 77,419,408 of CM073465.1, forward strand.
AACTTATTAATAATTTTTTTAGCCTCGTAAAACGAAGTTGGAATCTTTGCATCCAGAAAAACGTCAACCAATAGTTGCAGCATCATTGACACAGCCTTGTTGGATATCCCGCACAAACACTTGATGTGGTACAAATTCACCAGAAACGACAATTTGGAGTATTTGTCACACCCTTCATACAATGATTCTTGCCCATCCTTCAGTAATTCAAAAAAATCTCTCGTGCCTTCGTCCATCCTTTCACCTAACCGGCATATCAACAGAATTAACACTTTCATGTTCATGATGAATTTCAAATACTTCATGGACCATGTCCTGCACAGGGTCATTTCGGACGATTGGACGTTTTGGAACATCATGTAATACTATTTTATGTCTTATAGTAGGATCTTCTGTTACCATTTCTCCGTGCATACTCCAAAAATCGTAGCCTTGTGGAAAAGGCTTGACGATTAAGTGTTGGCGTACAACCTCCGTAACTTACCATTTTTTAAATCTGCACTTTGGACATGGGCAGATTATTTGACCTTCCACACTCGAGTTAGTATTTGCAAAGTCTAAAAATCCTTGTAGACCTTCCAAATACTCTCGGGTGTGTCGAGGCTTATGGATCCAAATCTTATCCATGACTGAAATCATTATGAAATAAAAAAAAATTAATTAATAATTCACTGAATAATGTATTCTTAATGCATAACTTCATAATCTAACACCTTATCGAGAATTAAATAATATACAACAAAGAAAAATTTAATGATTTTTAATTCTATTTAACAATTTAACATTTCTACTTAATTTGTATACTTAAATTTAACTAATTATGTTTAAGTTAAAATAAATATTACAATTTTAACATGACACTTTAACTGGAAGAGAAACTAAGGCACTGTTTGGTTACTCAGTTTTCTGTTATCATTTTCAATGAAAACAGAAAATAGAGTAGAAAATCTGTTTAGTTAGAATTTTTGAAAATTATTACGTGAAAATGGAGTTCAAAATATCTGGTTTTATTAATAAAACTAGACTTATGTATTTTTAATTGGTTTTATGAATAATTTTGAGTTTCAATAAATGTGTTCTACATTTTGTTTGCTGTTTTTTGTCTATAGCTTTGGTAAATAAATATTTTATGAATTACATTTTTTTTCACTATTATTTTGAAAACTCAGTAAACTCTCAAAAGGTGCAAAACGCGGTGAACTCTCATTTTTGTCTATTTTCTTTGTTGTTTCAATTTTTTTAAAATTCAAACCAAACATGTTTTCATTGTTTTTATTTTTGAAAATACATTTTCACTTTGTAGACCAAACATGTTTTCTATATTTTGAAAATTTGAAAATGAAAACTATTTTTAAAAAATGAAAATTGTAAATATTTTCTTAAACCAAACAGGCCCTAAGTTATCATATTAACATTGTTTCACCTTATGTTGTAATATTTCAGTTTAATTTTATTGAGATAAAAAGCTATATTTAAATCTACTATACAATATTTCGTATAATTTTCTGTTCACATGTCACTTTAACTGGAAGAGAAATTAAGTTATCATATTTAAATTGTTTTACCTTATAATTATGAACATAAAATTCTAAGTTAATAATTATGACATTCTTCAAAAATAATAATTAATACTTATTTAATTATTCTAATTAACAAATATAAATATTAATCATTTTTTACTAGTAATTTGTTTAAATTAACAACAGATATTTAACCTATATAACATAATACATCATTTTCTAAAAACATAACATAATTTCTAATAAACGAAAAGTATAAACTATTTAAATCAAACGTACAAATATATCAAAAAAAAATTCAAAACATTAAACATAATTAATATTAAAAAACATACCTTATGTCCAAATAAACAACTCTGAATCACAACTGTCTGTATATAAATGAAATGTCTACATACAAAGTTAAAAAACAAATAACGTACTTAATAAATTTAAATAAATTTACAATTTAAATAAAAAATAATTCATAATAGTACAAATATATAAAAATTTACCTCAAATAAAGCAAATAAATTCGAAACACCAAAATCACAAGAACCTTTCACAGAAAAAAAAACTCACAAGCGTTTGTAAGAAGAAATAGAGAGAAATTGAAGTTGCGTAATGAAAATGAAAGAAGTAAGGCGAATTTATAGGAAAAGGCGGGGTTTAACGACGGTTAAAAAAAATCGTCGTTAAATATGATTTTAACGACGGTTTTCCGACAAACCGTCGTCCAATAGGAGCATGGTATAACGACGGTTATATAAAGCGTCGTTAAACCGGAGCGAATCCCTATAAACGATCTAATTTTCGTCGGATCTTACGACGGTTAGTTTTAAACCGTCGTAAAACCGGTCGATTTTTCTAAGAACGGTCGAATGTTCGTGGAATATAACGACGGTTTACCTTTAACCGTCGTTATATAACGACGATTTATGTTAAGCCGTCGTTATATTTCTTATTTTTACGACGATTTATTTAACTGTGGTTAAAACTTGATTTAACGATGATTTTTTTGACATCGTTAAATAACCGCCGTTATTACCGACTTTTTTTGTAATGGGAGGGGGGACTAAAAGAAAACAAAAATGGGGGAAGACATGCAATGAGCAATTACCTTTGTCGAGAAAAAGTTAGTCCCACGTCTGTGAGAGTCAAAAAGTTGTGACGGTCCTAAGAAGGATTCACGGGTCACACTGGCAGGTCCAATTCTGAAAATAATGCTAAAATGATACAATAAACTTAGGAAAAATAACAGTTTGCCACCTTGATCTATACTTGTAATTGCAAGTTTTTATTTTTTATTTTTTAAATCATTACAATATCTCTCTTTATTTTTGTTCTTATTGCATTTTCCATCCAATCATTAAAATCTTTATTAGTTGAAAATAATGTTTGGGACTGGACATGTTGGCAACAAAGTAATGAGATACGTAACCTGTGAGAAATGCATCAATCCAATGTACTAAAGGCATGGATGAGTTGGCCAGGAGGGTAAGAACTACATTAGTTACATGTCTATGCTTTCTCTCTCAGGTACCATTTTGATAAGGTTTGTATGGGCAACTCACCCTATCAAGTATCCCACTAGTACTGAGTGTTCAGAAAAAGCACGAAATCCCTCCCCCGCCCCCTCCCGAAGTAAGTTTGAAGGGCTTTTAATTTGGTTTGAAACTGAAGTTCTGCCATCTTAAATTGGAGGAATGTTGACTATCCATCAGACTTATGTTTTAGCAAATATATCCAAGTGAACTTAGTGTACGCATCAACAAAATAAATGTAGTATGAAAAGCCATGGAAAGATTTAACTGGGGCAGGTCCCCATATATAGATCACTATCTACCAGTTCAAGAGATTTTGTATAAGAAGTAGTTAACAAAGATGAGGGCTATCTGTGAGCTTTTGCAAGACCGCAAGCATGACAGAAATCAAAGCCACTTTCGTTTGTAGAAAGATTACATGAATTGAGTGCAACTTTTGCAATCAAAGAAGAGGGTTGACCTAATCTATATGCCACTTGAAATTTAAAAGAAACATTAATGTTTGAAACAAGAGCAGTTTTGACAGTATGTTGAGTGGAACTGTGAGATCGAGGAGGTTGGCGGCCATCAAAGACAAAAACCCCATCTTTAACTTGTCCTTTAAAAAGGGTTTGTTTAGTTGCACTTGATTTAACATATAGTAACAGTGAGAATGAAACTCGAAAAACATTGCATTGTCTCGAGCAAAGGCTGAAACACTAAGACAGATTTTTCGACATAGTAGGAACAAGCAAAAGGTTTTTAAAGAAAGCAAAGAAGAAGAAACAAAAGAAGACTGCAAAGTAGAATGCCCAATGCTTTTAACGGTCAAACCTGTTCTATTACTGATATGCACTTGATCTTGCAGAGTAAACTCAGTACTAGCCATCGTATGTTGATGATTTGGGGTGATATGATGTGTTGCCCCTGAATCAATATACCATGAATTGTCCACAACTGTTGCGAGAGTAGCCACTGCAGACGCATATCCCAGAGGTTTTGTTTGGAAATAACTTCCTTAAGCATGATTCGCTTGACCAGCAGAATAGGATTGCTGAGAGTTTTGATAATATTGACTGTATCTACGATAACAATCCAAAGCTGAGTGACCGGACTTGCCACATACTTGGCAGGTGACATTACCTCTTCCAGAACTAAACATGCCTCTGCCTCTGGATCTATTGTTACCTCAAAAACCTCTGAAATAATTACCACCTCTGTAACCCCCAGAATTGGACGCATTTTTCCCTGCATAATTGACAGTTTAAAATCCAGAACCTCTAACTTTTAGATGCGTATTAGCCAGGATTGACAGAAACCACATCAAGCATCTTATTATGTTTTTCAAAACGAATTTCTTGTGCTAACAACAGAGGCTCTATCTCACCAACAGTGTATGACTCAGTTCTTGAGGTGATTGATGTGATGAAACCATCATAGTCAGGTAAACCATCTAGAATTGCCTCCACATGATCTGATTCAGAGATTTATTACCCAACCGAAATTAAAAAAATCAACTAAGGTCTTTATTTTGAACAAATATTCTGTTATGGAGGAACTTCCCTTCTTAGTATTTTGCAATTGTGTCTTAAACTAGGCAAAGAAGACTTGAACACAAAGCCATACTTCATACGAGCGAGTATTCACAGCCAACAACCCGGGTCAACACTCGCTGTCATGGACGAAAGAATCCATAATAGAAGCAGTTGATCTTGGCGTTCCCAGAGTAGAAAATCATCACTAGCGTTACCAATTTCTTGATCACTTTCAGATTGAAATGTGCCGGTATATCTGTGCCTTCAATGAATTTTCGCAGATTATGCCCGTTGATCGCATCTAGCGTTTGTTGTTTCCACAACAAATAGTTGGAATCTTCAAGCTTGATTGCAGTCGGATAAGTGAATGTCACAAGATCAGGCTCCTGTGTAGAAGGATATAATGATGCAGTCTGATGAAACTCCATAATCAGAATATTCTGCGCTCTGATGACATAATAAAATAGTGTAGAAAGCCAAGAAGAGGATGAAAACTACAGCAGAGTGTTTCTTTAGAAAAATCACTAAGAGTCACGTGCTAGACACATGCTCTAACACGCCCAATTGGACATGGATGATAATCGTTCCTTTTGCTCTAGATACAAGTCTTACCCACTCATTTTACATCGATGTGAGGAACCAAACCTAGAATTTCTTTTCAATTTCGTTGTCATTTTGGGAATTTTTTTTTTAAAAATAATCCTAGGTGAATTCTAGGCCGCAGAGTACGGAGAACCCTGGTGCACAATCTGAACAATTTATGGGGCCTGAGAACTTGATAAAAAAAGGAACCCCAAATTCGTATCGAGCTATGCTCCTTTTGTTAGAGATCTCAGTAAAGATTTTGTGGAATGTATAATTGGATATTTGGTTAAAGGGAGCATATAGATACAATAATGTAATGTGTGCTCGCGTATTTAAAATATAGGCTCTTATTATCCAAGAGTTTTTATATAATAAAATTAGGTTTTGTTAATTTATCTTTGCAGGTGGTATTTGCAAACTTGCAATGATATTTGACTTGAATGTTTTTATTTACTTTGAGTGAACCTTTCTTCTTTCCTTCCTTTCCTCTATTTCTCTCTCCGGATCATGTTTAAGGATGATGTTATAATGAGAAACCAAACCCAGAAACCAATGAAAGTATTTTTATTCCTGAACATGTATATATGTGTATGTGTGTGTGTGTACATATATAGTATGGAAAATTACTAATAAGGGTCATGTCCAATTAATCCGAGTGTCAAAGAACCCTAATGGGACATTACATTTAAAATTATTTTGAGTCCACCATAGAACAGTGGATAGTAACACTCTTTTCTTCAGTTTCTGCAGGAGAAATTAAACAAGCTAGAAAATAAAGTAAATGAAGGGAACAAGGAACTCGTCCAACCTTTCTGCTGGACTATCTGATGAAAAGAATGCTAAGTTATTAATTTAAGCACTTTTTCCTGTGTGCGTTAATAGGTACGCACTTTTGTTTCTTTTTCTTCTTCAAATTGATTCTTTTTTATAAAGATCTTAAATTCTTAACCGAGTTCTCATGTTCTTTCTATATATGCTTTCATTTGTTCACACCAAAAGAAGATCATCCCAAATATGTACTTCACTTAATTCAGAAACTAAGAAATGATTAGCAGAAAAACCAAAAAGAAAAAAAATGAATCACATCTGAAATGAAGAACATTTATTATATATAGTACTATTTTTCAGAACAACACAAAATTTAATACTTTAGACAATGAAGAGGAATTTTGAACTCCCCTTCATCAGAACAACAGTACATTATTAATTGTACGCAGTATAAATAAGGATTAAGGACGATTTATTGATGATACATTGGCACATATATGGGCCAATGAGATGTACGTCCATGACTCTTAACACCCCGTGATATGAGATATTATTTATTTTAACGGCATTGGAAGCCAGAAGGGACTTGCCTTCCACAGTTGTTGACGACAAGGTTCAAGGCATGATCAGCGTTAACGTTGATGCCCAGGACATCGGCTCGAATGCCAATGCAAAGGCACACAGCAACGTCAAGATCAGCAAGACCCTGAAGGAGGGAGCAGCAAGGGAGGGTTGGTGGTGATCCAACAGTAACATTCACCAAACCCCCCAGCAAATTGGCACACACACCCAACTTGAGGGCGTCAATAGGGCAAGCAGCCGGTGCGGGTGGAGGAGTTTGGGAGCTAACCATGGAGAAGAAAAGTAGGTTCAGAGATAGGAAAAGGGCCGCGGATGAAAGAACCTTGTTGGAAGCCATTTTCACAAACACACTTGCTATAATTGGTTTTGGCTAGCTGGTGAAGAGGAAGGTGCACGGGAGGGGTATTTATAGATGAGGATCTTCATGGGTCTCTTCGGGTTTTGGTTCAAAATAATGGCAAATTACAAATTACATCCTTCTAATTTGATTGAAAATGATCAGTTCGTTTTCTTGTAAACCCTTAATATGGTTTGTTGTGTGTAATCAGTTAATCACTATGTGATATTTTTTTATTTAAATTTTAATAACATAACCACGTGAATGTATAAATGATCAATAATTTTATTATTTATAATATATTTTACTTATATTTAAAATAATTTTTTAGTCTTTTGAAGTTATTATTGAAATCAAGATGACATTTTAACATTTAATATTTTAGTTCCAATAATAATCTTATGACACTGTAAAATTGTATAAATTATAAATAAAACAGATTATTAACAATAAAATTATTAATCATTTTAACATATAAATAATTATTTTTTTTTGTTAATATTTAAATAAAAATATCACAAGGTGTTTAAATAATTATATAACAAATCACAAAAAAATAAAAAAATTAAACACTTTAAACTATGAAAAGAAAAACTGTAGTTGAACAAAATTACACGAAAGTAACTGTAGTTTACTCTTTAAATAATTAGGCAGGATCTACCAGCAAGTAGTACTAGCTACGTGTTAATAAGAACCATGACCTAATCAAGTTAGGTTTGATTTATTGCAAATGGCAGAGGCCGGAGCCCAATCTTGCACTGCCCAAAACAATGAGCTATATAGGGTCTACTAGCATAATATTAGTTAAAATTATATAAATATTTTAGAAAATTATACTTACATATTAATCGAATAATATTACATGAATTTTTTTTATGGGTCCTTCGTGTTTTATTGTTTTGATGATAGAGTTTTCCTCAGTCAATGGATGATAGACTTGTGGTCTTAGATCACGAATTGAAGAAAAAAAAATTATGATGATAGCATTGTTAACATGAATACATTGGAAAAAAATTATTATTTTTAACATAATTCTGACTTTGTTTTTTTGGGTGTAAATTGGTCAAAAGCCCACAATTCAATGCCTTGTAAAATTCAAATTATAAAAAAGAATGAAGAGTAGAGTTGGGGAGCGCCCGTATATAGCGCATTTAAATAACTTTGCCCTGACTTTTCAATTTTGATATTATTATCTCCGGCCTAAGCATGGCTACAAAACACGGCAAAATCAATTATTTATCAGTTTTCAACTCCAATTCAATGCGCAGCAAATTGGAAGTTTGGGGTAGATCTGTTCAAAATCAATTTCATTCTATCCTAATTGAATGGATTCAAATCAATTCAAGTAAAATTAATCAAAACTGATTTTTTTTAATAGGATAATAATTGGATGGAATTTTTCAAAAACTGATTTAATTAGTTCATTTGAGACATTTTTAACCGAGCTGAGTGATTATTTAATTAATAATTTATATTTTATAGTAGAATCATATATTTTTAAATAATTTTTATCATTCAATTTATGATTTTGTGGATATGGAAATATGATGATTTAGTAACTATATACTAGCTTTTGATAGTATTGTAAGTTTTATTTATTGTTGTATTGGATCATTAATTGATGAAGTTTTTAATTTTAATTATGAATTTCATTTACTTGTTGGTTGTTAGATTTAATTTAATGTTGGATTGATGAAATACTCTTGATATGAATTTTAAGTGGTTTTTTTTTGTAATAAAATGTTTGAAATATTTAATTTCATAATAAAGATTAAAAGAATGTTACATGTTAAAATTTTCATATATGTTACATGTTTTTTGTTTTTTAAAGATCACCTAAACCAATCCAAACTGATAAAAACTGAGTTGAGTTGGTTTGGATATAGTCATTTTAATTGGGTTGATTAGATAAAATTCTTAGTAAATCACTTTAATCAGTTTTATTGGCGTAAGTATCCAAACCGGTCTAAATTGAACAGTGAACACTCCTTATAGTAAGTGTTTGCTCCCAAAGATTACAATATCTGACTCTTGTGAATGTATATATCTTTTCAAAACAAGTAATTTTATGAAAATTTTAATTTATATATAAAGAAGTTGAATTTTGTTATCATTAAATTTATCGTTTAACTTTATATTTTATATTGCAGTCAGTTCTAGTCTTCAGACTAATTTTTTTTATAAATGTCTTATGTTTTTATTAAAATAATTTATGGGTTACAATGTAAATTAAAAATTAAAGTATAAATATTAAAATATTTAATAAGAAAAAAATCAACTTCTTAATTAAAATATTAATTAGCCAATATATATATATATATATATATATATATATATATATATATATATATATATATATATGCGGGCACTACGTAGACACAATTAACAGCTCAAAGACAACTTCATGACAAGAAGTTACAACTAGTTCAGCTAATAAAATTACAAAAAGAATCGTATTTATTCACTTTATTTTATACTTTTAATTTAAAAAAATATTATAATGTCTCTCAATTTATATGTCTTAATGTAATGAGTATATTTTTATCCAAATTAGACATTAAATTTTGACATTCCAAGAGTCATGTGTGGATGACTCTTGTAGTTTTATACCATCTAATCACTTCAAAAAGTCTATTACACCCATATTCCTATTTGCTTATATATACATATTTTTGATAATATTTTCTTCAATTGATGTTGTGATAATTAGGAATACTATACAATTTTTTTTCTGTTTTAATGTCATAAAGTATTTGATTATCAAAAGATTCTGTAAGATTATACAGTATCATTTTATTGTTTCAAGAGGATGAAATTGGAGACGAAAATATTTTCCTTTACCAAACTGACACAAAATTCTTTAGAGTATCTACAATTTTTCAATGATGAAAATAGAAATTTTGTCAACTTTTATTAGTATGAATTTCAAGCAGGAAACAAAAGGATAAGGAGGAAAGTAACAAACTTTCAATCTATCAACACACGTCAAAAAAAAGTACACTGAAGCAGCATGCAACATCACTTTTGTTTGGTTGTTGCTAGGCAACGAGTATCTTTCTTCCTTTGGTATATGATTAATGTTGTTTAGGATATTGAAATTATCCCTTCATGTAAATATTTTTTTATAGATTCGAACTCTTAAAATTACAAAAATTCTTCAAATACTGCGTTTAAATTTATTTATTATTTGAATCAGATATTTACAAATAACATGTAAGATCACTTTATTAGTTTATTGATAAGTCCATAACTAAAATTCAAAAACTTCAAATATTAAAATAATACTAAGAATCATTTTTGTACTAAAAATATTAAAAATTTATTAGTTCTGGCAAGTACCCAAAAATATGATTTTATATCCCATCTTTTCATAAATATTAAAATAATACTATACAATCATTTGTATATTAAATATTTTTTTTAGGGTTTAAGAGATATAAGAAAAGCTTTCAAATATCCAAATGATAATAACAATCTTTAGAGGATCAAGAAAGAATTTTTGTGTAAACGTGAAGTTTGAAGCATTGGAAACCAGAAGAGGGAATAGAGTTTTCACAATTATTTAATATAAAACTCAAGAGAAGTGGAAAGTTGCTTCGCTCTAAAATGAAAAATTTGGTGCTGACATAAATTTTTATTGATGTTGGCACTATTAAATCGTGAAATCTAGCTGTACGTAGCCAAAAAAAATCATGAAATCTATCACAAAATAATAATGGTATCATTTTGAAAACTAAAAAAGTCTGTTGAATTAGATTTTAGAATAAAATCTCTCTCCACCGATCAGATTGAATATTGATTTAGAGAAGACATTGAATCATTGAGTCATTGAGATCGACTGTTCGATTATTAATTAAACCGATTGAATTTTTTATAATTACAATAATATAAAAAATATTTTTATATATAAAAATAAGTTATTGTACCCAAAAAAAAGTTAAGAAGAATATAATAATATATAATATATAATAAGGTTTTTTATTTGTAAATCAATTAATTATGACAAAATTCAATATAATATCTATTTTTTATACATGAAAAAGTAAATTTTACAATGTAAAATGTCTGGGAATAAATAAAACATATAATTTTGATTTTCGTTTAAATTCATTGTTACTCACGTTAAACCACCGCAGTTCTTCACTCCTTCCCTCTACCAATGTCTATATTTTACCCATCAACTCTCTTTTTTATTGTTGCAACTATAAATTTAAAATGGGATTGAGTCTAAAAGAGTTTGAATACCAGAAGGACTACAAGAATAGCGGGGTTTAGCGGCGGTTATTTAGTGGCTTTAGCGACGGTTACAACCATCGCTAACTGCCATAACGACAGCTTTGATAACCGTCGCCGAGACATTGGCATTGCGACGGTTTGGACCAACCGTGGGGATAGCGTCATTAAAACAGAGTTTAGCGACAATTATTTTTCGTCTTAACGATGGTTTCTCAACCGTCTCCATGTGTAGATTAACGACGGTTCGTACAACCGTCGTAAGTAATTTGGATATAACGACGGTTGTACGAACCGTCGTTATACCTTTCTAATTTTAAATTTTTATGAAAAATTATTATTTTTCAAGATTATTTATGTTTATATTATTATTACCATATTTAATTTTTTCAAATTATAACTGACATTATTATTTATTTATTTTTAATTTTTATCTTAAATTTCATAATTTATATTTTAATTTAGTTTAGTTTAATTTTATAATTATTATATTTAATTTTTTAAAATATAATTTCTTGTCTCAAATTGTCTATTTTATAATGTTAACTTTTTTTTATCTCTTATATCGTTAGATATGAAAAATTTAAAAATAAATAGTATAATGTAAATAAATTTCATAAATAAATTATAGAAATAAAATTAATAATGACTTAAATATTAAAACTACAATATACATTTTTGTACAAAAAAAATAATATACAATAAATATATATCATCAACTCTCAACTCGGACCCTGAAGACCCTGTGGCGTCTGATCTTCTTGATGTCCACTGTCTTTATCACTAGGGACCTGAAAATTAATTTTATTATATAAGCGTTTTGAAATTAAAAATATTAATAATAACAATTATTTATGAAATTCAGAATTTAAATATTACCCTAATATTTGCACTCGGAACAAGTGCAATGTAAGGCGGCACTTGACTCGGAAAGTTCTGAAGCAAGAACGCCATAGCTGCCTCCATCTGTCTCTGTCGAGCTATCATGTCAGTGTCATGAGCCTCTCGCTCCGTCTCTCGTCACTGCTGCTCTGCCTCTCGCTCCGCGTCTCGTCGCTGCTGCTCCTCCTCTCGGTGCTGCTGCTCGACGTCTCGCTCATATATGGCCACTTTCAGACGAGCCACATCATTCTGTAATTCAATGTATGAAGGCCCAGATCCAGATGATGAGCTTGATCCAACAGAGGGACGTCCGAAGACTTGGGTTAGACAAACACCTAACCCAAATCCTCGAACACGACCCGAGTGCTCTACAGTTTCCAAGGCTCTCGCAAGTGAATCATCTGTTGAGAGCTCTTGGGAAGAGCTATCCTCCTGTTGGATCGAGACAATTTTTTCCTATAAAATGAAAAAGAGAAGTTAAATTTTTATTACAATTAACAAAAAATCAAATAAAATTTTGAATTAACATAACAATAGCTATATTTTACATACCGCAACTGCTCGAACCTCGTCGTTGATGTATGTTCCGTCAGCCCTTTTATGAGCTGCCGTCCATACATCATCGCGAGTCACTGGGCCCCAACTTTCTCCTCCTGAATAAATAAACAATTAATAAATTTTTTAAAGAAAAATATTTTTTATTTAAAAAAGAATAAAATTCTTTTGAAATAAAACTCACAAGCTCAGCCCTTTTACGTACAAAGCTCTTGGATCCAGTTGTATGTGGCATCGTCATACGTCTTCTATTACGTCTATTTTGAGCAGCCACATCTTAAATAGATGCATAAATAAAATAATTAATCAATATTTTTGAAAAGAAAATATATATGAAAAAATTAATATAAAAAATTACTCCGGTCTTCGCGTTCAGCCGATAATCAACGAACGTAACCCATTGGTCACGTGGAATGCTAGAGGGTACATCGTTCAACAACTCCTCCCTCGTCCTAGTCCCATCATACTTGAGCCGAAACACATTATAACGTGCGGCTCTCCACTTGGCTCCAAGGGACTGTAAAATGATCTTCTTGTGGAAGTCCGTCACATTAAAATGTGTCTACAAAAAATAATACAAATCTCAGTTAAACATTAAAAATATTAAAGTATACTTAAGAAGAATTAACATTTCATACCTGCATCGTGTCACGAAACACTCCGGCCTTGTAATCCTCGGGAATGCTCCTCCAATCTTTATATGAGATCGAAAAGAAACGGAAGTTATCTCCAATGGTGCCGAGGAAGACACTAAGGAGACCACCTCCATCTCCAATGGGCTAGTGGGTGTCGTTACACCGGACAACCACCTTGTGCCCACTAGGTAACGCCCAAACATCATGGACAGTCATCTGTCTGAGCGTCACCTGACCGGTCTCATCTGTTACAATATAAAATAAATGTGTTAACTCAATATTTGGACGCTAATTATTATAAATATAAAAAATATTTTATATTATACCTATAACATCGACTGTCCACGATCTCCTGCGCCTACGCTCCTGCTGAGCAATCTGATGCTCCACCTCAACGCCCCCCAACAAATCATTGACGTCCAGGTTGATATCAAAATCGTCGTATGGTTCCTGGGCGTCGTAAGAGGGGATTGTGGACGGGATGGGATCTGACTCCGGTGCTATATCGTCAGATGGGGGTAGTGTGGACGGTCTAGCCTCTGACTCTAGTGCCCTCGAGTCCAGAGGTACCGTGGACTGGACATCTACTGACTGGACAGTATCATCATCGCAAGGCTGACCTCCCTCGCTACTAGCCGGGCGAGCAACATGGCCAGCTGATGTCGCCGCACCCGCTCTACCCGTAAATCTAGATCTACCCCTCCGCATCGTCACTATGCCTGTCAGAAAAAAAATTAATAATATTAATTTCACCTCATAAATTGTTCATTTAAAAATAATAAAATAATATATCAAAATACATAAAAAGCATAAATTGCTCATAAACAAAGTCAAAATATATTCAAGATAATACATGGTCAAATTAGTACCGTAACAGACATAAATTCACTGTTTCTTCTGCAAATAATGTTTCTAAATTTTGAACGCGCAACGGATCACTATCATATGAAATACTATCATCGTCTTCGCCCATCTCATATAAATCACGAGGTTTCAAATGTACAACCATATTCCATTTGTTGTCAACCGCATCTTCTACATAATATACTTGATGCGCTTCGGATGCTTTGATGTACGGCTCGTCATCGTCATTTTCACCGGTATGAATCAACCGTGAAAAATTGACAGATGTCACCCCGAAATCATCCGTGGTAATGCCTCTCGCTGTTGTTGTATTGGCCCACATACATTTGAATAAAGTAACTGTAAAGTGACCGTGATAATTCAATTCTACAATATCCAATAACTTTTCATAATACGGCACTCCACCGAATTGCAAATTGAGGATTTAAGATGTCAAATCTCTTCCATGTCTCGGAGTCCCTCGGATGCCTCATCATACCGTCACTATTTGTATATGTGGAATGCCATCTCATATGTTCAGCAGTCTTAGAAGACATGAACAATCTTTGTAGCCGGGGCTTTAATGGAAAGTATCTGAGGACTTTATTAGCCACCTTCTTCCGCTTTTCCCCTTTTTTCCTCGGTTTCCACCTCGATGCACTGCACTTGTTACAAGCATCTTTATTTTCATTTTCTCCCCAGAATAGCATGCAATCATTTTTACAGGCATGTATTTTTTTGTAGTTCAACCCCAACTTATTAATAATTTTTTTAGCCTCGTAAAACGAAGTTGGAATCTTTGCATCCAGAAAAACGTCAACCAATAGTTGCAGCATCATTGACACAGCCTTGTTGGATATCCCGCACAAACACTTGATGTGGTACAAATTCACCAGAAACGACAATTTGGAGTATTTGTCACACCCTTCATACAATGATTCTTGCCCATCCTTCAGTAATTCAAAAAAATCTCTCGTGCCTTCGTCCATCCTTTCACCTAACCGGCATATCAACAGAATTAACACTTTCATGTTCATGATGAATTTCAAATACTTCATGGACCATGTCCTGCACAGGGTCATTTCGGACGATTGGACGTTTTGGAACATCATGTAATACTATTTTATGTCTTATAGTAGGATCTTCTGTTACCATTTCTCCGTGCATACTCCAAAAATCGTAGCCTTGTGGAAAAGGCTTGACGATTAAGTGTTGGCGTACAACCTCCGTAACTTGCCATTTTTTAAATCTGCACTTTGGACATGGGCAGATTATTTGACCTTCCACACTCGAGTTAGTATTTGCAAAGTCTAAAAATCCTTGTAGACCTTCCAAATACTCTCGGGTGTGTCGAGGCTTATGGATCCAAATCTTATCCATGACTGAAATCATTATGAAATAAAAAAAAATTAATTAATAATTCACTGAATAATGTATTCTTAATGCATAACTTCATAATCTAACACCTTATCGAGAATTAAATAATATACAACAAAGAAAAATTTAATGATTTTTAATTCTATTTAACAATTTAACATTTCTACTTAATTTGTATACTTAAATTTAACTAATTATGTTTAAGTTAAAATAAATATTACAATTTTAACATGACACTTTAACTGGAAGAGAAACTAAGGCACTGTTTGGTTACTCAGTTTTCTGTTATCATTTTCAATGAAAACAGAAAATAGAGTAGAAAATCTGTTTAGTTAGAATTTTTGAAAATTATTACGTGAAAATGGAGTTCAAAATATCTGGTTTTATTAATAAAACTAGACTTATGTATTTTTAATTGGTTTTATGAATAATTTTGAGTTTCAATAAATGTGTTCTACATTTTGTTTGCTGTTTTTTGTCTATAGCTTTGGTAAATAAATATTTTATGAATTACATTTTTTTTCACTATTATTTTGAAAACTCAGTAAACTCTCAAAAGGTGCAAAACGCGGTGAACTCTCATTTTTGTCTATTTTCTTTGTTGTTTCAATTTTTTTAAAATTCAAACCAAACATGTTTTCATTGTTTTTATTTTTGAAAATACATTTTCACTTTGTAGACCAAACATGTTTTCTATATTTTGAAAATTTGAAAATGAAAACTATTTTTAAAAAATGAAAATTGTAAATATTTTCTTAAACCAAACAGGCCCTAAGTTATCATATTAACATTGTTTCACCTTATGTTGTAATATTTCAGTTTAATTTTATTGAGATAAAAAGCTATATTTAAATCTACTATACAATATTTCGTATAATTTTCTGTTCACATGTCACTTTAACTGGAAGAGAAATTAAGTTATCATATTTAAATTGTTTTACCTTATAATTATGAACATAAAATTCTAAGTTAATAATTATGACATTCTTCAAAAATAATAATTAATACTTATTTAATTATTCTAATTAACAAATATAAATATTAATCATTTTTTACTAGTAATTTGTTTAAATTAACAACAGATATTTAACCTATATAACATAATACATCATTTTCTAAAAACATAACATAATTTCTAATAAACGAAAAGTATAAACTATTTAAATCAAACGTACAAATATATCAAAAAAAAATTCAAAACATTAAACATAATTAATATTAAAAAACATACCTTATGTCCAAATAAACAACTCTGAATCACAACTGTCTGTATATAAATGAAATGTCTACATACAAAGTTAAAAAACAAATAACGTACTTAATAAATTTAAATAAATTTACAATTTAAATAAAAAATAATTCATAATAGTACAAATATATAAAAATTTACCTCAAATAAAGCAAATAAATTCGAAACACCAAAATCACAAGAACCTTTCACAGAAAAAAAAACTCACAAGCGTTTGTAAGAAGAAATAGAGAGAAATTGAAGTTGCGTAATGAAAATGAAAGAAGTAAGGCGAATTTATAGGAAAAGGCGGGGTTTAACGACGGTTAAAAAAAATCGTCGTTAAATATGATTTTAACGACGGTTTTCCGACAAACCGTCGTCCAATAGGAGCATGGTATAACGACGGTTATATAAAGCGTCGTTAAACCGGAGCGAATCCCTATAAACGATCTAATTTTCGTCGGATCTTACGACGGTTAGTTTTAAACCGTCGTAAAACCGGTCGATTTTTCTAAGAACGGTCGAATGTTCGTGGAATATAACGACGGTTTACCTTTAACCGTCGTTATATAACGACGATTTATGTTAAGCCGTCGTTATATTTCTTATTTTTACGACGATTTATTTAACTGTGGTTAAAACTTGATTTAACGATGATTTTTTTGACATCGTTAAATAACCGCCGTTATTACCGACTTTTTTTGTAATGGGAGGGGGGACTAAAAGAAAACAAAAATGGGGGAAGACATGCAATGAGCAATTACCTTTGTCGAGAAAAAGTTAGTCCCACGTCTGTGAGAGTCAAAAAGTTGTGACGGTCCTAAGAAGGATTCACGGGTCACACTGGCAGGTCCAATTCTGAAAATAATGCTAAAATGATACAATAAACTTAGGAAAAATAACAGTTTGCCACCTTGATCTATACTTGTAATTGCAAGTTTTTATTTTTTATTTTTTAAATCATTACAATATCTCTCTTTATTTTTGTTCTTATTGCATTTTCCATCCAATCATTAAAATCTTTATTAGTTGAAAATAATGTTTGGGACTGGACATGTTGGCAACAAAGTAATGAGATACGTAACCTGTGAGAAATGCATCAATCCAATGTACTAAAGGCATGGATGAGTTGGCCAGGAGGGTAAGAACTACATTAGTTACATGTCTATGCTTTCTCTCTCAGGTACCATTTTGATAAGGTTTGTATGGGCAACTCACCCTATCAAGTATCCCACTAGTACTGAGTGTTCAGAAAAAGCACGAAATCCCTCCCCCGCCCCCTCCCGAAGTAAGTTTGAAGGGCTTTTAATTTGGTTTGAAACTGAAGTTCTGCCATCTTAAATTGGAGGAATGTTGACTATCCATCAGACTTATGTTTTAGCAAATATATCCAAGTGAACTTAGTGTACGCATCAACAAAATAAATGTAGTATGAAAAGCCATGGAAAGATTTAACTGGGGCAGGTCCCCATATATAGATCACTATCTACCAGTTCAAGAGATTTTGTATAAGAAGTAGTTAACAAAGATGAGGGCTATCTGTGAGCTTTTGCAAGACCGCAAGCATGACAGAAATCAAAGCCACTTTCGTTTGTAGAAAGATTACATGAATTGAGTGCAACTTTTGCAATCAAAGAAGAGGGTTGACCTAATCTATATGCCACTTGAAATTTAAAAGAAACATTAATGTTTGAAACAAGAGCAGTTTTGACAGTATGTTGAGTGGAACTGTGAGATCGAGGAGGTTGGCGGCCATCAAAGACAAAAACCCCATCTTTAACTTGTCCTTTAAAAAGGGTTTGTTTAGTTGCACTTGATTTAACATATAGTAACAGTGAGAATGAAACTCGAAAAACATTGCATTGTCTCGAGCAAAGGCTGAAACACTAAGACAGATTTTTCGACATAGTAGGAACAAGCAAAAGGTTTTTAAAGAAAGCAAAGAAGAAGAAACAAAAGAAGACTGCAAAGTAGAATGCCCAATGCTTTTAACGGTCAAACCTGTTCTATTACTGATATGCACTTGATCTTGCAGAGTAAACTCAGTACTAGCCATCGTATGTTGATGATTTGGGGTGATATGATGTGTTGCCCCTGAATCAATATACCATGAATTGTCCACAACTGTTGCGAGAGTAGCCACTGCAGACGCATATCCCAGAGGTTTTGTTTGGAAATAACTTCCTTAAGCATGATTCGCTTGACCAGCAGAATAGGATTGCTGAGAGTTTTGATAATATTGACTGTATCTACGATAACAATCCAAAGCTGAGTGACCGGACTTGCCACATACTTGGCAGGTGACATTACCTCTTCCAGAACTAAACATGCCTCTGCCTCTGGATCTATTGTTACCTCAAAAACCTCTGAAATAATTACCACCTCTGTAACCCCCAGAATTGGACGCATTTTTCCCTGCATAATTGACAGTTTAAAATCCAGAACCTCTAACTTTTAGATGCGTATTAGCCAGGATTGACAGAAACCACATCAAGCATCTTATTATGTTTTTCAAAACGAATTTCTTGTGCTAACAACAGAGGCTCTATCTCACCAACAGTGTATGACTCAGTTCTTGAGGTGATTGATGTGATGAAACCATCATAGTCAGGTAAACCATCTAGAATTGCCTCCACATGATCTGATTCAGAGATTTATTACCCAACCGAAATTAAAAAAATCAACTAAGGTCTTTATTTTGAACAAATATTCTGTTATGGAGGAACTTCCCTTCTTAGTATTTTGCAATTGTGTCTTAAACTAGGCAAAGAAGACTTGAACACAAAGCCATACTTCATACGAGCGAGTATTCACAGCCAACAACCCGGGTCAACACTCGCTGTCATGGACGAAAGAATCCATAATAGAAGCAGTTGATCTTGGCGTTCCCAGAGTAGAAAATCATCACTAGCGTTACCAATTTCTTGATCACTTTCAGATTGAAATGTGCCGGTATATCTGTGCCTTCAATGAATTTTCGCAGATTATGCCCGTTGATCGCATCTAGCGTTTGTTGTTTCCACAACAAATAGTTGGAATCTTCAAGCTTGATTGCAGTCGGATAAGTGAATGTCACAAGATCAGGCTCCTGTGTAGAAGGATATAATGATGCAGTCTGATGAAACTCCATAATCAGAATATTCTGCGCTCTGATGACATAATAAAATAGTGTAGAAAGCCAAGAAGAGGATGAAAACTACAGCAGAGTGTTTCTTTAGAAAAATCACTAAGAGTCACGTGCTAGACACATGCTCTAACACGCCCAATTGGACATGGATGATAATCGTTCCTTTTGCTCTAGATACAAGTCTTACCCACTCATTTTACATCGATGTGAGGAACCAAACCTAGAATTTCTTTTCAATTTCGTTGTCATTTTGGGAATTTTTTTTTTAAAAATAATCCTAGGTGAATTCTAGGCCGCAGAGTACGGAGAACCCTGGTGCACAATCTGAACAATTTATGGGGCCTGAGAACTTGATAAAAAAAGGAACCCCAAATTCGTATCGAGCTATGCTCCTTTTGTTAGAGATCTCAGTAAAGATTTTGTGGAATGTATAATTGGATATTTGGTTAAAGGGAGCATATAGATACAATAATGTAATGTGTGCTCGCGTATTTAAAATATAGGCTCTTATTATCCAAGAGTTTTTATATAATAAAATTAGGTTTTGTTAATTTATCTTTGCAGGTGGTATTTGCAAACTTGCAATGATATTTGACTTGAATGTTTTTATTTACTTTGAGTGAACCTTTCTTCTTTCCTTCCTTTCCTCTATTTCTCTCTCCGGATCATGTTTAAGGATGATGTTATAATGAGAAACCAAACCCAGAAACCAATGAAAGTATTTTTATTCCTGAACATGTATATATGTGTATGTGTGTGTGTGTACATATATAGTATGGAAAATTACTAATAAGGGTCATGTCCAATTAATCCGAGTGTCAAAGAACCCTAATGGGACATTACATTTAAAATTATTTTGAGTCCACCATAGAACAGTGGATAGTAACACTCTTTTCTTCAGTTTCTGCAGGAGAAATTAAACAAGCTAGAAAATAAAGTAAATGAAGGGAACAAGGAACTCGTCCAACCTTTCTGCTGGACTATCTGATGAAAAGAATGCTAAGTTATTAATTTAAGCACTTTTTCCTGTGTGCGTTAATAGGTACGCACTTTTGTTTCTTTTTCTTCTTCAAATTGATTCTTTTTTATAAAGATCTTAAATTCTTAACCGAGTTCTCATGTTCTTTCTATATATGCTTTCATTTGTTCACACCAAAAGAAGATCATCCCAAATATGTACTTCACTTAATTCAGAAACTAAGAAATGATTAGCAGAAAAACCAAAAAGAAAAAAAATGAATCACATCTGAAATGAAGAACATTTATTATATATAGTACTATTTTTCAGAACAACACAAAATTTAATACTTTAGACAATGAAGAGGAATTTTGAACTCCCCTTCATCAGAACAACAGTACATTATTAATTGTACGCAGTATAAATAAGGATTAAGGACGATTTATTGATGATACATTGGCACATATATGGGCCAATGAGATGTACGTCCATGACTCTTAACACCCCGTGATATGAGATATTATTTATTTTAACGGCATTGGAAGCCAGAAGGGACTTGCCTTCCACAGTTGTTGACGACAAGGTTCAAGGCATGATCAGCGTTAACGTTGATGCCCAGGACATCGGCTCGAATGCCAATGCAAAGGCACACAGCAACGTCAAGATCAGCAAGACCCTGAAGGAGGGAGCAGCAAGGGAGGGTTGGTGGTGATCCAACAGTAACATTCACCAAACCCCCCAGCAAATTGGCACACACACCCAACTTGAGGGCGTCAATAGGGCAAGCAGCCGGTGCGGGTGGAGGGGTTTGGGAGCTAACCATGGAGAAGAAAAGTAGGTTCAGAGATAGGAAAAGGGCCGCGGATGAAAGAACCTTGTTGGAAGCCATTTTCACAAACACACTTGCTATAATTGGTTTTGGCTAGCTGGTGAAGAGGAAGGTGCACGGGAGGGGTATTTATAGATGAGGATCTTCATGGGTCTCTTCGGGTTTTGGTTCAAAATAATGGCAAATTACAAATTACATCCTTCTAATTTGATTGAAAATGATCAGTTCGTTTTCTTGTAAACCCTTAATATGGTTTGTTGTGTGTAATCAGTTAATCACTATGTGATATTTTTTTATTTAAATTTTAATAACATAACCACGTGAATGTATAAATGATCAATAATTTTATTATTTATAATATATTTTACTTATATTTAAAATAATTTTTTAGTCTTTTGAAGTTATTATTGAAATCAAGATGACATTTTAACATTTAATATTTTAGTTCCAATAATAATCTTATGACACTGTAAAATTGTATAAATTATAAATAAAACAGATTATTAACAATAAAATTATTAATCATTTTAACATATAAATAATTATTTTTTTTTGTTAATATTTAAATAAAAATATCACAAGGTGTTTAAATAATTATATAACAAATCACAAAAAAATAAAAAAATTAAACACTTTAAACTATGAAAAGAAAAACTGTAGTTGAACAAAATTACACGAAAGTAACTGTAGTTTACTCTTTAAATAATTAGGCAGGATCTACCAGCAAGTAGTACTAGCTACGTGTTAATAAGAACCATGACCTAATCAAGTTAGGTTTGATTTATTGCAAATGGCAGAGGCCGGAGCCCAATCTTGCACTGCCCAAAACAATGAGCTATATAGGGTCTACTAGCATAATATTAGTTAAAATTATATAAATATTTTAGAAAATTATACTTACATATTAATCGAATAATATTACATGAATTTTTTTTATGGGTCCTTCGTGTTTTATTGTTTTGATGATAGAGTTTTCCTCAGTCAATGGATGATAGACTTGTGGTCTTAGATCACGAATTGAAGAAAAAAAAATTATGATGATAGCATTGTTAACATGAATACATTGGAAAAAAATTATTATTTTTAACATAATTCTGACTTTGTTTTTTTGGGTGTAAATTGGTCAAAAGCCCACAATTCAATGCCTTGTAAAATTCAAATTATAAAAAAGAATGAAGAGTAGAGTTGGGGAGCGCCCGTATATAGCGCATTTAAATAACTTTGCCCTGACTTTTCAATTTTGATATTATTATCTCCGGCCTAAGCATGGCTACAAAACACGGCAAAATCAATTATTTATCAGTTTTCAACTCCAATTCAATGCGCAGCAAATTGGAAGTTTGGGGTAGATCTGTTCAAAATCAATTTCATTCTATCCTAATTGAATGGATTCAAATCAATTCAAGTAAAATTAATCAAAACTGATTTTTTTTAAATATTTTTTGTAAATTAATCAAATCAATTCAAATCAATTGGAAGTTTTGGTATATGATTAATGTTGTTTAGGATATTGAAATTATCCCTTCATGTAAATATTTTTTTATAGATTCGAATTCTTAAAATTGCAAAAATTCTTCAAATTCTGCGTTTAAATTTATTTATTATTTGAATCACATATTTACAAGTAACATGTAAGATCAATTCATTAGTTTATTGATAAGTCCATAACTAAAATTCAAAAACTTCAAATATTAAAATAATACTAAGAATCATTTTTGTACTAAAAATATTAAAAATTTATTAGTTCATTGGCTAGCACCCAAAAATATGATTTTATATCGATCCCATCTTTTCATAAATATTAAAATAATATTATACAATCATTTGTGTATTAAATATTTTTCTTAGGGTTTAAGAGATATAAGAAAAGCTTTCAAATATCCAAATGATAATAACAATCTTTAGAGGATCAAGAAAGAATTTTTGTGTAAGCGTGAAGTTTGAAGCATTGGAAACCAGAAGAGGGAATAGAGTTTTCACAATTATTGAATATAAAACTCAAGAGAAATGGAAAGTTACTTCGCTCTAAAATGAAAAATTTGGTGCTGACGTAAATTTTTATTAATGTTGACATTATTAAATCATGAAATCTAGCTGTACGTACCAAAAAAAAAAAATCATGAAATCTATCACAAAATAATAATAGTATCATTTTGAGAACTAAAAAATATGTAGAATTAGATTTTAGAATAAAATCTCTCTCCACTGAATAGATTGAATATTGACTTAGAGAAGACATTGAATCATTGAGTCATTGAGATCGACTGTTCGATTATTAATTAAACCGATTGAATTTTTTATAATTACAATAATATAAAAAATATTTATATATATAAAAATAAGTTATTGTACCCAAAAAAAAGTTAAGAAGAATATAATAATATATAATATATAATAAGGTTTTTCATTTGTAAATCAATTAATTATGACAAAATTCAATATAATATCTATTTTTTATACATGAAAAAGTAAATTTTACAATGTAAAATGTCTGGGAATAAATAAAACATATAATTTTGATTTTCGTTTAAATTCATTGTTACTCACGTTAAACCACCGCAATTCTTCACTCCTTCCCTCTACCAATGTCTATATTTTACCCACCAACTCTCTTTTTTATTGTTGCAACTATAAATTTAAAATGGGATTGAGTCTAAAAGAGTTTGAATACCAGAAGGAGGGGGGATTAAAAGAAAACAAAAATGGGGGAAGACATGCAATGAGCAATTACCTTTGTCGAGAAAAAGTTAGTCCCACGTCTGTGAGAGTCAAAAAGTTGTGACGGTCCTATGAAGGATTCACGGGTCACACTGGCAGGTCCAATTCTGAAAATAATGCTAAAATGATACAATAAACTTAGGAAAAATAACAGTTTGCCACCTTGATCTATACTTGTAATTGCAAGTTTTTTTTTTCTATTTTTTAAATCATTACAATATCTCTCTTTATTTTTGTTCTTATTGCCTTTTCCATCCAATCATTAAAATCTTTATTAGATGAATATAATGTTTGGGACTGGACATGTTGGCAACAAAGTAATGAGATACGTAACCTGTGAGAAGTGCATCAATCGAATGTACTAAAGGCATGGATGAGTTGGCCAGGAGGGTAAGAGCTACATTAGTTACATATCTATGCTTTCTCTCTCAGGTACCATTTTGATAAGGTTTGTATGGGCAACTCACCCTATCAAGTACCCCACTAGTACTGAGTGTTCAGAAAAAGCACGAAATCCCTCCCCCGCCCCCTCCCGAAGTAAGTTTGAAGGGCTTTTAATTTGGTTTGAAACTGAAGTTCTGCCATCTTAAATTGGAGGAATGTTGACTATCCATCAGACTTATGTTTTAGCAAATATATCCAAGTGAACTTAGTGTACGCATCAACAAAGTAAATGTAGTAAGAAAAGCCATGGAAGGATTTAACTGGGGCAGGTCCCCATAGATCACTATGTACCAGTTCAAGAGATTTTGTATGAGTAGTTGATAAAGACGAGGGGGCAATCTGTGAGCTTTTGCAAGACAGCAAGCATGACAGAAACCAAAGCCACTTTTGTTCATTGTAGAAAGATTACATGATTTGTGTGCAACTTTTACAATCAAAGAGAAGAGGGGTGACCTCTATTATGCCACTTGAAATTCAAAAGAAACATTTAAAGTTTGAAACAAGAGCAGTTTTGACAGTAGCTTGAGTGGAAGTGTGAGATTGAGGAGGTTGACAGACATCGAAGACATAAACTCCATCTTTAACTTGTCCTCTCAAAAGGATTTGTTTAGTTGCATGTGATTTAACATAGTAACAGCGAGGAGGAAACTCGAAAAACACTGCATTGTCTCTAGCAAAGTCTTAGACACGAAACAGATTTTTTGACATAGTAGGAACAAGCGAAAGGTTTTTTTAAAGAAACCAAAGAAGAAGAAACAAAAGGAGACTGCAAAGTAGAATGCCCAATGCTTTTAATGGTCAAACCTGTTCTATTACTGATATGAACTTGATCTTGCAGAGTAAACTCAGTACTAGCCATTGTATGTTGATGATTGGGGGTGATATGATGTGTTCCCCCTGAATCAATATACCATGAATTGTCCACAACTGTTGCGAGAGTAGCCACTGCAGACGCATATCCCCGAGGTTTTGTCTGGAAATAACTTCCTTGAGCATGATTCGCTTGACCAGTAGAATAGGATTGCTTAGAGCTTTGATAATATTGATTGTATCTATGATAACTATCCACACCTGAGTGACCTGACTTGCCACATACTTGGCAGGTCATTACCTCTTCCAGAGCTAAACCTGCCTCCGCCTCTGGATCTATTGTTATCTCAAAAACCTCTGAAATTAATACCACCTCTGTAACCCCCAGAATTGGATACATTTTGCCCTGCATAATTGACAGTTTAAAATCCAGAACCTCTAACATTTAGATGCGTATTAGCCAGGATTGACAGAAACCACATCAAGCATCTTATTATGTTTTTCGAAACGAATTTTTTGTGCTAACAACAGAGACTCTATCTCACCAACAGTGTATGACTCAGTTCTTGAGGTCATTGATGTGATGAAACCATCATACTCGGTGAGGTTAACCATCTAGAATTGCCTCCACATGATCTGATTCAGAGATTTATTACCCAACCGAAATTAAAAAATCAACTAAGGTCTTTATTTTGAGCAAATATTCTGTGATGGAATTTCCCTTCTTAACATTTTTTCTAATTTATATCTCTCGTTATATCGAATATTTTTTTATTTAAATTAGATATTAAGTTTATAAAATTTCAAGAACCATATGTATTGCAAATGATTTTTATAGTATTATACTTGTATTCCTATGCGAGTCAAATATTTTTTTTTAGGTTTTAAGAGGTATAAGAAAAACCTTCAAATATCCAATTGATAATAACACAATCTTTACAGGATCAAGAAAGAATTTTTGTCTAAAATTGAATATAAAACTCTAGGAAAGTGCAAAGTTACTTCGTTCTGAAATGAGAAATCTGGTGCTGACATAAATTTTTATTGATGTTGGCACTATTAAATCATGAAATCTAGCTGCACAAAATACCGATTACTTTGCAGATTATATAATTACTTCTTGTTGCTTAATTACGAAAGACGGTGAACAATAAGATGATAATTATGCTTTGCAGTAAAAAAAAAAATACCAATATCATTTGGAGAACCAAAAAATCTGTAGAATTAGATTTTTAGAATAAAATCTTTCCCTCTATTAAATACTAGAATGCATATTTAGAACCGGATTAAACATTGACTTGGAGAAGACATTGTATCATGGAATCATTGTGATTGATCATTGAGTTATTATTTAAACCAGTTGAACCATTTATAATTAAAATAATATCAAAATATTTTTATATATAAAAAAAGTTAAGAGGATTATAATAACATATAATATTTAATAAGAGTTTTTTATGAATAAATTAATTAATTATGACAAAATTCAACTTAATATCTATTTTTTAGACATGAAAAAGTAACATGTTACAATGTGAAATGTCTTGGAATAAATAAAACATATAATTGTGCTTTTCGTTTAACTTCATTGTTACTCACTTTAAACCACCGCAATTCTTCACTTCTTGCCTCTGCCAATGTCTATATTTTACCTACCAACTCACTTTTTTTTTTACTGTTGCAACTATAAGTTTAAATGGGATTCAATCTAAATGAGTTTGAAAACGAAATTGATATGTGATAAGTGACAAGAAGGGGAGGAGGGGTTTATATCTTGTCTCTTGCAATGTGAATAAGAGAAAACAAAAATGGGGGGATGAAATGCAATGAGCGATTACCTTCGTTGAGGAAAAAAGTACTCCCACTTCGGTGAGAGTCAAAAAGTTGGCGTCTGTTATGTTCTATCAATAAGGTTGGTGCTGTAGGTGCCGAACGTAAGTTCTTTGGTGTGCCATGACTTCGTCTTTCAACGTAGTTCGGTGAAGTTTAAGGTAATTTTTTTAAGGTGTAAGATAGTTCAATTTATGATTCACCGGTCACACTTGACAAGTCCGATTCTTAAGAGGGTACTAAAATGATGCAATAAATCTGTGAACTTTTACAACATACTGGGATAAACAATTCATATGAATGCAAATTTCTTTAATGTAGAATTCGTCTCGATGGCCGTGGTTGAACTTGATGAATGTCACATGCTATTATATCGATCACTATCGTTTCACGTTCATGCACTATCGCAATTTCTAAAGTTTTAATGGTCACGGTTGAATGTGTTGCTCTCTGATGGAACAGTGAAGAAATCTAAGAAGAAGAGAATGAAGACTATAGTAGTATGCATCTCATTCAGATTATCAGATACAGACATTTATAGAAGATGAATATAACTAATTACTCAAACTTCATTAACAGAAATGTAACTAAAGTCATGTGCTAGACACATGCTCTGACACTCCTCTGCAAACTCAGGGAGGCTATATCTTCCACCCAAAGTTTGTTCCCAAGGTAATTAAAAGTTAGCGCTTGAGAGTGCTTTGGTCAAAACATCTGCATCCTGTTCAGTGGCTGGAATGTGCTTCACCTCAATTTTTTTGTTGAGTACTTTGTCCCCCACAAAGAAAAAATCTAGTTCTATATGCCTTTTTCTTGCATATAGAACTGGGTTGCAGATACTTGGACTGTGCTCAAGTTATCACAAAAGACAGTAGAAACTTTTTTAACCTCAACATGCAATTCCTTCAATAGTGACTGAAGCCATGTTATCTCTGCAACTGTGTTTGCAAGTCCCCTGTATTCGGCCTTTTTGCTAGACCGAGATATAGTGTGTTGGTTCTTGCTAGACCATGATATCAAATTAGAACCAACATAGACACACAAGCTAGAGGTGGATTTTCGGTCATCTAGTTCTGAATGACTGAATCCCACTCGGCATCCCAGAAACCAACAATATGAAGATTGTTGCATCCTTTAAGATGAAAGCCAAAGTTACTTGTTCAACTCAAACACCTTAACACTTTTTTGTTGCTTTCTAATTGGATTCCAACGGATTGTGCATAAATTGACAAAATTTATTGACACAAAATGAGATTCTGGCCTTGGAGCCGCGAGGTACAGTAGGGCACCTACTATGGATCAATATAATGCAGAATCACTCTCAGTTGCTTCCTTCTTTTGAGAGTTTTAGAGTAAATTTTATCCTCATAATTTTGATACATTTAGTTTAAATTTTTATTTAGTTTTTAATAATTTATTTTTAATTTTACGTATAATTATATATTTATTTTATAAATAAAAAATAGATAAAGAATTGAAGTAAAATTTGAAAAAAAATTAAAGTAAAGGAGCAAAAATTATATATTTTTAATAATTTCGATATTGTTTTATTAATGTGGGTTTAACTCTTATTCTCTTATTGAAATGATTTAAAATATTATAAAAAATTTAAAAAAAATATTTATAATTTTTATATTTTAAAATTGTAAATATCGCCATACTAGGTTTTAACATTGTGACAATATGACAATAATTGATTTTTTTTTTTAAAGAATTTGAATTAAACTAAAAGATCTTTTAATTATTAAAAATAGAATTTGAATAAAATTAAACCACTTATTATAAAAAATACTCTTAAAATATAAAATTAATCAATCTAGAGAGAGAGAACATAGTAAAAAAATCCTTAGCACAGAGAGAGAAAATTAAATCTCTAAATCGATCATCAATTTCTCTTTTTCATATCCTTCTGTTATAGGGCTTTCTGTCATAATTGCTCCTTTTATTCTGCTTATGAAACGTTGCGGCTTCTGGCATGGTAACCAGAGATCTTTGCACTGGAGTCATTTCATGAGTTGATTTGAGAGTTTGCTAAGGTTCGAGGCATCTGTTATATATATTGAAGTTAGAATTTTATGCCCCAAAGAGGTTTTCCTTTTTCTAATCTTTTCAATCTAAAAATTTTTGGAAGCGAGGATTTGCTGCTTTTCTCGATAATTGCTTTAGAATTTTAGGCAATCGCCTCAAAGCTTCACATAGATAGTAAGATATTAGCATTTACCTGAGTGGTATCCAATCCTGTAAAAGTGGTACTTAATATGAATGTGCCAGTTATTTCTGGAAGTCTCCTAGCTGTATGTAACTAAGCCTTGCTTGTTATCAAGGAAAACTAGTAATATTTTGCCCTTTTTTAAGTGTTCTCTTTCACTCTTTGTGTATCTCTAGGCGTGTGCTTGGAAACAATTTTTTACTTTGGTAGTCATAATTATACATATAACTGGGCATGCTGGGGTTGGTAAGATGTGGCCTAATGTAATCTTTGTAATGGCTTAATGCAATTCTTCATTTCATGCTGGCAAAAAATGAAGGTTGTTTTGGTTTGCATGGTCTTGCTAGTTCTGGACACCTTTTTTTTTGTTTTGTTTTTTTATGAAAATTAAGAGTATCTCTGCAGATATTATTGTGAGTAATCCTTGAGCTTTAGAACGATTATAATTTTAAACCTTCCCCACAATAATGTCTTTTAGGATTTGAATCTTTGATTGTTTTTCTAAGGTTGTACCCCTCCGACCAACTATTTGTGGATAGTTCTATACTTCTTTGACCCTTCATTTCATGTAGTTTTCTAACGCTTGCTGATTGAAGCTAATTATTTTTAAGGATCCATCACAACTAACAATTTGATTAGAATGCTGGTTCCAAAAGCATTGCCAAGCATGGTTGATTAAATCATATCATATTTGAGAGTGAATCTAATAGCTGGCCTTAGTGCCTTCATGCCATAAGATGATATCACATACGATTCAGTGAAGGACTGAAGTCATTTCATACTGTCAAAAGCCAAAACAAAGCATGCTATACCATCTATCTCATATTAATATCTTTTTGACTTCATTGCAATGCAAAGATGCTGATAAAAATAACACGGTAGAGGCAGATGAATAGGGTGACACACTTCAAAATACAAAATTAAAACTGAAAACAAATAATGTGGTCAAACTTGTTTTTATCACTTAGAACATAATATTAATGAAGCAATATGTATATGTGATTAGAAGAGCAAGGAAACAATGAAGCAAGAATGCAATTGGATCACATTTTTACAAGAGAAGACAGCAATCAGTATGTTCAAAACCAGAACTGGACAGAAGAGAACTTAGAACACAAAAACCAATTTATGAACAAGGCTTCTTGATGCTAAAACATAATACATACCAGCAGAAAAAATAATAAAATAAATATGATAAATAAATATTCTTTTCATTCAGATTATTAGATAAAGTCCTTAGATACAGACATTTATAGAAGATGAATATAACTAACTATTCTAACCTTATTAACAGAAATGTAACTAAAGTCATGTGCTAGACACATGCTCTAACACTCCTTTGCAAACTCAGGGAGGCTATATCTTTCACCCAAAGTTTGTTCCCAAGGTAATTAAAGTTGGTGCTTGAGAGTGCTTTGGTCAAACCACCTGCATTCTGCTTAGTGGCTGGAATGTGCTTTACCTCAATTTTTTTGTTGAGTACTTTGTCTCTAACAAAGAACAAATCCAATTCTATATGCCTTTTTCTTGCGTGTACAACTGGGTTTGAAGATACCTGGACCGTGTTCAAGTTATCACAAAAGATAGTAGGAACTTTATCAACCTCAACATGCAATTCTTTCAATAGTAACTGAAGCCATGTGATCTCTGCATCTGTGTTTGCAAGTCTCTTGTATTCGGTCTTTGTGCTAGACCGAGATATAGTGTGTTGCTTCTTGCTAGAATATGATATCAAATTAGAACCAAGATACACACACCAGCTAGAGGTGGGTTTTTGGTCATCTAGGTCTGAACCCTA
The DNA here is from genome assembly GCA_037074535.1 of Gleditsia sinensis. Taxonomy (NCBI): domain Eukaryota; kingdom Viridiplantae; phylum Streptophyta; class Magnoliopsida; order Fabales; family Fabaceae; genus Gleditsia; species Gleditsia sinensis. The sequence continues at coordinate 77,450,716 of CM073465.1, forward strand.
GTCTGAATCCGAGAAACCAACATTATGAAGATTGCTGCACCTTTCAAGATGAAGGCCAAAGTTACTTGTTCCACTCATATACCTTAACACCCTTTTTGTTGCTTTCTAATAAGATTCCAATAGGGTGTCCGTAAACTGACAAAGTTCATTGACACAAAATGAGACTTTAGGCTTGCAGCTGTGAGGTACTGTATGGAACTTACTATGGATCAATATAGAGCAGGATCACTCACAGTGTTGCTTCCTTCCTTTGAGAGTTTTAGGCCTGCTGTCATAGGAGTAAGAGTACTCTTGGCGATTGACATTTTGGCTTTGTTCAGCAAGTCCTTAATCTACCTTGATTGAGTTAACAGCAGACTGCCATCACCAGCCTTGTGCACTTCAGCCCTCAAGAAGTAGTTTAGCTATCCTAGGAGAAGGCATGACTCATTTCTCCTATTAAGGAAGCAAGGGCATCTTCGGAATCCCCCATTATTAGTATGTCATCCACATACAGGAGAATGAAGAGAGAAGGGTGTTGTGTTATACTTATGAATAGTGAGGTATCGCATCTACTAGACTTGAAGCCCGGTTGAGTATGTGTTGTAGCGAACTTCCCAAACCAAGCCCTAGGGGCTTGTTTGAGTCCATATAAAACCTTCTTTAGTTTGCAAACTAACCTCCTATCATTGCTTTCAAACCCTTGTGGCTGCTCCATGTACACTTTCTCATTTAGCACCCCATTTAAGATTGCATTGTTCACAAGCAATTGGTGTATCTTCCATCCTTTTGACAAAGTTAATGTGAGAGCTACTCGGATTGTAGTGGATTTTATGATTGGGCTGAAGGTTTCATTGAAGTCAAATCCCTCTGTTTGATGGAAACTTTTAGCCACCAATCTTGATTTGAATATTTGAATGGACTCATCTGCATTTTTCTTGATTCTATATACCCACTTACAGCCAATAGTTGTTCTGTGTGCTGGTAATTCAACCAAATCCCATGTTTGATTTTTCATAAGAGCTGCATCCTCTTCCTCCATTGCTTTCTTCCAACTGGATGCAATAAGGCAGCCTGGACAGATTGAGGTTCTCTTTCTACAAGAAAGACCCTTGGTTTGAAGACTCCAGGTTGAGCTATTGTAGTCATAGGATGACAGGGTAAATTAAGGGGTTGAGACTGAGATGATCTAGTAGAAACACCAGTTCCAAGTTCTGCTGGCATTGTATCATCTGCAGATTCTGCAATATATAGATCAGTAGCTGACAGCATCTCATTATCTTGTTCATGTGGCTGCATAGGCAAATGATCAGTAGCAGGAACAGAAATTTGTAACTTGGAATTGTCTATGAAACATTGGGCATTAGACGACTCAGAGGGGAAAGGAACAGTAGGAATAGAAGAAGAAATAAAGAAAGGAGAAGAAGGAGAGGAAGTTGGTGTTTTGCTTTGAAAGGAAGGAGTGGCAGCAAAAGGGAAGTGATGTTCATTGAAGATGACATCACTAAAAATGAGTAATTTACCATCTGGACTTAATTACTTGTACCCTTTGTGCTTAAGTACTAGAAATGAATAGTTTGTGTTAATTATATGGTCGAATATAATGATAACAAGAGCAACCAAAATTTTCCAGGTGTGTGTATTTGGGGCAATCCTCCCCCAACCCCCCCTCCCCCCAACAAGTTAGTTTGAAGGGCTTTTAATTTGGTTTGAAACTGAAGTTCTGCCATTTTCTTAAATTGGAGGAATGTTGACAATCCATCAGACTTATGTCTTAGCAAATATATCCAAGTGAACTTTGTGCATGCATCACCAGCTAATGTAGTATGAAAAGCCATGGAAGGATTTAACTGGGGCAGGACCCCATAGATCACTATGTACCAGTTCAAGAGATTTTGTAGAAGAAGTAGTTGATAAAGATGAGGCCAATCTGTCAGCTTTTGCAAGACTGCAAGCATGACAGAAATCAAAGCCACTTTTGTTCATTGTTTGAACTTTTATGCTACAGGAATTGAGTAGAACTTTTACAATCAAAGAAGAGGGGTGACCTAATCTATTATGCTACTTGAAATTCAAAAGAAACATTAATGTTTGAAACGAGAGCAGTTGTGACAGTAGCTTAAGTGGAACTGTGAGTTCGAGGAGGTTGGCAGCAATCAAAGACATAAACGCCATCTTTAACTTGTCCTTTCAAAACGATTTGTTTAGTTGCATGTGATTCAACATAGTAACAGTGAGGATGAAACTCGAAAAACAATGCATTGTCTCGAGCAAAGGCTGAAACACTAAAACAGATTTTTCGACATAGTAGAAACAAGCAGAAGGTTTTTAAAGAAAGGAAGGAAGAAGAAACAAGAAGACTGTTTACCAATATGCACTTGATCTTGCAGAGTGAACTCAGTACTAGCCATCATATGTTGATGATTGGGGGTGATATGATGTGTTGCCCCTGAATCAATATACCATGAACTGTCCACAACTGTTTCGAGTGTAGCCACTGTAGGCATATATCCCCGAGACTAGCCAGTAGATCTATGATAACAATCCCCACCCGAGTGCCCTGACTTGCCACATACTTGGCAGGCGACATTACCTCTTCCAGAACTAAACCTGCCTCTGCCTTTGACCACCAGAATTGGACACATTTTACCCTGCATAATTGACAGTTTGAAATCCGGAACCTCTATCTTTTAGACGAGTAATAGCCATGATTGACAGAAACCACATCAAGCATCCTATTATGTTTGTGCTAACAACAGAGACTCTATCTCACCAACAGGGTATGACTCAGTTCTTGAGGAGATTGATGTGATGAAACCATCATACTCGGTGAGGTAAACCATCTAGAATTGCCTCCACATGATCTGATTCAGAGATTTATTAGCCAACCGAAATGAAAGAATCAACTAAGGTTTTTATTTTGAGCAAATATTCTGTGATAGAGGAATTTCGCATCTTAGTATTTTGCAATTGTGTCTTAAACTGGGCAAAGAAGACTTGAACACAAAGCCATACTTCATACGAGCGAGTATTCACAGCCAACAATCCGGGTCAACACTCGCTGTCATGGACGAAAGAATCCATGATAGAAGCAGTTGATCTTGGCGTTCCCAGAGTAGAAAATCATCACTAGCGTTACCAATTTCTTGATCATTTTCAGATTGAAATGTGCCGGTATATATGTGCCTTCAATGAATTTTCGCACATTATGGCCCTTGATCGCAGCTAGCGTTTGTTGTTTCCACAACAACTAGTTGGAATCTTAAGCATGATTGCAATCGGATGAGTGAATGTCACAAGATCAGGCTCCTGTGTAGAAGGATATAATGATGCAGTCTGATGAAACTCCATCACCAGAGTATTCTGTGCTCTGTTAACATAATAGAATTGCGAAGAAAGCCAAGAAGACGAGAACGAAAACTACAGCAGAATGTTTCATTAACAGAAATGTCACTAAAGTCACGTGCTAGACACATGCTCTACCACACCCAGTTGGACATGGAGGATAATTGTTTCTTTTGCTCTAGATACAAGTCTTACCCACTCATTTACGTCGATGTGAGGAACTAAACCTAGAATTTCTTTTCAATTTCGTTGTCATTTTGGGAATTTTTTTTTTAAAATAATCCTAGGTGAATTCTGGGCCGCAGAGTACGGAGAACCCTGGTGCACAATCTGAACAATTTATGGGCCCTGAGAACTTGATAAAAAAAGGAACCCCAAATTCGTTTCGAGCCATGCTCCTTTTTGTTAGAGATCTCAGAGCTCATTTAATATGATAGAATAAATTTTAATATAAAAAATATTATTATTTTATTTGTGATGAAAAAAATTAAATAATATAATATTTTATTATTTGATTAATAGATAAATTAAAAAAAGAAAGATAAAATAAACAAAATAATTAAATTAATTTTAATATAAAATAATTAAATTAATTTTTTTAAATAAAATAAAAAAATCTTTTTAAAAAAAAATATGAAATTAGCATGGAATCCTGAATTCCATCCATATAGGAAGGAGTCCTTTTTTTTATTAGATGATGGAATCTAGCATTTTATGGAATTCTCCATTCCATCAAATTAAATACTAGAATCTCACTTTCCATCTAAGATTTTTTTTCATTTCATTGCACCAAACAATAAAAATTTTGTGGAATGTATAATTGGATGGTTTGTTAAAGGGAGCATATAGATACAATAATGTACTGTGTGCTCGCGTATTTAAAATATAGGCTATTATTATCCAAGAGATTTTTTTATAATAAAATTAGTTTTTGTTAATTTATCTTTGCATGTGGTCATTTGCAAACTTGCAATGATCTTTGACTTGAATATTTTTATTTACTTTGAGTGAACCTTTCTCTCTTCTTTCCCTCCCTTCCTCTATTTCTCTCTCCCGATCATGTTGAAGTATTTTTATTCCTGAACATGTAAAGGCCGGTGACATAGAGAAATTTGATTCTATGAAAGTATGTATATGTATGTATGTGTGTGTGTGTATATATATATACACACACACAGTGTCAATGAACCCTAGCGGGATATTACACTTAAAATTGTTTTGAGTCCACCATTGTTTGAGAACGATGGATAGTAGCACTCTTTTCTTCAGTTTCTGCAGGAGAAATTAAACAAGAAAGAAAATAAAGTAAATGAAGGGAACAAGGAACTGATCCAACCTTTCTGCTGGGCTATCTGATGAAAAGAATGCTAAGTTATTAATTTAAACACTTTTTCCTGTGTGCGTTAATAGCTAGGTACGCACTTTTGTTTCTTTTTCTTCTTCAAATTGATTCTTTTTATAAAGATCTTAAATTCTTAACCAAGTTCTCATGTTCTTTCTATATATGCTTTCATTTGTTCACACCAAAAGAAGATCATCCCAAATAAGTACTTCACTTAATTCAGAAACTAAGAAATGATTAGCAGAAAAACCAAAAAGATAAAAAATGAATCACATCTGAAATGAAGAACATTTATTATATATAGTACTATTTTTCAGAACAACACAGAATTTAATACTTTAGACAATGAAGAGTATGAAGTCCCTTTCATCAGAACAACATTACATTATTAATTGTACGCAGTATAAATAAGGATTAAGGACGATTTATTGATGATACATTGGCACATATATGGGCCAATGAGACATACGTCCATGATTCTTAACACCCCGTGATATGAGATATTATTTATTTTAACGGCATTGGAAACTTGCCTTCCACAGTTGTTGACGACAAGGCTCAAGGCATGATCAACGTTGACGATGATGCCCAGGACATTGGCTCGAATGCCAGTGCAAAGGCACGCAGCAACTTCAAGATCAGCAAGACCCTGAAGGAGGGAGCAGCAAGGGCGGGTAGGTGGTAACCCAACCCGAACATTCACCAAACCCAGCAAATTGGCACACACACCCAACTTGAGGGCATCAATAGGGCAAGAAGCCGGTGGGGGTGCAGGGGACTGGGAGCTAACCATGGAGAAGAAAAGTAGGTTCAGAGATAAGGAAAAGGGCCGCGGATGAAAGAACCTTGTTGGAAGCCATTTTCACAAACACACTTGCTATAATTGGTTTTGGCTAGCTGGTTAAGAGGAAGGTGCACGGGAGGGGTATTTATAGATGAGGATCTTCATGGGTTTCTTCGGGTTTTGGTTCAAAATAAGGGCAAATTACAAATTACATCCTTCTAATTTGATTGAAAATGATCAGTTTGTTTTCTTGTAAACCCTTAATATGGTTTGTTGTGTTAATCAGTTAATCACTATGTGATATTTTTATTATTTAAATTTTAATAACATAACCACGTGAATGTATAAATGATGAATACTTTTATTATTTATAATATATTTTACTTATATTTGAAATAATTTTTTAGTCTTTTGAAATTATTATTGAAATCAAGATGACATTTTAAAATTTAATATTTTAGTTCCAATAATAATCTTATGACACTGTAAAATTGTATAAATTATAAATAAAATAGATTATTAACAATAAAATTATTAATCATTTTAACATATAAGTGATTATTTTTTTGTTAATATTTAGATAAAAATATCTCAAGCTGCTTAAATAATTATATAAAAAAATAAATACTTTAAACTATAAAAAGAAAAACTGTAGTTGAACAAAATTACACGAAAGTAACTGTAGTTTACTCTTTAAATAATTAGGCAGGATCTACCAGCAAGTAGTACTAGCTACGTATTAATAAGAACCATGACCTAATCAAGTTAGGTTTGATTTATTGCAAATGGCAGAGGCCGGAGCCCAATCTCGCACTGCCCAAAACAATGAGCTATATAGGGTCTACTAGCATAATATTAGTTAAAATTATATAAATATTTTAGAAAATTATACTTACATATTAATCGAATAATATTACATGAATTTTTTTTATGGGTCCTTCGTGTTTTATTGTTTTGATGATAGAGTTTTCCTCAGTCGATGGATGATAGACTTGTGGTCTTAGATCACGAATTGAAGAAGAAAAAATTATGATGATAGCATTGTTAACATGAATACATTGGAAAAAAATTATTATTTTTAACATAATTCTGACTTTGTTTTTTTGGTCTAAATTGGTCAAAAGAGCACAATTCAATGCCTTGTAAAATTCAAATTATAAAAAAGAATGAAGAGTAGAGTTGGGGAGCGCCCGTATATAGCGCATTTAAATAACTTTGCCCTGACTTTTCAATTTTGTTGATATTATTATCTCCGGCCTAAGCATGGCTACAAAACATGGCAAAATCAATTATTTATCAGTTTTCAACTTCAATTCAATACGCAGCAAATTGGAAGTTGGGGTAGAGCTGTTCAAAATCAATTTCATTCTATCCTAATTGAATGGATTCAAATCAATTCAAGTAAAATTAATCAAAACTGATTTTTTTAATAGGATAATAATTGGATGGAATTTTTCAAAAACTGATTTAATTAGTTCATTTGAGACATGTTCGATTTTAAAATTCAATTTTAACCGAACTGAATGATTATTTAATTAATAATTTATATTTTATAGTAGAATCATATAGTTTTAATTAATTTTTATTTGTCAATTTATGATTTTGTGGATATGGAAATATGATGCTTTAGTAACTATATACTAACTTTTGATAGTATTGTAAGTTTATTCACTTTATTCACATATATACAACTTCATGACAAGAAGTTACAACTAGTTCAACTAATAAAATTATAAAAAAGAATGGTATTTATTCACTTTATTCTATACTTTCAATTTTAAAAAAATATTGTAATGTCTCTCAATTTATATGTCTCAATGTAATGAGTATATTTTTATCCAAATTAGACATTAAGCTTTTGTCCTTCCAGGAGTCATGTGTGGATGACTCTTGTAGTTTTATACCATCTAACCACTTCAAAAAGTCTATTACACTCGTATTCCTATTTGCTTATAAGGAGTTCAAGAGATCACTATGTACCAGTTCAAGAGATCTTGTATAAGAAGTAGTTGACAAAGATGAGGGCAATCTGAGCTTTTGCAAGACAGCAAGCATGACTGAAATCAAAGCCACTTTTGTTCATTGTAGAAAGACTACATGAATTGAGTGCAACTTTTACAATCAAAGAAGAGGGGTGACCTAATCTATTGCGCCACTTGAAATTCAAAAGAAACATTTAAACTTTGAAACAAGAGCAGTTTTGACAGTAGCTTGAGTGGAAGTGTGAGATTAAGGAGGTTGACAGCCATCGAAGACATAAACTCCATCTTGAACTTGTCCTCTCAAAAGGATTTGTTTAGTTGCATGTGATATAACATAGTAACAGTGAGAACAAAGCTCGAAAAACATTTCATTGTCTTGAGCAAAGGCTGAAACACTAAAACAGATTTTAGACATAGTAGGAACAAGCAAAAGGTTTTTTAAAGAAAGCAAAGAAGAAGAAACAAAAGAAGACTGTAAAGTAGAATGCCCCATGCTTTTAATGGTCAAACCTGTTCTATTACTGATAAGCACTTGATCTTGCCGAGTAAACTCAGTACTAGCTATCATATGTTGATGATTGGGGATGATATGATGTGTTGCCCCTGAATCAATATACCATGAATTGTCCACAACTGTTTCGAGAGTAGCCACTGCACACATATATCCTCGAGGCTTTGTTTTGAAATAACTTCCTTGAGCATTATTCTCTTGACCAGTAGAAGAGGACTGCTGAGAGCTTTGATATTATTGATTATATCTATTATAACAATGCACACCTGAGTGACCTGACTTGCCACATACTTGGTAGGCAACATTATCTCTTCCAGAACTAAACCTGACTCTGCCTCTGAATCTATTGTTACCTCAAAAACCTCTAAAATTAATACCACCTCCGTAAACCCCAGAATTGGACACATTTTGCCCAGCATAATTGACAGTTTGAAATCCAGAACCTCTGTCTTTTAGATGGGTATTGGCCAGGATTGACAGAAACCACATCAAGCATCTTATTATGCTTTTCAAAACGACTTTCTTGTGCTTGTGCTAACAACAAAGACTCTATGTCACCAACAGTATATGACTCAATTCTTGAGGAGATTGATGTGATGAATGTAAGATAATCCATATGATCTAAACATGTTTCTAAATTCAAGATAACATGAATAAATCAATCAAATACGGAATAAAATAGGATTGCACCAACCTCCTGCCATTGTTTTTCTTCACGTTTTTTAAAAGTTTTGGTGCTTTCAAGTCTGGTCTCCCTCTCTCTATATGGTGTAAATTCGTAAGAATGTCAAAAGGGACAGACTCAGGGACCAAAACACATTTATATAGATGTTCCACCATCAAGAACATTCATGGAGGAGTTACCATATCAATAATGGCTTTTCATGGCCATTCAATCCCTCATTTAATAAAAAAAAATGTTGGACCATAAATCTGAATAATGGGATTTGATTATTAATAAAAGAAAAAAATGTTACATTCACCCACTTGGTCCATACGTTTAACCTAATGACTTAAATGAGTTATCAAACAACTTTCTTAAGAAATAAATACATGAATCATAGTGATAGGTCCTCTAAAATCGAGTAATATCAACCATGTATTACAATACATTTAGTTTCTCAAGTGTTATACTTAATGTGGTAACAAAAAATTAATGAATAAACCCTACATTTATTCTTGGTCCAAAACAAAATATGTTTTTCTCAAATGAATTAAAGTGAACACAGTCAGCAAAGTCTGAATCTGAATAGCCGATCACATCCAAATTGTCCGTTTGTCTATACATAAGCATGTAGTCTTTGGTCCCTTGTAGGTACCTCATGACTTTCTTTGCAGCTCTTCAGTGATCCATTCCTGAGTTACTCTGATATCGCTCGAGCATCCCCACAGTAAATGCAATGTCAGGTCTAGTGCAAACTTAAACATACATAAGGCTTCCGATGGCAGAAGCATATGGGATGTTCTTCATAGATTCCCTCTCAAGATTGTTCTTCAGGCATTGATTCAAATTGAACTTATCACCCTTCACAATGGGAGCATCACTTGGTGAACAATCCTGCATCTGAAATCTCTCTAAAACTTTATAGATATAGGTTTCTTGCGACAGACCTAAAATACCTCGAGGTCTATCCCTATGGATTTTAATGCCAATGACATAATGTAATAACCGTAAAATTTAACGAAAATTCCAAATAAAGAAAATTTAGAATAAAAGAGAGAATTTTGAAAATGGAGATAGGAACCGGTGAAAATAAGTTTATTTATTACATGGATTAAAGAATTACGAAAGAAAATATGAGAATTTATGTTTTGGCGCGTACTTTTTATTTTTAAATGATAGTATTTTGCTATAAGCAAATATATTTTTATTTATGTAGAAATGATTATGATTTGTTAAAAGTAAGTGGACTTTTAAGTAAAAGAAGTATTGTGTTGCTTAAAATAATTATAACAGCCTCTATTTAATTTTTATGGTATTTTTAAAAATATTCTTTCTTTTAATATGAATAAAGATATTTGTTTTGAAATTTGTTTTATTACGATTTTTATCAAGAAAAATCATGATTTAAGAGTTTAACTAAAGATTTACGAGAATGGAAATTTTTAGAAAATTTTGAGATATTTTATGATGAAAAACAGAATTTATATGAATTTATATAAAAGAAAATTTTATTATTAATTATTTAATAATGATTATTATATTAAAAAAAAACAAAAAATGACAAAATAAAAAGGGGAAACCGTAGGTTATCGTCTGCAAGAAAATTGGAAACGGAGAGAAGGAGTGAATAGTGCATAGGAGTGAATAGCACCTTTAATTTTCTTCTCTCGATCTGGAGCGTCTATGGGTTTCTAATCTCAAAACTGAAGGTGCTACTGGATTCAGGACGAAGAGTACTTCAATTTTGACCGATCAGTTTTCCAAATCAACCGTTGAATCGCCGTAGATCTGAAGTAGCAAATCTCAATAAAAGGTAAGTTCTGAAAAACCTTACTTAGAGACTTCTAATTAGAAATCTGACTCCGTAGATGGATTCAGAAACTAGATAAACATTAGGATATGAATTCGTTTTGTTGATTCGGTAAAAAATTTTGTGACGGTGAATAGTATTTTCCGACTGTGAATAGTGACTAAACTCCCGAAGTCATTTTTCAAGTTTTTGAACCTTCCGAACTCGATTTTGGAGTTTGTTTTACCGAATTCAGACCAGAAACGAGGATTTTAGGGCTGTCCAATCTGGAGCTCTTACTTGTGAGTAGATAATTTTTCCTTTGGCTTGTTTTTACTCTTCTTGAACTTTACATTAATAAATGAGTATGATTACATGTTATTTGTACATTTATATGTTTCTGAAATGATTTTGAATATCTGGAATGGTTGAGAAACGATATCTAGTTCAAGAAGAGTATGATTTTTGAAATAGGTTTTGAAATGCTTTGAATACGTTATTTCTAAATGCATTTCTCATTATATGACAATGAAAATATGTTATGCATGTGATATTGATTTATACAATAATATTTTGCCTCGGATATAGTCATGTGTATATGATTCCTCTGATTGGGAAGTTTTAACAGATGAAATATACTGAGACTGAAAGTCTGTTTTATATTGAGAATTTTATACTGTATTATATGGCATATGTGCATGTGGTATTTTCTGTGGAGGAATCCTATTGGAAACACTGTCTGCTAACAGCAGGTGATGTTAGCCCTGGTGCACACCTTGATTGCCTCAGCTAGCAGGGGAGGTGGTGCTAGCCTCGTGTGAGGGCCAACACACGGGAGATTATATGTGAAGGAGAGCGGAATGCCTCCTATATATGGGCGAGATGCCAGTTATATGAGATGTTATTTGCCTTTCCTTGCTGTGTGCTTGGGAAAAGACCCACATAGAGTCCCTTCGCGTGTCCTCTTGAATGGTAGTAGGGCAAACCTCAGCAAGAGGCTGAGTTTAGGCAAATCCTATACTACCAAGGTACGGAAGGGGATTAGACTTTGATGTGGTGGTTCTGATATGGGATCCTCCGAATATTTTATGAGACATGTTTTGATGCATAACATATTTTGATTAATGATTTTACAGTATTGAAAACGAATATGAACTTGACATGAGCATTGTTTATACAGTACCGCTTATGGTTTGAAAGACCTTATTATGATTTTTGAATAGAGAATATTTGAAAATGCGGGTCCCATGTGGATGTACTTCTGAAATATAATTTATGAATACTTAATTTTTATTAGATGAGTACATCCATATGTTGACCTGAGAGGTCTTAGGAGGTATTATCTGCTCACTGAGTTGTAAAACTCACTACACGATGTGGATTTATTTTTCAGATAAAGACATAGAGTTTGGTCCAACAACCACGTGATCGACTAGGGGTCGTACTCTAGTGGTGAGCCTACATTGTTTCTAGGCTCTCAATGTTTTATATTGTAATATATTTGTACTCTAGAGTTGCTCTGAAAGTCACAGGCAGGATCCTTGTTTCTGCTGTACTCTGATGTATATGTACTTGATTTGTATATGGTATATGTATGGGAAAATCTATATGTATCTGTTTCCTTGATAAAAGATTGAGATATTTATGTTTATGGAAAATATATGTTCATGATATACGTGTTTCACGTGCCCTAAAATTAGGGGCGTGACACATAAGATGCCTTACCCATATCCTTCATGTCAAAATTTTTAGAGAGGAATTGTTTCACCTTATGCAGCAAACCCTTATCGTTGGTTGCAAGCAAAATATCATCCACGTATAAAACAAGAAAACATATTTTACTCCCACTGACATTCTAGTATATACATTAATCCATGGGATTTTCAACAAATCTGAATGAAGAAATTACTCCATGGAATTTAAAATACCATTGACGGGAGGCTTGTTTTAAACCGTATATGAATTTATTAAGCTTACAAACCAAGTGCTCACCATCACTAGAGGAGAAATCTTCAGGTTGTTTCATATAAACCTCCTCCTCTAGATCACCATTAAGAAATGCTGTTTTCACATCCATTTGTTGCAACTCAAGGTCAAAATAAGCAACTAATGCCAAAATAATGTGAAGAGAATCTTTCTTAGATATAGGAAAAAAAGTCTCTGTGTAATCGATTCCTTCTTTTTGAGTAAATCCTTTAACAACGAGTCTTGCCTTGTATCTCTCAATGTTGCCTAATGAATCCTTCTTGGTCTTAAAGACCCATTTACAGCCAATGGCCTTTGCCCCATTAGGCAACTCTACAAGTTCCCAGACTCCATTACTCTTCATGGAATTCATCTCATCTGTTATGGCATCATACCACTTTGCAACTTATGGCTTGTGAAAATGTTTCAGGATCATTTTCAGCTCCGATATTATAGTCAGACTCTTGTAGATACACTATAAAATCACTAGGAATAGCTGATCTTTTTTCTTTTATAGATCTTCTTAATGTTATAGCCTCACCCTCTTGAAGAGTTTGTGGTTCAATTTGTTTAGGAACTACTTGTAAATCCTGAACATTTTGATCTAATTGATCAACTTGTAGAAACTCAATGACTGGTTGTTCAGTACCCGTTTGTACTTGAGGGGTGCTATGAACAATAACCAATCTGTCACTTGAAGTGGAAGGTTGATACTGTATATGATCATGTGTAGAAACTAAGTTCCTGAACTGATCACTCCCACTGATCAAGTTATTCTCAAACAACTTAGCATTTCTTGATTCCACTATCCTAGTTGTGTGAGATGGACAATAAAACCTGTAACTTTTGAATCTTTCGGCATATCCAATGAAATATCCATTAATGGTCCTCAGGTCCAGTTTCTTCACTTGTGGATTATATATCCTCACCTCAGACGGATATCCCCAAATGCACATATGTCACAAACTCAGTTTCCAATCTTTCCATAATTCAAAAGGTGTCTTTTGGACAGCCTTAATTGGAACTCGATTTAATATATACACAGCCGTCTTTAGTGCTTTAGTCCACAAGAATTTAGGAAGATTGGAGTTGCTAAGCATGCTCTGCACCATGTCCAATAATGTTCGATTTCTTCTTTCCACAATACCATTCTGGTCTGGAGAACCAGGCATAGTATATTGGGCAACAATCCCATGCTCTTAAAGAAACTTAGCAAAAGGATCAGGTGCTTGTCCATTCTCCGTGTATCTACCATAATATTCTCCACCTCTATCTGATCTCACTATCTTTATTTGATTTCTGCATTGGTTCTTAACTTCAGTCTTAAAGACTTTGAAGGCATCCAATGCTTCGTTTTTATTATGAAGCAAATAGATATACATATATCGTGAGTAATCATCTATAAAGGTGATGAAATATTTCTGACCATGCGCATCCATGTTTGGACAGCATATATCAGTATAAATGATCTCTAATATGTGCGAACTCCTATTAGTACCTTTCTTAGACATGTTGGTATGCTTTCCTTTAATGTAGTCCACACAAGTCTCAAAGTTAGTAAAATCTAAAGTACTAAGTACCCCATTTTTTACTAACCTCTTAATTTTCTCTATGGAGATGTGTCCTAATCTCCGGTGCCATAACATAGAGGAATCATCGTTAATATTACACCATTTAATATCAGTTTGAACTTGCATTGAACAATAAGTAGCATCACTATGTAAATTAAGATGATAAAGACCATAAGACAAAATACTATTCCCAACACAATCTGAATTATATAATAAATTGAATGATGTGTCTTGAAAATTAAAGGAATATCCAAAAAGTACAAGTCTGGAAACACAAATCAAGTTTCGTGAGAAACTTGGTACATAAAAGGTCCTTTCTAACTTTAAAGCATAGCCACTACTTAAAGTTAAAATACAAGTTCCAATTGCTTCCACATGTGAGCCTATCTTGTTGCCTGATAAGATGCTCTGCTCACTTCCCACTGGTTTCCTTAGGTTTTGCATATCCTATAAGGAGTTTACAATATGGATTGTTGATCCAGAGTCAATCCACCAAGTGTTAATATTAACATTAGCCATATTAGATTCATAACAGACAAACGAGATTAATTTACCTTTCTTCTTAAGCCACTTTTGGAATTTGGCACATCCTTTCTTCATGTGTCCCTTCTTTTTACAGAAGAAACACTTTGCTTCTTTCTTAATATCAGCCTGAGGTGGTATTTTACCTTTCCTCTTCTGATTAGCTTGAGACTTATCGGGTTTATTCTTCCCACGAGCTGTTGCCAGCAATGTTCATGTGTCCCTTCTTTTTACAGAAGAAACACTTTGCTTCTTTCTTAATATCAGCCTGAGGTGGTATTTTACCTTTCCTCTTCTGATTAGCTTGAGACTTATCGGGTTTATTCTTCCCACGAGCTGTTGCCAGCAATGCACTCTCACCCACCTCCATCATTAGCCTTTCTTCTTCTTGTACACACATGGTAATTAATTCATTAATTGACCATTTGTCTTTATGCGTGTTATAAGAAATCTTGAAAAGCCCGTATTCTTGTGGAAGGGTGTTCAGAATGTAGTGCATTAGGAAGGACTCCGACATATCAACCTCGAATTTTTTGAGTTGAGCTGAAATATCACGCATTTGCATTATGTGCTCGCGCACACCTCTTACACTGGTGAGTCGGAGAGAAGAGAACTTCATGATCAGGGTGCTTGCTAAGGCCTTTTCAGAAGTGATGAACTGTTTGTCAATGGCTTTCAGCAAATCTCAGATCTTCTCATGCTGATCGACAGAACCACGTATACCGGCGGTGATTTTAGTCTTAATGAACATCATGCTGAGCCAATTGGATTGCTCCCATCGCTTATATAGCGCAATTTTATCCGGCATGTTTTCATCAGTGATTGTAGGTGGTTCGTCTTTCCTAATAGCATAATCTATGTCCATCCACCCTAAATGGAGGAGTATTCTCTCCTTCCATACCTTATAGTTATCTCTTCTAAGTTCAGAAATATCACAGTGAATATCAGAGAAACTAGTAGATTGAGAAAATATATAAAATCCAAAAGCTTATGTCAAAATTTTTGAGGCTCATTAGTCTAATTTTTCATGTATTACCAATGTAAACATGTTTATATATGAATCTAGTGACATAAAAATTGCCGGTGGGTTAAAATTTTAATTCAAGTAGATTCATATGTACTTTATGATAGAATTATCAAATTATGTACTTAATTTCATATCTTATGGATACATTATGAAAATAATTTGATTTTCTATCCAAATATCTTTATGATAAAACTTATTAGATTATGTACCAATTCATAACTCTTGTGGGTAAATTATAAAAATAATTTGACATTTTATCCTAATTAATTATATAAATATAATAAAAATTCCTGTGGGATTAAATTTATTATGCTAAATATAATTAATCACAATACTATGTCTAATTCTTTATGTGAATCTAAAAAAACTTAATATATAATTTTAATTAATTAAAGATGCTATGGCTAATCCATAATTAATTAAGATTATAAGAATCACTAGACATATTATTAAGTTTTATGAGAATAATCCTAAATTACATACAATCTAATAATATCAAAACTTAATGACATATTAGAGTATATAAATAAATATCTCATAAATAAACAAAATTTGCATAATTAAACTAAATATTATGCACAAAATGCTCATTCTTAATAGCATGAAAATAAAACATAAAAAAATATTCATGCATCATAAAAATATTTAATTCAAATTGCATGTATATAAAATTACATAATAACATATATACATACATATAAAATAATTCAAAGAATTATAAATATGTCAACCAAATATTAAGGGAAAAGATATTCTATATGCAAAAACCCTTAAGAATATTTTTCTGCCAATCTTACACCAGCAGGCACCCATGGCCGAGTGGCAGAGTGCAAATAAGTACTTTCTGGTCATGGGTTCAAATCCCACGGATGCAGAATATAATGTATTTACTAACAAATCTTTAAATATTAAACACTGCACTCAGAAGACAGAATAGCATCACTTGCCTAGTGGCAAACCAGTGCAGTGCCTCCACAGGGACCTTGGTTCTATTCTCACTGTGTCCAGGTTTTTTATGTGCATTTTTAAAAGAAACTATAAATATTAAAACATGTCCAAATATAACTAAAAATGCACCTCGGTCCAGTGGCTAAAACATGTCCAAGCATACTTAAGGGCGCAGGTTCTAGCCCTCCTGATGCAATTTCTTATGCATTTTAACAGAAGCCTTTACACAATGCTATAAATAAATAAAAAACAGCATGTATTTAACTAAAGAACACCGTCTGGTTGAGCGGTCAAAGCCATGCAGTTCAATACTTGCCACTGCAGTCGTTGGGAAATATTTTTTTTTAAAACACAAAACACTGTTCATCTTCAACCTCTAGACGGGTTAGAAAAACCCAGTTGTGACCCGGTTCAAACCCACGAGAAAACCAGAATTTTTCTCCCAATTTTGACCATAAAAAATGATGCATAATATATCGAAATGATCAGAAAACAATATCCTAATGATTCATGATTTCATATTACATCAAAAGCGCCAAAACATTCTTAGAAAAAACATGAACAGTACCACCATATATGTAAAGCAAAGCAGAGGTAATTTTTTGCTTTGATACAAAATGTAAGATAATCCATATGATCTAAACATGTTTCTAAATTCAAGGTAACATGAATAAATCAATCAAATACGAAATAAAATAGGATTGCACCAACCTCCCGCCATTGCTTTTCTTCAAGTTTTCTAAAGGTTTTGGTGCTTCCAAGTCTGGTCTCCCTCTCTCTAGATGGTGTAAATTTGTAGGAATGTCAAAAGGGATAGACTCAGGGACCAAAACACATTTATATAGATGTTCTATCATCAAGAACATTCATGGAGGAGTTACCATCTCAATAATGACTTTTCATGGCCATTCAATCCCTCATTTAATAAAAAAAAACGTTGGACCATAAATCTGAATAATGGGATTTGATTATTGATAAAAGAAAAAACTGTTACAATGAAACCATCATACACGGTGAGGTTAACCATCTAGAATTGCCTCCACATGATCTGATTCAGAGATTTATTAGCCAACCGAAAGTAAAGAAACAACTAAGGCTTTTATTTTGAGCAAATATTCTGTGATAGAGGAATTTCCCTTCTTAGTATTTTGCAATTGCGTCTTAAACTGGGCAAAGAAGTCTTGAACACAAAGCCATACTTCATACGAGCGAGCATTCACAGCCAACAAGCCGGGTCAACACTCGCTGTCATGGACGAAAGAATCCATGATAGCAGCAGTTGATCCTGGCATTCCCAGAGTAGAAAATCATCACTAGCGTTACCAATTTCTTGATCACTTTCAGATTGAAATGTGCCGGTATATCTGTGCCTTCAATGAATTTTCGTAGATTATGCCCCTTGATCGCAGCTAGCGTTTGTTGTTTCCACAACAAATAGTTGGAATCTTCAAGCTTGATTGCAATCGGATGAGTGAATGTCACAAGATCAGGCTCCTGTGTAGAAGGATATAATGATGCAGTCTGATGAAACTCCATCATCAGAGTATTCTGCGCTCTGATGACATAATAAAATAGTGTAGAAAGCCAAGAAGAGGATGAAAACTACAGCAGAATGTTTCATAAGAAAAATCACTAGAGTCACGTGCTAGACACATGCTCTAACCCACCCAATTCGACATGGATGATAATCGTTCCTTTTGTTCTAGATATAAGTCTTACCCACTCATTTTACATCGATGTGAGGAACTAAACCTAGAATTTCTTTTCAATTTCGTTGTCATTTTGGGAATTTTCTTTTTAAATAATCCTGGGTGAATTCTGGGCCGCGGAGTACAGAGAACCCTGGTGCACATTCTGAACAATTTATGGGCCCTGAGGCCTTGATAAAAAGAGGAACCCCAAATTCGTTTCGAGTCATACTCCTTTTGTTAGAGATCTCAGTTAAGATTTTGTGGAATGTATAATTGGATGGTTTGTTAAAGGAAGCATATAGATACAATAATGTAATGTGTTCTCGCGTATTTAAAATATAGCCTATTATTATCCAAGAGTTTTTTTTATAATAAAATTAGGTTTTGCTAATTTATCTGTGTATGTGGTATTTGCAAACTTGCAATGATCTTTGACTTGAATATTTTTATTTACTTTGAGTGAACCTTTCTCTCTTCTTCCCTTCCCTTCCTCTATTTCTCTCTCCGGATCATGTTTAAGGATGATGTCAAAACGAGGAACCAAACCCAGAAACTAATGAAAGTATTTTTATTCCTGAACATGTAACGGCTGGTGACAGAGAGAAATTTGATTCTATGAAAGTATGTATGTGTATATGTATATATGTATGAGTGTGTGTGTGTGTGTATATATATGTATGTATGTATATAGTATGGAAAATTATTAATAAGGATCATGTCCAATTAATCCGAGTGTCAAAGAACCCTAATGGGATATTACATTTAAAATTGTTTTGAGTCCACCGTTGTATGAGAACAGTGGATAGTAACAGTCTTTTCTTCAGTTTCTGCAGGAGAAATTAAACAAGCTAGAAAATAAAGTAAATGAAGGGAATAAGGAACTGATCCAAGCTTTCTGCTGGGCTATCTTATGGAAAGAATGGTAAGTTATTAATTTAAACACTTTTTCCTGTGTGCGTTAATAGGTACGTACTTTTGTTTCTTTTTCTTTAACAAATTGATTCTTTTTTATAAAGATCTTAAGTTCTTAACCAAGTTCTCATGTTCTTTCTATATATGCATTAATTTGTTCACACAAAAAGAAGATCATTCCAAATATGTGCTTCACTTAATTCAGAAACTAAGAAATGATTAGCAAAAAAGCCAAAATGAAAGAAAGAAAGAAAAAAGAATCACATCTGAAAGGAACAACATTTATTATATATAGTACTATTTTTCAGAACAACACAGAATTTAAATACTTTAGACAATGAAGAGGAAGATGAAGTCCCCTTTATCAGAACGACAGTACATTATTATTTGTAAGTAGTATAAATAAGGATTAAGGGCGCTTTATTGATAATAACTAATGTTCATTGGCATATATATAGGCCAACGAGACATGCGTCCATGACTTTTAACACACCATGATATGAGATATTATTTATTTTAACGGCATTGGAAGCCAGAGGGCACTTTCCTTCCGCAGGCGTTGAGGAGGATGCTCAAGGAAAGAGGAATGTTGAGGTTGATGCCCAGGATATTGGCTCTAAGAGCAGTACATAGACACACAGCAGCTTCAAGATCAACAAGACCCTCAATGAGGGAGCAGCAAGGGCGGGTTGGTGGTGATCCAACCACAATATTCACCAAACCCAACAAATTGGCACACACAGCCAACCTGAGGACATCAATACGGCAAGTAGGCAATGGGGTTCCAAGGTTTTCGGAGGTGGAGGTGGAGCTAACCATGGAGAAGAAAAGTAGGTTCAGAGATAGGAAAAGGGCCGTGGATGAAAGAGCCTTGTTGGAAGCCATTTTCACAAACTCACACTCAAGTTAGTTCTTGCTATACTTGGTTTTGGCTAGTTGGTGAAGATGAAGGTGCATGGGAGGGGTATTTATAGCTGAGCATCTTCCTGGGTTTCTTTGGGTTTTGGTTTAAAATAATTAGGAAGGATCTACCAGCTGGTTCTAGCTATTTATTAATGAAACCATGAATTAATCAAGCTAGGTTTGAATTATTGCAAATTGCGGAGGCTAGAGGATTTCGCCGTCAACCCAACCTCGCACTGTTCTAAATTTGACTTATTTTGGCACTAGACACAATTAAAATTAAAAAGACCCAATAGTGTCTAATTATTTTTTTAATATATATATATATAAGTGCCTTTTTCTTTTATGGATTTGAGAGTGATGAAGTTAGAGGGGTTGAGAGAAGTTTGATAAGGCGAGCATTTGTGGTCTTTTTGTTATAAGTTTATTTTTATTTGCATTTTTTTTGTTGAGCGAGTTTATTAATTTGTGTTTTAGTTAAATTGATTGACTAGTACAAGCTGCACATGAGTATGAGCAATAATATTTTTTACGTGTGCATGTTTAATGCTATTTTAAAATGAAAATAATAAATAATTTTAAGTAGATCAAAGTTATCAATTTATTTTAAATTTATAAGATTATGTTTATTTATTATATTATTATTTAAAAAAATTATACCTAAACACAATATTGTTATGTACCAAAAAAAGAACACAATATTGTTAAAAATATATTTAAGCAAAAAAGAAATTTCCACCACAATTAATACGTGGTCAACTCACACTGATATTAATGAGATAATGTTGATTTGAATCCTGTATTGACACAAATAAATAATGGAACCTAGCTAGCTAATGATTTGTAATCAGAAATATTAAATTGATTTGATGAAATTCAGTGTAAGATTGTTGCTTAAATTCATTTATATTTTGAAGATAAGTCAAAAACAGACAATATCAAGTCTACAAGAAATCTCTTTCTACGGCTTAATATATATACAAGAAAATGCCTTATAAAAAAATATAATGGAGAGTTGAGTGGGGGAGCTCGTCTAGGACCATTTAACATTGCCCTGACTTCTCCAGTCTTATTGATACTATTACCTCCGTGCAAAGCATGGCTACTACACAGTAAAATTAATTATTTATCAGTTTTCAACTCCAACCCAATACGCAATTGGAAATTGAGTTTTTCGGATATATATATATATATTATATAAGAGAAACGCTTTAAAAAATAATTATCTCCAAAAGTCAAGTTGTTGGAATGAGTGAGTGTCCCTTAACCCCTCACCTAATGATATTCTAGCAAATGTGGAACTTTACCAATAATCACCCTCACCATTGCACACTTTACATCATTCACACACTCTTTTGGCTTGCACGTCTTTATACAAGGTGCACGCGGGCTACATCACGAGCTACAACACGGCATGTTTTTTTTTACGATCTGTCTCAGTCGGCAATCTGGCCAACCTATACCGACAAGACGAACAAGACTCTGATACCAAATCATATGAGAGAAACGTCTTAGGAAGTAATCATCTCCAAAAGCCATATATATTCTTTTTCTTTTATGAATTTGAGAGATGAAGTTAGATGGGTTGAAAGAAGTTTGATAAGGTGAGCGTTTGCCAATTTTTTGGCTATAATTTTATTCTTATTTGAATTTTCTTTTTGCTGAGTGGGTTTCTTAATTTCTTTTTTAGTTTAAACTGATTGACTATTACAATCTGCACATGAATATGAGCAATAAATTTTTTGTATGAATATATGTTTAATTCTATTTTAAAATAAGAATTAATAAATAATTTTGAATACATCAAAATTATCAATTTTTTTAATTTATAAGATTATATTTATTTATATATTATCAGTTAAAATAATCCACACTAAACACTATTGTTAAAAATATATTTATGTGAAAAGAAAATTCCATGGCAATGAATATGTAGCCTAGTATTCAGCTCACCCTGAAATTAAGGAGATAATGTTGATTGAAATCCTGTATTTGACACTAATAAATAATGGAACCTAGCTAGCTAATGATTTGTAATAAGAAATATGAAATTAATTTGATGAAATCCAGTGTAAGATTATTGCTTAAATTCATTTATACTTGGTTTAGCTAAAGAAAAGTCTTACATAAACAATATCAAGAATAATTTTACAAGAAAACTCTTTCTACAGCTTAATATATATACACTTCAAATCACATCCTTATCTACAATAAAATATCTTATAAAATTGGAATTATTTGTAAAAAAAAATAAGGAGAGTAGAGTTGGGGAGATCGTATAGGGCTATTTAAATAACATTGCCCTGACTTGTCCTATTTGTTAAAATTACTTTCTCCGGCCTAATTAGCACGGATACAGTAAAATCAATTATCTATCAGTTTTCTACTCCAATCCAATAAGCAGAAAATCGATTTTTTGTTTTGTTTGATAGAACAGTAAATCGGAAGTTATGGGTGTTTCTTGTCACTCTTAAGATATATATATATATACAAATAAACAAATATTTGTTATGAATTCATCTATTATTGTGGATGCCCATTTAGTTTCTCAACTCCTAAAACAATGAATGTTATAAATCCATTTATTATTATGAATGTCATTTTATTTTCTTAACTCCTAAAGCCATTGAATCTCATTCATTCTCCTTAGTTTTTGAGTTATCTACCTTTATGATTGTATGCCTATAAACAGAAGTTTCTACGAAGCAATTGAATAAAAAATATGTTGTCTTCTCTATATGTTATTCCTCTCTAAGTGTCTTTATATTCTACTTCCACATTGTGTAAACTTTCATTTACAATATGTTATCAGAACGGTTTGCTCTTCGCCATTCGTTTTCAAATCACAAGGAAGAGACTGTGTTGGTAAGGTTTTCCTATCTTAATTACTTGAGAAGTTTTCACTGGTTTTATTTTATTTAATTTTAGAATCATGTCAAACCTTACAAAACTTGAGTTTGTGGCTCTTGATATTTCAGGCAAGAACTATTTATCTTGGATACTAGATGCTGAAATTCATCTTGATGCAATGGGTCTTAGAGACACTATTAAATAAGGAAATGATGAATCAATGTAAAATTGATCTAAGATGATGATTTTTCTTTGTCACCACCTCTACGAAGGACTAAAATATGAATATCTTATTGTGAAAGATCCACTTGTTCTTTTGAAAAATTTAAAAGAAATGTATGACCACCAAAAAATTGTTATTCTTCCAAAAGCTCGTTATGACTGGATGCATTTACGATTGCAAGATTTTAAAACAGTCAATGAGTATAACTCTGCAATGTTTTCTATTAGCTCCCAATTAAAATTATGCAGAGAAGAAATTACTAATAAGAATATGTTAGAGAAAACTTTCTCTACCTTTCATGCCTTGAATGTGTTCCTACAGCAGTAGTATCGAGAAAAATGATTTGAAAAATATTCACAATTTATTTCAAGCCTTCTTATGGCTAAACAAAATAATGAGCTATTAATGAAAAATCATAAAGCTCATCCAATTGGTTTTGCTCCATTCCCTGAAGTGAAATGAACTACAATTAATAATGGACGAGGATGTAGTTGTGGCTGAGGCCATGGACGTGGCCGAGGAAGAAATAATGACTATTATAAGGTAATAGTATGGCTATCACATTGGCGATTAGGACATTTTTCTTTCAGTTATCTTAAGAAATTGTAACCACAGCTATTTTCATCATTAATTGATCTAGATTTCCATTGTGTCATTTGTGAATTGACTAAAAGCTATCAAATACCTTATTTACCTAGCTCAAATAAAAGTTCAAAACCATTGGCTGTTGTTCATTTTATTGTTTAGGGGCCAACAAAGGTTCCTTCTATGTCTTTAACTCGTTATTTTGTTATCTTTATTGATGAATGCACTAGGATGACGTGGGTTTCCTTGCTTATAAATAAACATGATGTGTGCTCAGTATTTCAGAAATTTCACAAAGTGATACAAACTCAGTACAAATGACAATTTTGTGTCTTACAATATGATAATGGCACTGAATATGTAAACGATGCCCTTGCTAAATTTTTAAGTATTCAAGGGATTAGACGTCAAACATTATGCACTTATACCCCCATCAATATTCGCCAATTTTATCCATTTCGAAAGGGTTTAGTTAATAAAAAATTAAGATTAAGATAGAAATATAATTTTCTATTGTTAGTTATTCTTAATTTTTGTCCAAAGTTTCCAATAGTTCAAAGTATGAAGTGAAAATGGGTCAACTGATATGACCAAATTACTAGTGAAAACTCCCTGAAGCATTTCGTTGCTTACTACACCCTTCCTTATCTCTAGGTGTCTAGGTATCCGCCGTAGGCCTTTTCTTGTTTGAACCTCACCCTTAACTTGAAGGCTATGTCATCCTAAGGTGCTGCTAAATGGAAGGATCTTATTAACGTTCATGAATGATAAATTATAACATAGATCGAATAGTCGAATTAGAAAACTTGGCTGCTGTCATATAGCTCTGTATGGAAATTGTTCATGCCTCCCTCTTTGGCATGAACATGCCTTGGTTTTACTAGGGAGAGGTTGCAAAATTAGCAGCATATCTTATTAATCGAACACCCTCTCTAGTACTAGAATTCTATACCCCCAACAAAAGATGTAGACCCTTAAGTCAGTTCCCTAGCTCTTGAATTTAGAATCCTAGGTCTTTGGCTGCACCGTGTATGTCCACATCCTGAAAAAGCAAACTAGATTCATGTGCAAAATGTTGTTTTTTCATTAGCCACTGAAATTCTTCTAAAATGGCTATAGGTGCTATGATCCACAAACAAAGAAACTTCATGTACCTCTAGATGTATCCTTCCATGAACTTAAACCATATTACTTAGGAGAAATCACTCGTGATTCTCTTTAGGGGGAGAGTTTAAATGAATAGAACATTCAATAATTAAATAGCACAAATCAAGTGTTTTTGGAGTTAGAAGAGTCAAGTGACTGCAACCAGAAAAAGCAAGTGATTGTTTTCCAAGGAACCAAATGAAGGAGTTGACACAATTGAACAACCATCAGTAGCCTACCCACCATTGGTATCAACCGAAAAACCACTAAAAGCCTCAAAATTACCCTTCATAATGTCTACACCGTCAATCGAAGAGTCAATCAGGATTATCCTTCCTCTTTAGGTAAGTACAAATCTCACACCTGATGCACCTAATCCTTACAAAGATATTATCTCTAGATATCTCTAAAGATCAAATTGAGAAGTCTCAAAAAAATAGTATGAACCAGATCCTAAAACCAAAGTCAAATATTTCATTAACAACTACGTGTCCTCTCATAGTTGTTTGAATCATATGCACTTACTATCAATCAATTATCCATGGTCTCTGTTCCTAGTAACATGTAGGAGGCTTTAGCAAACCCAAAGTGGACTCAAGCTATGAAACTTGAGATCTAGTCCCACTACCTAAGGGAGTGAAGACAATTAGGTGCCAATGGCTATTTACAGTAAAATTTAAAGCAAATGGGAGCATTGATAGGTATAAAGCTTGACTATGTGCAAAAGGATACACACAATAGTATGGATTGGACTATCACAACTCCTCTAGGCTAGTAGCCAAAATCAATACCATTCGAATTCTTTTGTCTATAGCAGCAAATCGGGATTGGCCTTTGAAATAGTTTGATATCAATAATGTTTTCCTCAACGGAAATTTGGAATAGGAGGTTTACATGGAGCAGCCCCAAAATTAAAGGAAGTTCATCAAATAAAGAAGTGGTTTGCAAACTAAAAAAGTAGCTATATGGACTAAAGCAATTGCCTAGAGCATCTTTTGGTAGACTTTCAACCATAATAAAGGAATTTGGCTACAAGAAGAGCAACTCCGATCGCACATTGTTCATAAAACACAGAGGAAGTAAGGTGACAACTCTAATTGTGTATGTTAATGATATGATATGGTGTTGATTGGAGATTACCCAGATGAGATGAAAGCATTGTAGAAATGTTTGGCAACTGACTTCAAAATGAAGGACCTTGGAAACTTAAATATTTTTCTAGGGATAGAAGTGGCAAGTTCCAAGCACGGAATTTGTCTTTCACAATGAAAATATGTGCTGGATCTTTAGGCCAAACTTGGAATGCTAAATTGTAGACCAGTAGAGGCTCCCATGGAGATGAACCATAAGCTTGGAACTTTTTAGGACCAAACTTCAGCAGAAAAAGACTGATATCAAAGGTTAGTTGGAACATTGATTTATCTATCATACACATTCCCAAACATAGCTTATGCAATAACTGTTGTAAGCGAATTCATGCATACACCAAGTGAGGAACACATAGAAGTAGTCTATTGGATCCTTCACTATCTAAAAAGTTCACTAGGAAAGGGGTCATTGTTCTCTAAGAATAATATGTCAAATATTGAAGGGTATATAGATTCAGATTTGGCAAGAGATAATGACAGCTGAAGATCTACATCTGGGTATTTTTTGTTTGTGGAAGGAAATCTAGGTACTTGGAAGAGTAAGAAGCAAAAGGTGGTAGCAAGATCAAGTGTAGAAGCTGAATTTTCGAGGGATTGGTCATGATGTTTGTGAATTAATATGGATAAGGAATTTACTAAAAGAATTGGGGATTATGTATACTATACCTATGAAACTACACTATGATAACAAAGCAGCCATCATGATAGCTCAAAATCTAGTCTAACATGACTGTACCAAATATGTTGAGGTTGATCGACATTTTATCAAATAGAACATACAATTCCCATTTGTTCAATCAGAAAGACATCTAGCAGATATGCTTACTAAGGCAGTGTCTGGGAAAATGTTCCATCACAAAATTAATAAGTTGGGCATGATTGACATTCATACATCAACTTGGGGGAGTGTAAGCATGAGCTGTATAAGATAAATAGGAGAATCGAAAATCGTTCCAGTAAAAATAGAAGTTGAGGAAATTTGGGATAGTTGAGATTGGATATAACAGAAAATCAGAAACTACTTGATAACCCAAGATTATAAGTCAAGACTGTAACTATATATATTGCTTCCTGTGGTTTAGAAATCAATATACAGAATTCATTTGAAAACTTTTTCTGACTTTCATCCTCACCTTCTTTTGATTAACAATGGTGAATTCACTAAAACCAGATTCTAAAATATGTTCAGAAGGAAAAACAAAATATGTCACATATTCAAACGTTGTGATCGGAGCAGGCTAGAATTTTTCATATGAAGTCAAGGAATCTCAAGCATAAAACCAGCACAGAAAATTCTCAATAATTCAAATTAGCTCAAAAAAATTTTTAATTATATTTTTTTCATTAAGAAATCCTATTATTATTGATTTGAGAAATAATTAGAGTTGAAGTTTTCCCCATGCCGGGCGATTAATGGATTCTTTCATAAAAATGGTTTTCAAGATCACTTGTAGGCTTAGATTGATTTGGAGCCAAGCCTTCGTAGTTCATACCCCTAAAGGCATGGTTGACAATTTCCGTAAGCTATTGGTAATTTTAGCGTGCAAGATTGCTAAAAGATAAAAAGTCCAATATGCAAGGGTTATACAAATGTCAACCCAAGAAGAATGTCAGAAATCTTATAAGACATACAAGAAGTTCAAAATTATTGTTTTTAATGAAAAGAAAATTTTCACCTAAATGCAATTTCTAGTGGCATTTACAATAATTGTTGCGATTTCATACTTAATGCCAATTAAAGCTCTATGTATCCCTTATATTGTATATTTGTATATTTAATGCCAATAATTGAAGAATTTAGAGCAATACAAAATATAAAATTAAAGCTTAGGATATATTTAATGGTAATAAATTTCAACTTCTTTTTATATAAAATGAACTTCCCATAAAATTACCAGTTTTGAAAAGATGTATATTCACAAGCGTCAATCATTTTTGTTGGCATCTTTAATAGCCACACGAAAAACTCACAACTTCCAATTTGCTGCGTATTCGATTGGAGTTGAAAACTGATAAATAATTTTTTTTACTGTGTAGTAGCCATGCTTAGCAAGGAGATAATATTATCAATAAAATTGGAAAAGTCAGGGCAATGTTAAATGGCCCTATATGAGCTTCCTTACTCAACTATCCATTCTTATTTTATAAGGCATTATATTGTAGATAAGTATGTGAGTTGCAATGTATATATATTAAGCTATAGACAGAGTTTTCTTGTGACCTTAGACTATGTTTGACAAAAATAACTGATAAGTTAGTTGAAAGCTGAAAAGTTAATTTTTGATTGAAAACTGAAAGTTGTTAAGCTAATTTATTGAATTAGAAGTATTTGGTAAAATTAACTATTGAATTAGCTGATAAATGTAAAATGACATAAAATGATATACTTATATAAAATTTATCATTTTTTTGTTAGTAATTACATTTTATTATATAATCTCAAAAAATACAAAATAAATATATCATCTAAAATCTCACAATAAATTAGTAATATTATTGCGAATCTCTTTCATCTCAGTAGATGTCTCTAAATTTTCATTCTTTGTGTCACTATCAATAATATCTAGAAATTCATCATGGGGTATGTAATTTGAATGTTGCTTGAGTATAGAAAAAATAATGTCATCTTGTGAATATGATAGTGTTGAAATTTGAATAAAATAATAAGGATAAAAAAGGAATAAAATTATAAAAGCTATCAGCTAAAAGCTATATGTTATTTGAAGTAGCGTATGATAAAAAACTATAAGCTACTCAAATAAGCTTGTTTACCAAATACCTCTAATTTGGTTAAACAAGCTTATAAGCTAGTCAAATAAGCTATAAGTTAGTTTATTTGACTTGCCAAACATACTCTTATTCTTTTTTTTTTACCTCACGCTCTTTAGGTATAAAATTAATTTCCTTCAAGATATTAAGATTGTTCCTCTTTACAAGTGTTTTTTGGGAGGTTCGAACCCTTGACATTGCAAAAACCCTTCAACCACTGAATTCAAACTTACTTACAACTTAAAGTACACGCTACTGTAATATTGTTCGTATATTCTGATACTGTTTATATATTACCTGTCTTTAAGTAGACCAAAAATAAATGAATTTAAGCGGTAATCTTACACTGGATTTTCTCAGTTAATTTAATATTTCTGACTACAAATCATTAGCTAGCTAGGTTCCATTATTTATTATTGTCAAATACAGAATTTAAAACAAAATTATGTCATTAATTTCAGGGTGAGTTGAATACTAGGCTACGCATTCATTGAGGTGGAATTTTCTTTTTCGCATAAATATTTTTTTGTTGTAAATGAAATTTACACAAGGAGGAAATATAATGTAAAGGCAAATAGGGAGGAATAACACATAGAGAGAAAGATGTCCTTCTTATTCCATTGCTTCATACAAGCCTCTATTTATATGCATACAATCATAAAGGAGGATAACCCAAAAGTCAAGAAGCATAAATAAGATTCAATGGCTTTAGGAGTTGGAAAAATAAAAGAACACTAATAATAATGAATGTTTTTATAATATTCATCGTTTTGGGAGTTGAGAAACCAAATGGACATACACAATAATAGATGATTTTATAACACTCCCCCTTGGATGTCCATTTTACAAGGAATATGCCTCATTAAAACCTTACTAGAGAAAAACCCAGTGGGAAAAAACCCTAGTGAAGGAAAAAGAGTACATCATTCCTTGTATACTCCCCCTGTTCTCAGTATAATTGAATATCTCTGAGTCGATGCATACCAATTTTATATACTAGTCTTTCAAATGCTGAAGTAGGTAAGTCTTTGGTGTAAATCTATCAAATTACCACTTGAATGAATTTGTTGTATGTCACCACATATAAATAAATATCATGTTTAAGATTGGGCCTAATGTGGATCAGATAAACATCCAGCATCTGCATAACCGATGAGTTATGGTCTAGATCCATTTGCATATAGCAATCCTATATCAATAGTACCTCAGAGATATTGAAAGACATATTTAATTTTATTCCAATGTCTTCGCATTGGACAAGAGTTAAATCTAGTTAACAAGCTGATAGTAAAAATTATATCAGGCATTGTATTATTGGCAAGATACATCAGTGCACCAATTGCACTAAGATATGGTACTTCAGGACCAGGAACTTCTTTATTATCACATTGAGGTTGAAAACATATTATCATTGTGATACTAAATGGATTTTCTTTGTCCATATAAAATTCTTTTAGGACTTTTTCTGTATAAGTTGATTGATAAATAAAAATTTTTATTTCTCAAATAATAAAATTGTAATATAGGAAAATTGTTTTTTCAAGATATTTCATTTCAAATTCTTTCTTTAAACACTTTACTGCATTTATAATCTCTTCAGGAGTTTCAATAATATTTAAATTATCAACATACACCATAACAATAGCAAATCCTGAATTTGCTTTCTTTATAAAAACACATGGACATATATGGTCATTCTTATAACCATCTTTTAACAAATATTTATTGAGACGGTTATACCACATTCGTCTAGACTGTTTTAATCCATATAAAATGTGATATTCCATTATTTATTTATTTATTATTATAAAGAAAATTACCCAAATACCCCTTTTATCTTAGAAGGAAAAGACTAAATTGCCCTTATATAATTAGGAAATGACAACAATACCCCTCCCATTATTTTTATGAATGCACACTGCTTCAGAAGCTGGAGAAAATTTCCAGCCAGCAAAATGTGCATTTCTCTCCCACCCAAAACCCTACCATTTCCTTCCATTTTGTGTGCCATCTTCATCCAAATTTCCAGCCACTCAAGTCCCTTATGTTAAGGCTGGAAATCTACTGCAAAACCCCTAGGAAGTTTGAAGCAATCCATTGATTTTTCAGCTAAAAAATTCTGCTCTGCGATTTACTGTAGCGTGCTCTGTGATGTACTGTAGCAGCAAGGTAAATTCTCAAATTTTTTGTCTTTTTGCTGTTCTATGGAAATTCTGGGCATAGAATCATGTTAAGGACTTGTTGTACAACTTCTATGCCAATTTTTATAAGTAGAAAACATCATTTGATTACCTAGATCATGGATTTTTACTTTGGTGAACAGTAACATGAACAGTACCCACCCTCAAGAAATTTGATTTTGGATATTTTAGGTTGTAGGGAATGAATTGGAGGTTCAAATAATCAAATAAGTTTTGGAGTAGTCATTTAAGAATCTATTAGTATGGAAGCTTAAAGTTGGTATATGTATGTGATAGGAATTTTGAAAGTATAAGGAAAATTCTTGAACTTTGGATTATAAGCTAGCTACTAAAGGAATTGGAAATGCATATAAAATTAAAAGTTGGTGTTAGATTGAGAAGTATATAGCTTTAGCCAAATTGATGTAGGAACCAAAAGGTTTGGTCTTGAAAGAAATATAAATTTGTATATAATGAAATATTAGACTTATAGCATGGTAATTATGTGCCATGCAAGAATAATGATTATGTGATGTTGTATCATAGGTCTCAAAGAAAGTCCTAACCAAGTTGGAAGTTCGCTTAATAGCTTGGACATTGGAAGTGAAAGGAAAAAGGGGTTGCCTTCCATGAATCCCTAAAGTGTGAGTGGATATAGTTTACTATAACGCCTTTCTAAATCCCTCTCATGTTCATGCATTTTAAAACAATAGCATAACTTGAGTTTCATGTTAACATTGATTTATATTCGTAGAAGCCATAGGACATGCAGAACAGACCTCTAATAATCCCTCCTGAGTTTGAGATGAAAATATGGTGTTATGTGACACTTTATTGAAAGTTATAATTGTATTATTTTTTTTCAAATTGTTTCATATGATTTATGTTATACTGATACCTCATTATTTCATGAATATGGTGAAATTGTATTTGGATTTATGTTTGGAATGTGTCTTTGGGACTGAATATCATGATTTGTCTAGACTGGAATAAAACTGTTGTATTTCTTATTTTGGAGAATGAATTTCTATGCCGGAACTCTGTCCGATGAATGTCTTGAAAGGGAGGGATATATTTATGTCTTAAAAAGAATTTTAACTTCATGTTTTCCAATTTTCTTTTCGTTTTATATTTTTGGTTTATAAAATTTTTTTATTATGGAGGAATCATTGTCAGAAACACTGTTAACTAGCGACAGAGATAGTTAGCCTTGGTACACCATGTAACCCAAGCTAGCAAGGGAGTTGCTAGCCCCTTGTGCGAACGGGCACATGAGGATTGAAATGTGAATAAATTTGGAGTTGAGGTATGTCTCCTCCAATAGCCAGTGGCAATTGGCCTGGTTACCTATGATGAGAATGTAATTATTTACCCGTCCCATTGCTATGTGCTTGGGACAGTCAACATATGAAAATGTTAGGGAGTTGAGGAAACTCCTCCCAACCTTATGATATGAATGATGAGAATATGGTGATTTACCCAACCCATTGCTATGTGCTTGGGATAAAACATGTATGTGGTGATTGCCCTTACCAGGCTTCGTGCTTGGGTATAAAAATTATAGTTATGGTTCTACTTTGAGTCCTCCTCTACACATTTATTTTTAAAGAATTAATTTCTTATTTGATTTTGAAATTATTGTTTATTATATTAAATCTTAAGATCTCATAATTTCTCTTAATCAAATTTATTTAGTTTGTTGTTATTTACATTGATTTAGATATGTTATATTCTTGCATACTTTGTATTTATGAAAACTCGTGCGTATGGTCTGTTCTGTTTCAGTTATAGTAAGCTATATGTGTTCACTGAGTTGCGTAAACTCACCCTCTCATATTTTATGTTTTCAGATAGCATTAAAGAGTCCAACCCACATCCATCCGAACTTGAATAAAGTAGTAGTTCCAGTGGTGAGCCCAATTGTTCTTAGGGCTCCTTAATATATCTTTTGTAATCTTGTTTATTTTCTTTTGTAATCTAGATTGTGCTCCGATGATCATGGGCAGGATCCTGCTTCTGTTGTGTACTTTATGTATGTTGGTTAAGGTTATCTATATACAAGGACTGTATGACATGAATTAGTAAGAAGATAATTATGTATATAACTGAAATGTTCATTTATGATATTGTGTACTATGTTCTAATTGTCTATTTTGTGGCTTACGGTTTAAGGACCAATCCCTTATGCCGTGCCAGTCGTGTATCCCAAATTGGGGTCGTGACATAAAGCTCTTTGTAATTTAATTGAATAAACTTCCCGGGATTTTTGAATTATATGTTTCAGGCATCTTAAATTCTTCTGGAATTTTCATATATATGTCACTATCAAGTAAGCCATATAAATAGGTTATAACAATATCCATAAGACGCATATCAAGTTTTTCATGTACTGCCAGACTAATGTGATACTAAAATATAATTGCATCTATTACATGAGAATATGTGAAATTATAATCAATTCCAGGTTCTTGTGAAAACCTTTTGCAATAAGCCGTGCTTTGTACCTCACAATTTTATTTTTCTCATTTCTTTTACATACAAATACCCATTTATACCCAACAGGTATTACACATTCAGTGTTTGTATATATCCAAATACCTCACAGCTTTTTAAGTGAATTCAATTATGCTTGAATTGCGTCTTTCTATTTTGGCTAATTACATCTATGTCGACACTCATCGACAGATATATGTTCATAATCATCATTATCATTCAAAATATTAAGCGCTATTGTATACACAAAAATGTTGTCGACAACTGTTTCTTTTCGATTCAATCGTTTCCCTGTAGATACATAATTTATTGAGATCTCTTCAATTTCATCAACTTCATCAATTTCAGCAATTTCATCAATTTTAGCAATTTCATCCATTTCAACAATTTCAGGTACCTGAACTTCTTCTAGAAGTACTTTGTTTGTTATATTTCTAGTCTCTTCAAGAGCTGAACTTCTTCTGGAAGTACTTTATTTGTTATGTCTCTAGTCTCTTCAAGAGCATCTATTTCTACTATTGAATAATTATTTCTTTCTTTTCACGAGGATTTTTATTTTTTTAAACCGATTGGTCTATCACGCTTCTGACGTGCTTTAGACTTGCTAGTGATTTCACTAACAAATTGTCCTTCGGGGACATCAATATGTACATAAGTATTTACAACTGGTATATGTGATTTGGTCACTCTCTTTAGATCAGTAAATACATCTGGCAGTTGATTTTCTATTCTATGTAAGTAAATTATCTTTTGAACTTCAAGTTCATATTATTTTGTGTGAGGTTCAAAGCATTCCATGTAATTTCTTTGACCCAGCTGTTTTTCATTTTCTCCCCCTAATGTTGGGAAGACTGATTCATCAAAATGACAATTGGCAAAACATGCCGTAAATACATCTCTTGTCATTAGCTCAAGATATCTTATAATAGAAGGAGAATCATATCCAACATATATTTCTAATCTCCTTTGAAGACCCATCTTAATGTGTTGTGGTAGGGTTATTAAAACATATACCACACACCCAAAAATTCTAATATGAGAAATATTTAACTCATGACCATAAGCCAATTATAAAGGAGAAATATTCATGATAACTTGTTGGTTTGATGTGTACTAGTGCTACTGCATATAAAATTGTATGTCCTCAGATAGAAACAGAGAGCTTTGTTTGCATAAGCAAAGGTCTAGCTCTTAATTGAAATTGTTTAATAAATGATTCAGCTAACCCATTTTGTGTATGAACATGAGCTACATGATATTATACATTTATGCTAATCGACATACAATAGTCATTAAAAGCTTGTGAAAAAAATTCACTAGCATTATCAAGGTAAATGAATTTAATTGTATAATCTGTAAATTGTGCTCTTAATCAAATTATTTAAGCAAGTAATTTTACAAACACTAGATTACAAGTTGATAGCAAGTACACATGAGACCATCTATTGGATGTGTCTATTAATACCATATCTAAATGGCCCACATTTAGGATAAATAGGTCCACATATATCACCATGTATACTTTTCAGAAATGTTGGAGATTCAGTTCCAACTTTAGCTAGTGATAGCTTAATAACCAATTTGCCTTGAGAACAAACAACACATGACAATTCTTTAGATTGAAAAATCTTCAGGTTTTTCAATAGATGCCCATGTGAATTTTTAATAAATTTTGGCATTATTATTGATTCAAGATGTCTCAACCGATCATGTCAAATAGTGATCAATAAACTTCTGGTTTATTGTAACATGTTCGCAAATACTTCTTTTTGTATATAAGACTTAACTCAAACAATTTGCAAATTGTGAACAGTGCATTAAAAGAATCATTTTTCAAGTAACTAGGCACATGATAACGTGTTGTAATGTTTGACAATAATTCTATTATAGGCAAAGATAAGAAACAAAAGCCCAGGCTCTTAACTCACTAAAAACATGGAGATAACCACCATCAAAGGTTGGTGGCAAGGAGAATACAGTCATTTACATTATCTAAAAAAAATTCAATTTAAAATCAATACATCTACATTAATTTAAAGATTCAAATGGACTAAGGTCAACCAATAAATAATAAATGAAATTTGAGTAACAGTCAATAGTTCTGAGCTATGACAATGAATAATGATAGTGCATTAATCACACAAATGAATACCAAATCCACCATCCATTCACATTACAGTATTGCAATCTGCCTGCTAAAGTTAAATGTTTAAGTTAAACACATTATATCCCATGATTAAGGACAAAGCAACCTCAATAACAGGTTGACAAAAATCACCTTGACATTGTCACTCCATAGTTAGGAAATAATGCGACTTATGGAAAAACATCAACTCATCTCTATACAATATATGGTTTAAAACTCCTGCTAATGCATGCTTGTATAGTTCATTGCTTTTTAGAAGGCAGTATCTTCTTCCAGTAAATATATACTATCTCAGGTTCTTACTACTTTTAAGTAAATGTTAGATATTTACAAATACAGCGGATATTCAACTCTACAAGAACAACTTTATCCCCTTTAACAAAATAACAAACAAAAGACAGATAAAAGGAAACCTTGTAGCATTATTATCAACTGCATATGTTGAATATATAGCTTTTTAAATATCAAGTAGCAAGAGTAGGTGGGCAATACCTTCATGGATTTCACACTTTATTTGGAAAATATATACAACCAGTCTATTTTCTTATCTAATTTGTAAAGGATATTCTAATTAAATGAATTTCAGCAATAGCGTAACCTTGGAGGTCCATTTCAGTATATTCAAGAGACCAGCAATATTACTAGAAAGTCCTGGCAGCTAACAACACAAAAATATTCATGAATTCCTTTCTGTAAGGTTAGACTAGGTTTTTTTTTAAGCAACCAAATGAAAGGCTTTTCAGAAGATAGGAGTGTAATATAAGGCACGACAACACAATGCTTTAATAATATGACAGGAAGACCAAAAATTTATTATCTTTCTCCATGACCATGATAACTTTCCCCGCACTTAGCCACAAAAAATGGCTGACCAAACAATAATTTCCACATCCACATTCAAACTCACAAACAAGAATAAACTCAATAAATCATAGAGAAAACCTTTCATTGTCATCTATTAGATCACCAAGTTACACATACTTTTTGAAAATGCATAATAATAAAAATTCCTCTCAAACAAAATTATCCCACAAACTCAAATATATATTACCAACTTTATTTTTCTTCTAAA
Organism: Gleditsia sinensis; assembly: GCA_037074535.1. Taxonomy (NCBI): domain Eukaryota; kingdom Viridiplantae; phylum Streptophyta; class Magnoliopsida; order Fabales; family Fabaceae; genus Gleditsia; species Gleditsia sinensis. The sequence goes on from CM073465.1 coordinate 77,487,263, forward strand.
TGAAGACATGAAAAAAAAAATATTTGAATCACCTTGAAATTGTAGTTCCAGCAACTTCAAATACTCTAATAGCATTGGGGACACACTAAGATCTCTTCCTTGTAATTTGAAAATGAATAGCCAAGAGCAAACTCGTGTTGATAACGTGTTGTAAATGAAATTTACACAAGGAGAAAATATAATGTAAATGCAAATAGGGAGGAATAACACATAGAGAGAAAGATGTCCTTCTTATTCCATTGCTTCATACAAGCCTCTATTTATAGGCATACAATCATAAAGGAGGATAACCCAAAAGTCAAGAAGCATAAATAAGATTTAATGGCTTTAGGAGTTGGGAAAATAAAAGAACATTAATAATAATGAATGTATTTATAATATTCATTGTTTTGGGAGTTGAGAAACCAAATTGACATACACAATAATAGATGATTTTATAACAATTTTTAACAATACTGTGTTTAGGTATATATTTTTTCAAACTACTAATATATAAATAAATATAATCTTATAAATTTAAAAGAAATTGTTAATTTTGATGTATTTAATATTTTTTATTAATTTGCATTTAAAAATAGCATTAAACGTATATTCATACAAAAACATTATTGCTCATATTCATGTGCTAAAACACAAATAAACCTGCTCAGCACAAAAATTCAAACAAAAATAAAGTTATAACAACCGCCCCCCTCAAATGATAGCCTTCTTCTCAACCTTCTCTAACTACATCGATCTCAAATTCGTAAAAGAAAAAGTATACAAGTCACTATAAATGTTTTAGTGGTGAAGGTCTAGCTAGTTACGTACTTTGCTGATATTTCATGCCGTTATCTCTCTCTCTCTCTCCTCTCCCCCCTCAATATATAACAAAAAAAAAAGACCCAATCTGATTAATACTGTATTTGGTCTCTTTTAATTGTGCCAAGCGCGAAAATTAGTCAAATTTAGAATTAGAACTGTGGGATGTTGGGTTGACTGCAACCCTCTACCCTCTGCAATTTGCAATAATTCAAACCTAGCTTGATTAATTCATGGTTTTAATTAATATATAGCTAGTACTAGTTGGTAGATCCTACCTTATTATTTTAAATCAAAACCCAAAGAAACCCATAAAGATCCTCAGCTATAAATACCCCTCCCATGCACCTTCATCTTCACCAGTTAGACAAAACCAAGCATAGCAAGAACTAGCTAGCATGAGTGTGTGTTTGTGAAAATGACTTCCAACACGGCTCTTTCATCCACAACCCTTTCGCTATCTCTGAACCTACTTTTCTTCTCCATGGTTAGCTCTGCCTCCACCGCCTACCTCTGAAATCCCTCCACTCCCACTACCTACTTTCCCCATTGATACCCTCAAGTTGTGTGTGTGCCAACCTTGCTGCTCCCTCATTCAGGGTCTTGTTGATCTTGCCTTTGCACTGCCCTTAAAGCCAATATCTTGGACATCAACCCCAACCTTCCTCTTTCCTGGAGCATCATCCTCAACGCCTGTGGAAGAAAATTGGCATCCGGCTTTCAATGCCGTAAATAATATACCAGATCATGATGTGTTAGGACGTTCTCCTTGGCCCCTATACATATATATACCAATGAACATTAATTTTTTTCAATAAATAGTCCTTAATCCTTATTTATACTACGTACAATTAATAATGTATATACTGTTGTTCTGATGAAGGGGACTTCACCTTCCTCTTCATTGTCTAAAGTATCTAAATTCTCTGTTGTACTGAAAAATAGTACAATATATAATAAATGTTCCTTATTTCTCGGAAGTGATTCATTTTTTTCTTTTTGGCTTTTCTGTTATTAATTTCTTAGTTTTTGAATTAAGTGAAGTATTTGGAATGATCTTCTTTTGGCGTAAACAATGAAATTGCAATGATTATATCCAGAGCAAAAGAAACAATTAACTTCCATGTCCAATTGGGTGCAACGCCTTCAACCGTGACCATTGAAGCCATTAAAACTTTAGAAATTGCGATAATGTGCATGAACACAAGACGAGAGACATTGATCGAGATATATAGTATGCAAAGCTCATCAAGTTCAACCATATGGCCATTGAAACTAAAGATGAAGTTGCTAATCAACAATTTCTCAAAAGAGTACCGTTCTATGACAAATTCCAACAAAAGAAATTAGACTTTCGTGTAAACAATTTCTTAAAACACCTTACATGTGAATCTGTGATCTGTGCAATGAAAGAACTATAACGTCTCTGCATGGCAGAAGGAATAGTATATGAACTGCGAAGTGCATATGGTAAGTTAATTATAACATCTAATCGCATGCATGATGGCTTATTGAGAATCTCTCTGTAAGAGTTTTGCACCATTAGACCATTTGTAATTACTTTTATAATTTTGTAAGTAGAATGGCTATATATATATATATATATATATATATATGTTAGGCAGAAAAAAAGTTTGACAGTTCTAGGACATACAACCCGACTCCATTTGAAGTTCGACGAAAAAAAGAATTTTAAAAACACTCTAATATAGAAGTTTAAATAGTTGATATCTACACATCAAAATACGAAAGAAAATGGTCAAACGTTGACAGAAAGATCATGGCAATAGCAACTGTTTCTGTTTATTTCATTGATTGTCCCACCCTGAAAGTCTAATTAATTGATGTGGAAAATTCACGAATGAAAGTGGCGAAATTCAAGAAAGTAAACAAAAGATAGCTGTGGAAAAATGGAGGAGCTACAAGGAAATGTTTCTGGCCTTGAAGAAAAATTTCAAGAATGAAAGGGGCAAAATTCAAGAAAGTGAACAAAACATGGCTGCGGAAAAATGGAGAGCTCCAAGGAAATGGCTTTGAAAGGCTAATAATGGGTGGTTAATGGTTGCTAACGCTATGTTGGACCAAAAACAAAGTCCATAAGCTATACCCTTTTATTTTTATTATACAAGCCATTCCTAATTTAGTGCCCAAAATGTTTTCCCTTCCTCTCCCTCGATATGATAGAGTTAAGTAAATAACTTACCATGCACTTCATAGTTCATATACTCTTCCTTCTGCCATGTAAATATCTTATGGAGTAAATAGATATTTTGACCCTAAAAATGTATAGATATTTTCAATTTGGTCCCTCAGATTTTTACTTTATCAATTTAATTTTTCAAAGACTATCCTATCTTAAAAAATTTCTTCAATTTTATCCATGAACAGATATTTAACAAATATGTTTATTTGGCTTAACAAAATTTTTCTGTAGCTTGGGTGAGGATATGTTAAATATATGTTATTTTGGTCAACCTGATAAAAATAGGATAGTCCTTAATATATATATATATATATATATATATTTCAAAGAGCAAAGTCACAGTTTACTCATTGCTCTTGTATTCACATATCTCACATATTCACAGAGTAAGACGTTTAGAGAAAGTGTTTACAAAAAAAATACGTAAGATCTCTTTTGCTGGATTCTGTCATGGTATGGTACTTTCCAAGTAACGTTTTATTACTGTAACATGACTTTATGGTATAATAATATCTAAAGTAAATTACATTAATCATATTTGAAGTTGGACTATATTACACGTGTATCTTCTCTTGAGTTAGAAATAATAATTCGTCCCCTAAACTTTAAAATTATGATACACAAACATCCCTTTCCACTAACTTTCATCATTATAACTAATGTTAAATTTTCAACGTGCACCATATCCCTTCTCTCTAAGTTTGAAAGTAATTTTTTGTCCTTGCTATCCTTTTAAGAAGAAAAACCTCGCAAGAGATTATAAATACTAATTTACTTGCTTCAATTAGAGAATTACTAAATATTAAACTTCATGGTTTGTTACTTTCTTTTCTAAAAAGAGTATATTGGCATGTGCTATGCAGTATGCACTAGCTAGTATATGTTCTGTGCTAATTTTGATCTTACTAATGGTGGTATAGCCTAAACTTAAGACAAAATAAATCTGAAACAAATTCAATTAACAACTTTGCCATTGACATCAAATAGTCAAAATCAGTAAGCGAAACTAAGACTCTTCAATTCTCTCACATTTTAAAAGAGAACAAGATTACCCATCTTTTGGAACGGGTTGACCGCAATAGTTAGTGCATCATTATTTCCTTAGTCTACATCACTAACCTAAGACTCAATGAAAACCATGAAGATCCCCAGCTATAAATACCCCCTTCCATGCACTTTCATCTTCGTCACCCCAAAATCATTCACTAGTTAAGCATCCAAGAACTAACTAGCTTGAGTGTGTGTTTCAGAAAATGGCTTCCAACAAGGTTGTGGCATCCACTGCCACTTCTACTGTCTCTAAACCTCATATTCTTCTCCATGGTTAGCTCCACCTATTGGGGAAAATTTATACAACCAAAGGTGATGGATAATTTGTATATCACTGTTCAAAATATCATGTCAAATTATTGAGAGATTTATAATATAGAAAGCGTACCTGAATCCATTGTTATCTGCAGGATGGGTTGTTGGTCTTCTAAGGTAACAAATACGAACCACATTTCTTCTTTGAAATAGGATAGAAGAGAAAACGTATGTAAAAAATTTCACCGTATCTGTACCTTATGGACCATAAACCTATTTAAAACTGTATCTATGACATCAGTCTTTGGCCCATCACAAAAGACTTTAAGTCACACTAGGCGTCTACACATAAGGTGGTCTATACCTAAATATTTTGATATTTTAGAAACCTATTAATTTAATAGATCACTTTATTTGGGCTCTTTATTATATAGCAGTCCATGTACAATTAATTAACATATGTAAGCCCGCAAAATATTTTAACAATCTTCCACTTGGGCCACATATGTTTTCTGGATATTGTACATGATAATAAACTGGATGGAGCTTAACTTTGCTATCTACACCAAAATATCCTTTAACAATTTGGTCTATCAATTATACCACTACAGGATCAAAGTGGCCTTTGCTACTCTTAAATGTAACTAAACCCATCAATGGTCATATAGGCATAATCAATAACATAAATCAGGTATGGATGTGTAGCATAAAAATTATATGAAATGTGATGTGAACATGTCTGTTTCCAACTGATCCTCTTTATGACTCAAAGAGTCTAATAATAGACTTTCAAACAATAAATGTTAAACTGCAATGAAAGTTATCACTTTATTTCAGAGTAACAAAAAAACATATAATCTTTAGTTTGTACAGAAACATTAGACATGTCAATTACGCAAATACAAAAATCAAATACAAACTCGCACTATACAAGTATATCATTTAAAAGAATAACACCCATGTGAGCTATATGCTCATGAAACACCTTGGGCGGCAAACCCTTTGTGAGGTGATCCACAATTATAGAATTTGTATTGATATGCTCAATTAACATTTGACCACTCTGAACTCTTTCTTTCACAACCAAAAATTTGATGTCAATATACTTTGATTTTGATGAACTTCGGTTGTTCTTGGAATCTAACTTTGCAGCTTTATTATCACAATTTATCTTTGATGGTCTCCCAATACCATCAACTATACGCAGCCCTGTGATAAAGTTTTGTAGCCATATCCCCTAATTAGATGCCTCATAACAAGTTATAAATTCTGCCTCTATGGTGGAAGAAGCTATGAGTGACTATTTGACACTTTTCCATGATATATCTCCTCCATCTATTATAAAGACATTACCTGTTGTGGATCTTCTACTATCAAGACACCTAGCGAAGTCAGAATCTAAATATCCAACAATCTCCAAATGGTTAGATCTCCTATATGTGAGCATGAAATTATTTGTTTGCTATAGATGCCACATAACGCATTTTGCTGCTTTCCAATGATCCACGCTCAGGTTACTCAAATATCTACCCAACAATCCCATAATGAACGCAATATCCGATCACGTACAAACCTGTGCATACATGATACTTCCCACTGCTAAAGCATAAGGGAATTTCTCCACTTCTTTCTTCTTAATTTCATTTCTCAGACATTGGAGCAAGCTGGATTTATCATCTTTTGCCACAAGTGTGTCACCTAATGCACAACCACTTATGCTAAATCTACTAAGTACTTTATCAATATAGGACTTCTGTGATAGTCTAAGTATACCTCTTAAACGATAGACCTTTATCTAGCGCCCTAGACCAACTTAACCATTAATGGCAGTGAGTTGAAGCACAAAACCTTCTCAGGTATGCCATCGGCATTTGAAAAAGTTGATGGTGGCTTTTGGTGCACCACCACTACAGCAACCTGCTATTTATGGCCGCTGATGATAACCTTTTTGGATGCAGGAGGTGGTTGCCAAAAATCATAGCAAATCATGGCCGAGATCCATGAGTTTGGTTACTATTTTCAGGGATAATGGCTTACAGTTTCATAGGTTGAGTTGTTAATATGGTTCATGGGGTATTTCAGCTTTTATTTGACCAATACAAATCATGGCAAATCATGAATTTTTTTAAAAAGGTGAGGGACCTGAAGCTTGTGCGTTATTTTTGTGGAAGAAGGCACTTGTTGGGAAAAATTTATACAACCAAAGGTAATGGATAATCTGTATATCACCATTTAAAACATCATGTCAAATTATCGAGATATATAATATAGAAAGAGTACCTAAATCCGTCATTATCTATAGGATGGGTTGTTGGTCTTCTAAAGTAACAGATACGAACTACTTTTCTTCTCTGAAATGCTACAGAAGAAAAACCGTATGTGAGAAATTTCATCGTATCTGTACCTTAAGGATAACCCTATTTAAAACTGTATCTGTGACATCAGTCTTTGTCACATTGGGCATCTACACATAAGGTGGCACATACCTGATGAGTGAGTTTTATACTCATAAATTAAATATTTTCATCTTATCTTTCTGCCTTAATTAAGCATTTATCTCTCTTATTTGTCTTTAGTTTTGTACATTTTTTTACAGATGGAGAGAAGAATAGAAAATGGACTCAATTGGAGGAATCAAAGTTAAATTATGGTTATTTGAGAATGATATTTATAAATCAAGCAGATAAAATAATTTTATTGAGGATGGCTGAGTAAGGAGTATTATCTTTTTGACTCCTGAGACGCATCCTAATGGATATATGTATAAATTCAATCTTGATTTATGACCAAATTTCTAAAAGAATTGAAACATAAAGATTCAAGGTAGAACACCCAATGTTAAAAATATGTTTGCTACTTGCTTTTCAACTTGATCTTACTACAGTATTTTGGCCGTATTTTAGAAAATATGTATATATTATGTACGAAATAGATGAATATATGACACAATTTCATACAACTTTCATGTTTATGTGATCATCAAATTCAGACAACCAAATGGTCAAAATTGGGTAAAAAAGAACATGTTTACTGTTGTAGTCTAGCCCAACCTTACTATAGTATTTGGATCCTATTTCAAAAAATACATATTCAATAGATATAAAATTTGGTAGGCAAATAGAAGATACAATTTTATACAACTTTTATGTTCAAGTAGTCAGCAAATTTGGACATCAAAAGTGCCAAAATTGGATTAGAAGAGATCATGTTTGCTGTTGCAATCTAGCCTGATCTTGCTCCAATATTTTAACCATAAATCACAAAATATGTTGCCAATTTTTCTCCACCTTATATGGATGGAAATAAAAATATCTACAACTTTTATGTTGATAGGATTAGCAGATTCGGTGGATATCAAGGAGATATATCACGATGATTTTCGGTGCACATAATGCAACACAACTTGTCAACTTTAGTGCAATTTGCTACCCACCATCTTTGTCACCTACTCCCCTTGTTGTGTCTATAAATAGAGACATCTTGTGAGCTAAAGGGGAAGAGGGAGGTAGAGAGTGAGTTTGGGAAAGTTTTGTTGGAGTTCTAAGTGCTTGTAATGTTTTTCTCTCTTTAGACATTTTGTATTATTACTTTCTTTCATAATATTATCATGCTTCTTCAATTTTCAATTTTATTTCTTACCTTGATTATGGAGAACTAATCTCATAATGCTAAGGTGAAAGGTTGAAACTCTTGGTTTGAAAATAATAATTTATCTAACTCTTAATTTCAATGTTTATATTTGATATTATATTTATCTTCTTATTTATTTTCTTATGTTAATTCTTTCTTAGAGGATGGATTTTTTGCCCTTCTGTTGGTATTTTTTTTTTGCTATTTTCTTCTGAGGGGATGGCCATGCTGCATCTCTATTATTATTTTCTTACTATTTTTTTTCTTAGAGGATGGCTTTGTCGCCCCTTTATTATTATTTTCTGTCATTATATTATTTATTTCTTGTTATTTTCTTTCTTAGAGGATGCCTTTGTTGCCCCTCTGTTATTTATTTTCTTATTATTCTCTTTCTTAATGGTCGATTTTACCGCCTACTTTATATTATTATTATTATTATTATTATTATTGAGTAAGCCACCTATCTGTTGTTATAATTTTCTTCCTTTTACATCTTTTCATTTTTAATTTTGTAAAGTGTGAATCTTGATACATTGTAGACAATTTTTGGCACAATAAGTGCTTGAATCACTTTTGATTTATTGTAGACAATATAATGATTGACATAGTGTATACTTGAATCTATTTTACAAGAGTTGTTTTATTATTAGTACTACAATAAAAAGAAGGAAAATACACTTCATATGTAAATCAAAGTGAGTTAAGGTAACATATCTTCTGAATGGAACCTCATTTATGTGAAGATTCCATTTGAGTAATAAAAGAGTTAAAATTTATTTTTATTTGATATACCAAGAGTAGATCTCCTAATCATAGCATGTTTCTTTACTTTGAATACATTCCTATTTAATTTCACTATTTTATTTCTTGCATATTTTGCTCAAAAGTTTTCTCACAAAAGAAAATCTTGGCAACTAGGTTAGAAATATTATTTTGGATCTGAATTAGATTTTATCTCAATTGACAATCCTTGTGGGGTCGACCTCGCATACCGCTAAATCTATACTCCAATAGATTCGTACGCTTGCAAATTTTAATTAAAACAACAACAATACCCAAATATTTTGATATTTTAGAAACCCATTAATTTAATAGATCACTTTATTTAGGCTCTTTATTAGATAGCAATCTATGTACAATTAATTAACATATGTAATCCCACAAAATATTCTAACACCACCACCATCGTCCATTACCCACCGCCTACTTGTCCCTTCGATTCCCTCAATTTGGGTGTATGTGCCAAAATTTTGAATTTGACACCCATTCAGATTAGGGTCTCCAACAACCTAGCCTTGCTGTGGCCTCATTGAGGTTCTTGTTGACCTTGAAGCTGCTGTGTGCCTCTGCATTGCCATTAAAGCCAACATCTTGGGCATCAACATCGTCATGCCTAATACTCAACAATTATGGGAAGGGAGTGCCCTCTGGCTTCGGATGCCCTATTACTCCCTAGTTAACTTCGTGGATGACTTCATCTTCCAAAGTATTCTATGTAGTGTGCAAACCATGTGTCTAATTAAAGTGAAATTCATATTAATTAATAACATTTCTTAATTTCATGAATTCTCTTTTCTTGTTTGCTTCTTTTTTTTTTCCTTTTTTCCAAAGAAAAATCTTAGTTTTTTCATTTTTTTTCCTTGAAGCGTACTATATATCATTATATATATTGTTTTTCCGTGAAGACACTTTTGATGATATAATATTCACTACAAAAGAAAAAATGGATTTAACAATATTTTTATTCATTTAACAGTGGTTTTCTATCGCTTCAATTTTTCCCCCACAAGCAAAATATTGATTTTCTTTCCTAGAACAATAGCCACTTATATACAAAAATTGATCCAAGTTGCTGTATTTTGTAAAATTACAGTGGTTTCAAACCGCCACTAGCATTAATAAAAATTTGGATCATAAAATTTAACAAGTTGTACTATAGCAGTACGCATAGTCAATAAGCATAGCACAAACATAACTAACTTTATTGATGACCCAATAGCATCTTTAAGGGTAATATCTTGCTCCAAAATAAAAATTCAATATTTGTTAACAAACAAATTTCTAACTTCCAAAGCTATTTCTTTAAATTGGTTACCTCCTCAAATTTGCCACAGCCATTTCTTTTTCTTTCCCTATTAGTATTATGAAATCAATCTCTTTATCTTATTATATCTTTTGGAGTAGAGCAGAGTAGCCTGACAAAGTGGTCTTTAAAAGTAACTTTTCAGAGAGGGTTATGGCCCTTTTGTCTTGAGATTTACTAGGTTGACACCCGTGGCATGCATGGCACTCATTATTACTATTTGATTTGACCGTTGAAGTTCCAAAGAATGAAGAGATTTGACCACATTAAAGATTTTATAATGGTAAGGGCAAAAGGTGAAGAAGGTAAACTGATAAGAAAGAAGAGATCAGATTCATACCCACATATCCCAATTTTTATTATTCCAATGTCATCAAAGTAATGCACTGATGGAACCTATGGTTAAAAGAAAAAAAATAAAAAGATATTTTAGGGTTTTTTTTACTAGGGACACTTGGCACACGATTATAGGAGAAGGATGTTAGAAATTTTTTTATAAGAAGGGGGAGAGGATAGAGGTGTGGGCATGGAAATGAATAGAATTGGGAATGGGTCTGGTGGTTGTCTAGTGCCAAGATTGTAGGTGTGACTTTTTTGATTTTGCTCCTTTTCTTCTATTTTACTGGGCGTAATGTAGGGAGAGATTACCTTTTATCTTATATTTTCTTTATATTTTTAGTGTAATTATAGTAGTATTCCACTGCTTTCATAGAGAAATTCCTGATGGAGAGCTAGGTCTCCATCAAATGGTATCAGAGTAGCTTTCCTTCCTGGGCATGATCAGTTTTGGTGTAGAGGGAAGAGTAGAAAATTGGAGAAGGAGGTGAAGGAAGTAAAAGGAGAAATAGAGCTAGTGAGGGAGCAAATACTCAAACTAAGAGAAAGGGTGATGAGATTGAAAAATCCAAAAAGGGAAGAAGTTAGGCTATGGGCATTAAAGGAAGAAGGATCTGTGATGGAGTATTATGAATAGTTCAAGCTGCTCTCTTCTTCATGGAAGAATGATAGCAAGGAAGAATTAATGGAGGCATTTGGGCATGGCTTAAAAGAGGAAATCAGAGATGACATCCTTATGACACAGTTGCTAATTTTAAGCAACTAATTAAACGTGCTCACAAGTTTGAAGAGTGGAATAAGGTTCTAGAAAAGGCTCGAGAAGCAAAGATGAACAAAGAAACAAAGGGAGTTGGAGATCCATGGCAAAGTTGGTTCGAGAGGTCAGGTCGAAGCATCACCCTTATCAACCCAAGCAACCCATAACAGGTGCAAAATGCTAGGGAGTCTGAGATGGGGACACACAACACAACATTTACCTCCCACACTGAGTGCCAAAACCATTAAATATTAGAGACCGAGGTTATGCTGAAATTGTAGAAAAGGGAGCAAAATTATTTGATACATCGCTAACATAATCAATTGCGAAAAGAACAGACTAAAGGAATGAAGGAGCAAGACGTAGACGCAGACATAGACACAGACTTTGGGAAGGAAGAGTTATTGCTTGCTAAACAACTTCACTATTCAAAGAAAAACCCACAGAAGATAGAAATATTGGAAGGAGACGATGGAGAGAATGCGAAATTGACAGAAATCTGTTTTAGGAAACGTGTAGCAACAATGAAGTTTCAAATGGGGCCAATGAACAAAGGTGGGTTGGGAAGGAAAGTAGAAGTATCGTGGCTCTTTCTATTCTTTCTATTCTTTCTGCTTCAATCAATGATGCTCACAAGGGGGCAGAAGTAGGTGGGTGACGGTGGGAATAATTGGGCGGGTAAGGCTAGGCTCCATTTTTTGACTTGGACCCATAAGAAACAATGCTTTGGGGAGACCAAAACCACTATGCAACAAAGCTTACTAGATGTACTCAAACAGAGACTTCGGTGGTGCAAAGGAAGTGAAGGGAAGCTTAGGCCAATCTATAGCCATAAAAATAGGCAATCTCATGAACCGCTAGTGGTGGTAGAAATATTGACGGAGGGAGAATTTGGAGTAGATGGAGAGCAAATGATAGCAGAGGAGAAGATGGAACCAGAAAAAGAAGATGCAGAAGCTGAAGTAAAGAAGAGAGAAGGGGGAAGTGAGGATGTTAAGTAGAAGGCATGGGCGTTCACGATGGAGAGAGGCTAAAATTTTTTGGGACAGGGACTGAGACAAATACAGAAGCATTGCGGGAGAAGGAGCGAGACGACGAGGTAGGGAAGGAGAAGTATATGAAGTATCAAATAGAAGGTAGGGGAGATGGTGATTTGGAAGGAGGCATAGAGAAGAAGGTGAAGATGTCAGCTGAAATAGGTCCGAGAGAGAGTTCAAGTGCGTTGCAACACTGAAGTTTTAGCGCCGTTCAACAGAGGGGGAGAAGTGCAGACAAAAGGCAAAGAAGGGTTAGATTGCTGAGGACAATTTTGGTCTGAATTTATTATGATTGGGCCCCAAAAATTGGTCCTTTTTCTAACGGGGGTTATAGGAGAAGAAATGAATTGGTCTGAAGCAAAGATTAGGGATAGATTTGAGATGATTGAGCCCTAAGTACTTAATTATAATATTTGGGCTTCTAAAGAAAAAGAGAGAAACTGGGTTGAAGTAAAAATTTACTTTGAGTATTTTTCTGTTGGGCCTTATTTGAATTATGGGCCTGTTAGAAATTATATTGTAAGTCACAATAGATTGAACTAAGGAATTGAGATTTCAAGAGTTGACAAAGGAAAAGTAGTTGAAGAAGAAAGAGAACAAAAGAAAAGAGAAATGCACACAAGGAAGAAGCTACCAATTCTTACTTCCACCACTTACCTTGAGGGCAAGGTGAAATTTCGAGTGCAGGGTAATGATGGAACCCATGGTTAAAAGAAAAAAATAAAAAAATATTTTGGGGTTTTTTTACTAGGGACGCTTGGCACATGATTATAGAAGAAGGATTTTAGGAATTTTGTTATAAGAAGGGGGAAAGGACAGAGATATGGGCATGGAAATGAAAAGAATTGGGAATGGAGCTGCTAGCTTCCTAGTGCCAAGATTGTAGGTGTGACCTTTCTGATTTTTCTTCTTTTCTTCTATTTTACTGTTTCTACTATTATATGGGATACTGGGTGTATTATAGGGAGATATTACTTTTTATCTTGTATTTTCTTTATATTTTCAGTGTACTTATAGTAATATTCCACTGTTTTCATAGAGAAATTCCTGATGGAGAGCTAGGTCTCCATCATGCACAGCTAGATTCTCTTTTTGGTTAAGAAAGTTTTATGACTGTCCTGTTAAGCAATATACTGAAGAATCAGGTTACACTACTAGTATCAATATTAAGACATTGCCTTTAAGGCTTCAACCATTTATCATGAAGTTAAGCTGTTCTTTTTCCCTCCTATTTCATCTCATCTTGGGACAATGATGACAACTCATCTGGAAGCATGAAGGCACTTGAGAGTGGAAAGGGAAGGAAAAGGACAATGAGAAAGATCGAAAGTTTTCTAGAAAATTTGGTAATGAAAGTGACGGAAAAGCAAGAGCAAATGCCAAAACAATTGAAGGATACAATAGAAAAGAAGGAAAAGGAAAGAATGATGAGAGAAGAAGCTTGGAAGCAGAAGGAGATGGAAATAACAAAAAAGGATGAGAAGGCCAGAACCCAACAAAAATCTCATATTAATTTAGCCCTCATCTATTGGACCAAGAAATTCAATCCCCCAACCAGTAGTAAACAAGATAAGAGAAGTTGATGAAGGTGAGGCAAGCATTGAAAAAGATTTGAAGAGTGATCTGAGTAACAACAGATGGGCAGAAGCTGAAGTACAAACACTCATAACTCTAAGAACTTCGTTAGAACATAATTTTTGTCTTCTAGGTTCCAAAGTTTCCATGGGAGGAGATATCTAGAGCAATACATAATATGGGTTACAACCGGTCTGCAAAGAATTGTAAGGAGAAACGGGAAAACATCAATAAGTACTATAAAAGGACAATGGAGAGTGGGAAGAAGCGACGTCTAAATAATAAAGCTTGCCCACACTTTGATGAGTTGGGATTTCTGTACAGAAATTGGTTCTTGAATATTGGGAATTCCTTTAGCAACATCAACAAATGATGCCAAGATTGAAAAGGAATAAAGAGTTGTTATTCAGATATATGGCATATTTAAAGTTTACTGTTACTACACTTCGATATTCATTTAGTCAGATACATTTTTGGAATAATCTTACTAATGAATTTGATTAGATAATATATTATCTTTCAACTTTAAAGATAAATGAATGCCTTGAGATAGATTGTGACTGTATGTTTTATCAGAGTTTCTTTCCTCACTTGTCTAGCCCATCATTCCTATTTTGTTACCCTTGTCATGTTTTGGCTATGATTTTTATTCTTACATCTAGGGGGTGTTTGGAATGGGTTTTTCTTTTTAAATTTTAAATTCTTAGTTCGCCCAGTCCTCTGCTTCCTCTGAGTTACGTCAAATCTATGAGGTAACTGAAACATGTGGAACCAATAAAATTTAGGGGGCAAATGAACCAAGTCAACGAGGACTATGATTTGGGCTCTTTACTCAACCTTGTCTGGGAATTTGTCCCATTCCCACAGAACACAAGACCAAAGACCCGTAAACCAATTTTAATCTTTAAAATGATTCTTGTTTTCATTTTTCTTTTTTGTCAAATCCAAATGACAACCTTAAACAATCAAAATATTAGAATGATTAAAGATAATAGTTAGTTAACCTTTGAAGAATAGAAGTATAACCGTAATGGCTTAATCACAGAAGTTTATGCCTAACTTGCATATAGGAGGAAAAGGATAGTTGGGAAAACTGGAGTTAATTAATTCAAACACAACCAATCTACAAAAATCTACAGTGGCAAATGAGCAAAATCTAAGTCAACTTGTTCAGATTCAGGCTGTCATTTGAGCCCCACTCTCAACCTGTTATTGCAGCTTTTATTATCCATCTAGTATTTGAGCAATATATTTTATAGTTATGTTTAATATAAATAATCTAAAATAAAAATTAAATATTCATATGCAATCTGCTAATTTATTTAAAAATTAAGAACCATATATCAAAATGGTTATAGAACAGACCCACAAAAGTATTTCATAATCCATACCTTTCATTTTAAAAAAAACCACGGAAGTATCAGATTTTAAAACTTTCCAAAGAATATTATCTTAAAGTTTCAATCATGTAAAATGGCTTGCTTGAGTGTATTTGTGAAAATGGCTTCACAAAAAATGTCTTCCCATGAGAATATATTGTGAAATTGGCTTCCAAGGCATTTGGTTACACTGCCCTTCTCTCATGAAAATTTCTGTGGACGGGCAGTGCCCTCTGGCTACCAGTGCTAGCTAGTACCAACTTCATATCTTGCAGTATTTGAATTTCAGGATTGCAATAGCGCTTGCCAATGCAATGGAATAAATCCTCCATGCTTTGCTTCTTCTTAGTTTCTTCTTGTTCTGATCAATGCATGGAAGATTGCTTATCTTCCTATCTCCTTAATTAATTATGCTTTTATGTGGGTTGTGTATTTGTGTTCTTTGTTAAAGTTTAATTAATAAAATTTTAGTTTCAAGAGTCCTCTTTTTTCTTTTATTAATAACATTTGTTTTCATTTTTTGTTCCTTAAAGCATACTATATATCATAATGATTCCACAGTCCCAAACTAAATTGGAGAATAGGGCCAACTCAGAGAAGCCTAGGTTCTGCAATAATATTTGGTGTATTTTTTTTCCAATAATAATAATAATAATAATTTGTGTACTTAATTAATCGAATAATAGATAAAAGTACCCACTTTTACTTAAGGATCCAAGCATAAAATAGATTGGCTTGTCTAGTAATTTTGCATACAAAAGTAATTAACTACAGTATATATTAACTTTGAAATTCAATGATATAAACAACACAATAATTGTTATTGCCAAGATCTTTCTAGGAAAAAAAATAGTTGTCTGATTTTATTTGTTATTTCTTCAAATATATATATAATTAAGCAGGTAAGTTCAAACCCTTACGGCGGGTTTCTCTAGAAAAAACAAAGTGCTTGAACAATAAGAAAAGTGATGGCAAATTATCGCTGGTGGTGTGTAAAACTCTTATATAGTGATCTCGGTGAACAATCAATAATTTTCTTTAATTTGGAACTTAAAACCTGAGGTTAGAACTTAGAACTCATTTGTCTAATTTTATGAATAATTCAAAAGAAAAAAAGATTTTAAAGTATATGCTATGATGTTCTCTAATCAAACATTGATACATAAAGAATTTTTTAGAAGCAATCAACAAAATGATGATTGATACCCACATGTCATTTCTTGGAGAAATTCATAGTAAACACAAAAACTTCAAGTATAATTTTATGAATAATTCAAAAGAAAAAAAGATTTTAAAGTATATGCTATGATGTTCTCTAATCAAATATTGATACATAAAGAATTTTTTAGAAGCAATCAACAAAATGATGATTGATACCCACATGTCATTTCTTGGAGAAATTCATAGTAAACACAAAAACTTCAAGTATATATTGTTCAATTCAAAATTAATGCATAAATTGAAAGTTGAAACTTCGTTTCAGTTTATCTTGAAAAAACATGGCAAACAGGGAAGATGTAAATAAAGTACATGTAAATAACCCATATATACTTTTTTTGGTTGGTCTGAATTAAAATTTGACACAGAAGCCAATTCATTTCAATTCTTGCTTGTAGGTCTTGCAAGTTACATACTAATTTTATTATTATTTTTATTCTGATATTACAAAGGCAACTATGTGCTGATCGATTGCAGAATGCCGATAATATGCTATATATTATAGTTGATTAGATATTTGTTTGTCCAACACTATGTAGCAAGTGCACATAATTTTATTGATATTGACAAAACTCAAACTACCCCATTTTCTTGTTCTATTCTCCAATTTAGTATGGCACTGTTATATTGGTCAAAAGTGGATTTCACGTTACTGAAATAGTTATATGATGACATATAGTATGCTTCAAGGAACAAAAAATGAAAACAAATCATGGTTAAACAAAAAATAAATGAAAAGGATTATCAAAATTAAGAAATTTTATTAATTTCACTTAGAACACAACATAATACGCATAGCATAAGGAGAATGGAAGATAAACAGTCTTCCATGCATCCAAAGACACTACGGAGAAAGGAAACACATGGAGGATTTATTTATTTCCATGGGCAAGAACCATTGGCGATCTTTAATCCAAATACTGAATGATATGATATGATATGATGAAGTTATTAGGACTTAGGAGCATTGGTAGTTAAGGGGCACTGACTTTCCGCAGGTGGTGAGGATTAGGGTCAAGGAAGCTAGAGAGGTTGAGGTTAACGCCCAAGACACCAGCTCTTAGGGCAGCACAAGACACACCTGGGCATTAAGATCAACCAAACCGCCAACGCCGCAGCATTGGGATGAGTACCCACCAACATTCAGCACACAGAGACATACATCAAAATTAAAGGTAGCTGGAAAAGTAGTGGAGCAAACCATCGAGAAGAAAAGGAGGTTCTGTGAGAGAAGGGCAGCGAATGCAAGAGTCTTGTTGGAAGCCATTATCACTAAATTGCAAAAGTTAATTTTCTTACATTTCAAATTCTATGAATTAATTTTAAATTTTATCACGCAACAACAACTAAGTGGTGTTTATTTGAATGAGTTTGGCAAGCTTCTTTCTTTAGCTCATTTTCTTTTCTAATCAATAAAATGTAGCTCAGAAGGTAGACAGTTTCCACAGGGAAATTCCCGTTTCCAGGTTGTTTAATCACTTATTATTATTCTAGACTCCTTTGTGCAATGTTATACAATCCAAATAAAACCTTATATAGCAACCAAATAGATTCCCCTCCATTATTGTTCATTATCTATAGTTAATTATAGCAAAAGTCAGAAAGTTATGATTAGTCTCCTAAGCATTTTATTGGTTTTCGTTTCAGTGAGTTTGACATGCATTTATGGTTGACAAATTTCGTAAGGTATTCTCAACTTTAGAGTGCAATCTCTTGATATGAGTTATTTTTAATCATTATCATCTACCTTTTTTTCTTTATATGCAGCATTGTCATAATTTTAAATACTAGGAAACTTCATGCATCGTTGGTTAAAGAAAAATGATTTGCGCAGGAAAAGAAAATGGAAATAAATCAATTCTAATTTTAAATAATTTTTTTTATGCGATCCAAATTATTGTCAAGCAATCAAAGAGATGCCTAAATTATTTATATTTTTTGGATGAATTATACTAATTTTTAAAATATTTAAAATCTTATTTATATATTTAGATGAGAAATAAAAAATAATATTCTTATATCCAAATTAATATGGATAAATTTTCAAAGGCTTTAAAAAACTTCAAACTTAACATAACTCGTCATATTTTTCCAACAAAAGCTCAAATAAAAAACATATTCTAAGCCGAGATGAGAGAGTGAGAAATCAAATCCACATAGATCAATACCCCTGAAATTTATGTCCTTATTTTATTATTATATTAGTGCCAACCAAGTCCTAAAATATAATTATTCTAGAGCACTTGTATATTCAAAAATGCCGTTTCACATCATATGGATTTAAAAATGAGTTGACCCTGAAAAGCTTAGTGCCAAATCTCGGACGATTTTTCATATATAAGCAATATTTATGTTATTCTTAAGTACAGTTAATAAATAATGATTATTAATACATTGAGTTAATAATAAAAAAATTGAAATTATTAATCACTAAAATAAAAATTAGAGTTATTACCAAATTTTTTTTTTAAAGTTAGAGTTACTGTAGGATGAGATTGCATGAACTAATTAATATTACACTAACCTCAACCTTCAAGCTTCTTTGACCTTAATACTCAATGTTTCGGAAAGGCAGTGCCCTCTGGCTAGCAATACTCCTGACTCTTAATTATTTCATTATATCATATCATACCATATCATATCGTCATTTATTTTAATTTTAATTAAAATTGTCAATGGCGAATCGATGGAATTAAATAAATCTTCCATCTGCTTCGTTTCTTCTTAGTTTTTATTATACGCAGTTGTGATTGGAGTTTAGTACAACCCCAACTGCTTAATTCTTCTCTGCGATAATAATTGCAAGTTACCACCAAAAATATGTACTTCAATATTATGAGAGGGCCAATTGATACTTACAAGCAAACATCAACTCAGAATATTCTATTTGTATTTAAATTTGTGATTGACACTTAGAATTTTATAAATTAAATATGAGCTCTTCACTTAATAAATTAACTTCTTTTTTATCTAATCGATATTTCAGATATGACACAAATTAGAACTTCTTCGTATTATGTTTTTATTGTATTCTATATATTAAGCACTCATTTAGACAAAATTATGGCCTTCATCTAAGCAACAAAAGTTTAAGAGTTCTGATCAAGTACACAAACTAATTAGCTCCAAATCAAGTTGTTTTAAGATCATAAGCACGAAATTTAGAGATTGATTATTACAAAATATTTTCGTAAATAATATCGACAAGCTTCTTGAGACTCTTGATCAGTTGAAGATTAAGTTCATGCTTTTACAGAAGAAAGAATAGTACGCAGCAAGATAGGCAAAACAGTAATTAAATTTAAAATCCTACGAAAAAGCATATATATTTCTTAAACTAAGGGTATGCTTCTTCAAAATTGTTCAGGAGAAGACTAAGTTTAGATAAAGTTTGAGAATATCTTTAATGGTAATTAAAATAAAGTAAATAATAATTATTAAAGACAGTTCTTATATAGAAAGAGAGATTCCTTAAAAAAGCCTAACATCTTCCTCTCTAAAATTGAGGATAACTTGTGATATTCGTCAATTAAAAACGCATGCCAACCTCACTAAAACAAAATGACAACAAAACAAAATGCATAGGAGAATTATAGTGACTTTCTCTGGCCTTTTATAATTAATAGCTCACACAGCACCACTTTTTATCTTCAAAATTTAAGTGAACTTGATGTTAAAGGTTTCAGATTCTATTGTTATATTTGTCCTTAGAAAAAAAGAAAGAAGGAAAATGGATTGTGGTATTTGTCCTTAGAAAATCACTCAATGGTATTGTCCTTAGGATCTCATGTCTAGGTCGAGGTCCAATCTGGTAGTTGGACCTTATACAAGGTCAATGTTTTATGCTAGGAGTCGGGTGTGAGGTCCAAGAGTCAAGTCTAAACACTACAAGAAATAAGGGTTTTAGTGACAACAAAAGTTATCATTGAAGTTCAAAAAGTTGTCATTAAAAGTTTTTGATGACAACTTTTTGTTGTCACTATAGGCCTTGTGAATGAAGCTGATGAGTTTTATATTTCATGTCATCACCAAATACAAAAATTTTTTGTTACCAAAAAGTCAAACTTTGGTCTTATTTTTGTCGTCACTAAAAGTAGCTTCAATTATGGCAAAGAAAAATTGTCACTAAAAATGGATTTTTAGTGATAACATTTTTTGTTTGGAAGAAGCAGTAGAATTACTTTATGAGGAGGAGCCATGCAAGTCCAAGTTCAATGGCCGAATCCAAGGTGCGGTGGCTAGTCCAAGGTCTATAGGTTTGATCTGGGGGATGAGTCTAAGGGTTGGGTCAACCCAAGGTCTTTAAGAGAGAATTCTGCATTCTAATTAGTGATCAAGGTAGAAATAACATTGCTGCAAGTTCCTTTAACCAATATGTCATCAACATAAAGCAAAACAATGCATGGGAGTAACTTTGAGAAATAGTGATTTGTCACATTTAATAGAAATGAAACCAAATTTATGCAAAATAGAAGCTAATTTATCAAATCAAGCACTGAGAGCCTATTTACATTACAACAAAGAAGGGTTTAACGACGGTTTTTTAATGGCTTTAGCAACGGTACTATCACTAAACCCCTTAACGACGGTTGGACGAATCGTTGTGGAACCATGGGAATTGTGATGGTTTCTGTCAACTGTGGGAATGGCATCGTTAGGACTTGTCATAGCGACGGTTTAGAAACTATCTTAAAACCATGTTATAGTGACGATTTGGCAACCATTGTTAGGACTCATCATAGCGGCGGTTTCCAAACCATCGCTATGACACGATTTTACGACGATTTCTAAATCGTTGTTATGACTAAGTTTTAATGATGGTTATGGAAACCATCGTTCAAACTTTTATATATTTTTAAAATTTTTTATTTCACTTAATTTACATTATGGTTGAATTTTGTATTACTGTTTTTCCGTACACTAATTTGAAATATATTTTTTTCTTTTACAATTATGCGTGTGAATTATTTTGTAATGTTAGATTTTTTTATCAAATTTATCAGCATATATCGACACTTTTAATATATAAAAAATATTCTAATACAAATCACATAACAAATATATTTTGAACAAATAGTCATTTAGAAGTTAAAATTACAATGTACGGCCTATAGAGATTACAAAAAAAAAATCATATACAATGAAATCATGGTCTTGGGCTTTGTGGGGGTTAATGAGGCTTATGCCCACTAGCATTATCAATGGGGACCTAAAATTTTTTTCATTATGTAAGCATTTTGAGATTAAATATATTTATAGCAATAGTTATTTACAAAGTTTAGTGTTCAGAAATTACCTTAGAAACTGGACTGTGAGCAAGTACAATTTCTAGCGGAACTTGACCCTGAAAGTTTTGAAGCAAGAACGTCATAGTTGCCTCCATCTATTGCTGTCGTGTTGTGATGTCAGCATTATCTGCCTCTCACTCAACCTCCCTTGCTGCTACTTGACATCCCACTTCTCTATTGCCACTTTTAGGCAAGCTACCTATAACTCCTTGTACAAAGGCCTAGAGTGTGAGCTCGACTCAGCAAAGCCACAATTGAAGACTTGGCTTGGGCAAAAACCCAACCCAAATCCTTGAATGTGACCCAAATGCTCCCTAGTTCCCAGAGCTCTTATAAGTGAATCAGCTGTCGAGAGCTCTTGGGAAGAGTTATCCTCATACTGGATCGAGGTAATTTTTTCCTACAAAATTGAAGAGCAGACAAAAAATTTTGTTAAAAATTAACAGACAAGTAAATAAAATATTAGCATAGCATACTAATAATAGATTTATAGGTACAACGACAACTCGAGCCTCGTCATTGATGTATCATCCGTTAACCCTTTTATGAGCTGCCATCCATACATCGCTATGGATTACTGGTCCCCTAACCTCAGCCTCTTGAAAATTTGAACAATGTAAATTAGTATTTTATTAAAAATAAAATAAGATATTGAGAAAGGAAAACTTACTATCTCAGCCTTTTTACGTGCAAAGCTCTTCGATCCAGTGGTATGTAGCATCGTCAAATATCTTCTATTTTGTCTATTCTTAGTAGCCACATCCTAATCACATAAAAAAATTAATTAATCAAACTTTGTTGAAATTAAAATATATGAAGAAATGGATATAAGTAATTACCCTGGACTTTGCCTCAAGTTGATAGTCGATGAAAGTAGCCCACTTATCACGTGGGATGCTAGATGGGACGTTATTGTGCAACTCATCTATGGTATTCGTCCCATCGTACTTAAGCCAAAATAAATTGTAACGTGCGGCTCTCCACTTCGCTCTAAGTGACTGCAAAATCAACTTCTTGTATAGGTCCGACACATTAAAGTGCATCTAGAAAGGAAAGTACAAATGTCAATAAAACATAAAAAATAATTCATTGTAATAAGGGATAAAAAGTGTCCATACCGATATAGTGTTCATGAAAATGTTCGTCTTGTAATCTTTTGGAATTCTCCTCCAATCTTTGTAGGAGATTAGAAAGAAGCAAAAGTTATCCTCAATGGTGCCTAGAAACACACCGAGGAGATCACCATTGTCTTCGATGGACTAGTGGGTGTCATTGAACTGGACAACCACCTTAGGCCCATGGGGTAGTGCCCAGATGTTGTGGACAGTCAACTGTCTAATTGTCACCTACCCAGTCCTATCTGTCAGAAGATAAAATGATCATGTTAGCTCAATATTTGACTCCTCCTACGTCTACACTTCTACTGAGCGGACTATCGCTCCCCCTCCATCTTGGCAAACAGGTCATCTATGTCAATCTCAAAATCGTCCTATGGTGACTGAGCATCGAGAGCGGGGAGTGTGCATGGGACCGCCTCTGACTCTGGCAATCGTGAGTCAGGAAGGGGTAGCATATATACCAGTCAGTTGCAAAGAAGGTTTCCTTTTTTCCTCTCTCCCATTAAACTTGTTGTGGGCCATCCTAAATTTATGACCTGGATTTAGAAAGCGACGGTGTCCCATAAAACACCACTTCTGACTGTAAGGTGGACACACAAGAGTTGAGTCAAAATTACAGTGTTGACAGGTTAATTCAGTATGAGTATTCCAGCTTGATAAACATCCAAGGCCAGGGAAATCACTAACTATTGACAAAAGAGCTGCATGCATGTTGAACATCTCATTGTTGAATGAATCATAAGTCTGAACAACATCAAACCATAACTCCTTCAACTCTTTAATTAGCGATTGCAAAAATACATCTATATCATTTCTCGGTGCCTTTCTACCTAGAATTATCATTGATAGTATGAAAAAACTCTGATTCATACACATCCAAGGCAGGAGATTGTAAGGGATCAATACGATAGGCCATATACTGTAACTTGTACTTAAGTTTCTAAGTGGATTGAAACCATCAGTGGCAAGCCCCAAATGTACATTCCTCAAATCTAATGCAAATTAAGGATTCAGAAGTTCAAATCTCTTCCATGCCTTGGAGTCCCTTGGATGCCTCATCATGCTATCACAATTTTCATATGTGGAATGCCATCTCATATATTTAGCAATCTTAGAAGACATGAACAATCTTTGTTGTCGTGGCTTAAGTGGGAAGTATCTAAGGATTTTATTAGGCACCTTCTTCCACTTCTCCCTTTTCTTTTTCGGTTCCCACCTTGGTACACTGCACTAATTACAAGCATCTCTATTTTCATTCTCCCCCTAGTATAACATGCAATTGTTCTTACATGCATGTATTTTTTTGTAATTCAGCCCCAACTTATTTATGATTTTTTTAGCCTCGTAAAATGAAGATGGGATTTTTGCATCTGGCATAACTCCAGTATCATCGACATAGCCTTGTCACGCACAAATACTTGATGTGATACAAATTCGCCAAAAATGATAATTTAGAGTATTTCTTGCACCCTTCGTATAGTTGTTGTTGACGATCCTTCAGTAATTCAAAAAAAAATTTCGCACCTTCATCCATCCTTTCTGCTAATGGTTAAACTGGCATCTCCATAGAATCGATACTTTCATGCCCATGATGAATACCAAATACATCACGGACTATATCCTGCACAGGTCATTCCAAACGATAGGTCGCTTCGCCACTTGTTGTGGCACTATATGATGTCCTGTAGTAGGATCTTCTATTGATCTTTCCCCGTGCATACTCCAGAAATCATATCCTTGTGGGAAAGGCTTGACGATCACGTATTGGTGCACAATCTCTGTAACTTGCCATTTTTTAAATCTACACTTTGGGCATGGGCATATTATTTTACTTTGAACACCCGAGGTAGCATTTACAAAATTCAAAAAACCATCTATACCTTTCAAATACTCTCGGGTGTGTTGAGGTTTATGGATCTAAGACTTATCTATGTCTGAAACCATTATAAGATTAAAGAATTAAATAATACTCCACTGATTAATGTGGTACTAAATGTACTAATTCATGTTCTAATCATTCTCCGAGAATTAACTAATATAACAAAAAAAATTTAATTAGTTTTCATTCTATTTAATAAGTTCATAACTTGTAAAATTTATATTTTCGATTTGTATACTTACGATTTAATAACAAACTTTCTTTCCATTCTTAAATTAACCTCCTAAATTTTTTTTAACAAGTTAACATGCCTATCTAATTTGCATAATTAAGTTTAACTAATTATGTTTAATTTAAACTAAGTAAAAATAATTCAATATCAGAAATTTTAATTTAATGTGACAAGCTATCATTAATGGTTTTATTCCACTCTATAAAAAATTTTATTTGTTTGTCATATACTTGTATAAAATATATAAATTTTTTTCATATAATATCATTTCATGGCCTCTACTGCTTCAATTCCTCTATTAATAATTTATATATACTATTTAATTACATTTATTAATATAATAACTATTTTTGTTTTATCTAAATTATTTTTAATTATATAACAATTACATTAAATAACTCTTGTTCTAAATTGACTTTGCTATTATTTTGCAATAAATTTATGTTATTATGCTTCTATTTTTATTTTTTTTTATAACAATTAGAAAAACTAACTATTTATATAACTTAAATTTATTTTTTACTCCCCAATTAATTTAATCCATTCGATCTCATAATTATGAATATAATATATTTAATTTGATAATTATGTTATTCTTCCTAAATAATAAATTCAAATGTATTAGATTCACTCTAAATAATTGTCCATAACCAATAGAAACCCCATAATATTATTATAACAATTATGAATATTAAATAATTCTTACTCTTAATTTTACTATATAAAAAACATATATTTAACATACATAATATAATGAAACAATTTAATAAAAACAAAGGATACAATAATAAAACTATTGTATTGAGAGATTAACTCATTTGAACATACAATGTATACAAAAATTATTTCACAACAACAAAATAATTAAAATACATACCTTCAATGAGATTAAAAACCTGCAAACAGCAAATGTCCGTAAATGACCGGAGGTTCTTCACAAAAACAAAAAAAAAATACTTCAGCAAAATCATTCAAACTTACATCATATAAAAAAAGTATTTAACAACAATAAAACTATTGTACTGCGTACCTTGAGTAAGATTAAGTATTTCCAAACTACAAATCCCAATAAGTGAGTAGACTTCTTTGCAGAGATAAAGAGAGTTCTTTTATGGCACAATGAAAAGGGGATGGGGAGAATGGATATATAGGAAAAAGCGTGACATAACAACGGTTACGTAAGAGTCATTAAAACTGGGTTTAACAATGGTTTTTCATGAAACCGTCGTTAAGACTAACTTTAATGACAGTTAATAGGTAAACCATCATAAAAATGGTGCATGGTATGACGACAGTTTACCCAAATTGTCATTAAACTGGACCAACTCCCCATGAACGATTAATTTATCGTCATGTTATAATGATGGTTTTACGAAAATCATCGTTAATTGAAGACAGTTTAACGGAAACCACCGTAAAATCACGATGGTTTATCCAAAACTATTGTTATACTGCACTGATTTCCATAAAATGGCACTATGGTTGTAAAATGACGATGGTTATCATTTAACCTTCATTAATTAATGACGTTTATCATAAAACCATCATTAACATCTATGGTATCACGACGGTTATATGACTGTCGTTATACCTGGCTTTAGAGACCGTTAGTTTTGATTGTCATTAGGTGTCGTCACTAAACCTTGCTTTCCTAGTAGTGTTAAGGTCATAAAGGGATCTTTGAAGTGTACAAACCTAGTGAGGATTAATGTCATTACTTACAAAACTAGGAGGTGGGGACATGTAAACTTCTTGAAGGCTGCCATTGAGGAATGCGTTGTTGACATCAAGTTAATTGGTGCACCTTCCAACCTTTAGCTAAGGCCAATGTAAGCATAACTCGAATGGTAGCAAGATTCACCACTAAGTTAAAAGTTTCGTTATATTCAAAGCCAGCCTTTTGATGGAATCCTTTAGCTACTATTCTTGTTTTGTATTTCTGTATAATACCATTAGGATGTCTCTGAATTCTAAACACCCATTTGCACATGATTGATGTTTTGTCAGGGGTAAAGGAACCAAAGTCCAGGTGTTATTAGCCATAAGTACTCTATATTCCTCATTCATTGCTGATTTAATCTTTAACAAATATTCACTAATTGTCCTTTTCTATTTCTTGCATTGGTATTCCTTAATTCCAGCCTAAATTGCTTAATCTTAGCCTCAGTTTGTGATATAAAGCAGGATAAAATTCATTCCCAAACATCTCTTGAACAAATACAACCTACAACCCTAGTAAGCATACCTTCGGACATGGAAGGCAAGACAACAAAAGTTGATCTTATCTCTGCCATTCAACAAACTCTTTACTAATTCTGTCATTTCATTCATCAACTTCATTTTTGTATCTCGGAGGAATAGCTTATCTTCAATGAACCTTTTGAGGTCATGACCACAAACTGCTGCTAGCACTTACTGTCGCCACAATAGTAAGTCTATTTCATCTAGTTTCACAGAAATTATGTTTGTGAAAGTGACAAGATTGCACTTTTTAGCAGAACTCTCCATTGTTAGAGAATTTTGTTCTCTCATACCTTCTAAGAAATAAATCTTAACAAAGAAACTGAAAGAAAAGAATAAGACAAAGTAAAAAGAAAATAATATCTTGCATTGATCTCTGCACCTCAGTGAGGCATTATTTACACAGTTCTATCTTACCACATAATTGATCAGTTTTACTGATCTAAAATAACCACTAACAAAATCTAGGCATACTTTAACACTTACAAGTTCTTCTAAAAAAGAGGTTCAATACCTCGATATAAAAAAATTTATAGGGATAGAAATCAAACCCTGGATAACCTTAATCATAAATACGGGCTGGTGTGTGAATAATCAGCTCTTTGGCATTTATAGTTTAAATTGTCCAAACATTGTAAAATATAATATATTAAAGAATATAATATAATTATTCATGCAAATTCATTTAACAATTTAAGCTTGAGTTATATAATTATAGGTATAATATTGATTAGCCTTTGTTATATATTGCATATATATGCATGTATTACTTATGTGTTTATGTATTGCCAATCTTTTTTAGGCTTGGATCCTCCAATTAAAAAAAGTATATAGTGGGGGCTATATTCAATTCAGTGGAAAAGTAATTTATTCGGCCTTCTATTGTGCAATTTACTTTGGCACTCCTATATCAATCATTCAAAAGTGGCTTCTCTGAAATAGTTTATATTATGATGTATAGTAAGCTTTGAGGAACGAAAAAAGAAAATAAAGGCTAACAAAAAGAAGAAGAAGAAGAAATCAAAAAAGAAAAGAGGATTCTTGAAGTTAAGAATTATATTATTAATTAGTATGATTTTCAATAGCATAATTTGGAAGATGAACATTCTTCCATGAACAGAAGAATCAAAACAAGAATACAGAAACAAAGAATAAAGGAAATATGGAAGTGAACCCTTTTATTCCATTGGAAAAGGCCATATATATCCTAAAGTCCATAAAGTGCAAGATGATATGGATAAATCTTCTAGAATGTGACCACTAACCATTCTTGACTTAAATCACCTAGCCACCATTTGCCATCATTTTTGACAAACTTTCATTTTTACAACTTGTGTTTACATTACATTCTAGTTTTTTCCAGCTATTATCAATTGTAAATTGGCCTCTAGGATTAGTATAAATAGGGCCAATCTCTTCATGTATTAGTACCATTGAAAGAATTGAGTTTTAGAGTATTTTGAGAGTTTCTCTCTAGGCTTCTGAGCCATTTTGGTTTTAGAGCTTGTTTCTTAATTCGGTGTTGAGTTTAGGTAAGGGAAGTGACTAAAATTCTGAGTTTTCCATTGATGTTCTTGTGGAGGAGCCATGATCACCCCATGAAAACCACATTTAGATTCATTTTTTTCATAAAACTAATGCCTTCATTGAACTCAGGAGGTCGAAAAACTTTGGACTGGAGTATTTCACTGTTGCCAAAAAAATTTGCCGAAAAGTTCATCGGACCATCGTTTGCCGTCACCGGAGATTGCCGAAAGTTCTTTGGAACAACGTCTGCCGTAGCTAGAAATCCAGAGGTTGAAGATGATTACATTATCACCACGTCCGTGACACATGTCATCCTTCAGCCACTCCTGTCATGCCACGTGTACGAGGAGCTACATCATCAAGCAACCAGTTAGCTGCCATTTTCACACCATGTGATCCAATCATGTACTGCGACGTGTCATAACGCCACGTTAGTAGACCAGTCACCAGAAGTTTTTGAAATTGCATTTGTTCCCCTAAAATTTTGAAAATTTCAATTTTACCCCAATACTTATAAAAATTCCAAATTTTTCAAATTTTTTTTGAAAGTGCCTGTTTCATTAGAAATTTTTTAGTATGTTCTATGGTTGCAGTATTATCTGATCTTCCATATCAAAAAAGAATTATTCCTATTACTATAAAAAAATTGTGATATTGTGAAAAGTGCATGTCTAAGGAAAGCTCTGACTAGGAAAGACTTGGTATTTAAGTGTGTCCATAGTGACCCACCTTTCTTTCCTGGGAACTTACTTGGTGCGCTGTTTACAAACCATAGTTACTATCCAGTTACTAGGTACTTTAACATTTTTCTTATCAAAAAATGCCTCCAAGAAAATAGCATTTGCATGAAATTGAAATGGAAGAATTGAAGAGACAAGTCCAACAGTTACAGGAAGCTATAAATGCACAGCAAGCCTTGTTGGAAGCACAATGCGTACCATCAGATAATGACGAATCCAGTAGTGATTCATCATCATTTAGGAGCCGTCGTCCACAAAGACAATCATTTAGAAATGACCACATCAAGGTTGAAATTCCAGATTTTGAAGGGAAACTCCAACCAGATGAGTTCGTTGATTGGATTCAAACTGTTGAGCGAGTATTCGAGTACCAAGAGATATCAAAAGAAAAGAAGGTAAAAATCATTGCTGTGAAATTAAAAAAGCATGCTTCCATATGGTGGGAGAACCTTAAAAACAAGCGTGAATGTGAAAGGAAAAGCAAGATCAAAACATAGGAGAAAATGCATCGAGAACTAACGCGTAAGTTCTTGCCTTCTCATTATTATCAAGACAATTTTATTCAACTACAGAATCTTCATCAGAAGAACTTCTCTGTAGAAGAATACACTCGAGAATTTGAGATGTTGATGATGAAGTGCGACATCCATAAAAGGGAGGAGCAGACAATAGCTCATTACCTTCGAGGATTAAACACTGATATTGTCCATCCAATTTAGCTCTAACAATACTGGTCCTTAGATGATGTTATCCTTCTAGCTATCAGAGTGGAGAAACAATTACCCAAAAAGTCTTCTTATAGAAATTTTTTCCCCACCAAAAATTCTCCATATACTCACAAAATATCAGCAGATCAACCAGGTACTTCAAGTAAACCTCCTTCTAAGACTACCAAACAGAACCAACCTAGGGCACCCAAATGCTTCAAGTGTCAAGGTTTTGGCCATATAGCCTCAAACTGTCTAACTCGAAGAACCATAACCATCATCAAAAGAGAAGCTTATGAAGTGTCTGAAGAGGAAGCAATCCAAGAAGAACCAAATGGAGAAGAAGAGATCGAGCCTATGTATGATGAAGAACATGTTCCTACTGACCATGGAGAATTGCTTGTAGTTAGGTGAAGCCTACATACAACAATAGTCAAAGAAGAACCATGGCTGAGGCACAATATTTTTCATACTCGATGCACTGCACAAGGAAAAGTTTGTGATGTTATCATTGATAGTGGAAGCTGTGAAAATGTGGTATCAAACTACATGGTGGAGAAATTGGAGCTTCCAACACAAAATCATCCACATCCATACAAATTGCAGTGGCTTAACAAAGGAAGCGAAGTGAGAGTTACTAAACGTTGCCTTGTGACCTTTTCCATTGGTCAAAAGTACCAAGATAAGGTATGGTGTGATGTTATTCCTATGGATGCATGTCACCTTCTCCTTGGAAGACCCTAGCAATATGATCGTCATGCCTTCTATGACGGTTATGCCAACACCTACTCCTTTGTCAAAGAGGGAGTAAAAGTCAAATTAATACCCTTACCACCAAGAGAACTTAAAGAAGACAAAAAGGAATCGAAGCCTTTGGTGTCTTTAGTTACAAAGGAACAATTCAAGGTGACAACAGAGGAGGCCCATGCTATGAGCTTTGCTCTATTGTTCATATCAAATGAAGAAACTATTCTTCCAAAAGAAATTGAATAACTACTCACTGAATTTTCAAATATTGTACCAGAAGAAATTCCACAAGGACTACCACCAATGCGAGACATCCAGCATGCTATTGAATTTATTCCTCAAGCTGTCATTCCCAATAGATCAATTTATAGAATGAGTCCACAAGAGCATGCTGAAATCCAAAGACAAGTTGAAGAATTATTAAAGAAAGGGTTGATATAGGAAAGTGTTAGCCCCTGTGCTGTTCTTGCAATTTTAGTACCCAAGAAAGATGGAAGTTAGAGAATGTGTGTTGATAGTTGAGTTGTCAACAAGATTACTATTAAGTATCAGTTTCCAATACCAAGACTTAATGATATGCTAGATCAACTGCATGGTGCCACTATCTTTTCCAAGATTGATCTTCGTAGCGGGTACCATCAGATCAGGCTTAGGCCAAGAGACAAATGGAAGACTACTTTTAAAACTAGAGATGGCCTATATGAGTGGACTATGATGTCCTTTGGGTTATCCAATGCTCCTAGCACATTCATGCACCTGATGAATTAGGTCGACCATTCATTGGTAAATTTGTAGTTTTCTACTTTAACAATATTTTGATCTACAGCAAAGGCCAAGAAGAACATTTAAAGCACCTTCGACAAGTGCTACAAACTCTTCGTGAACAAAAACTCTGCCAATCTGAAGAAATGTTCTTTCTTAACCAGTGAAGTTATTTTTTTGGGTTATATCATCACTGCCGAAGGTATTTGAGTTAACCCAAGCAAGGTCAAAGCCATCAATAGCTGGCTGATCCCAAAGTCCATCCATAATGTGAGGAGTTTCCATGGATTAGCTTCATTTGATAGAAGGTTCATCAAAAATTTTAGCTTCGTTGCTACCCCATTCAAAAATTGCATAAAGGAAGATAATTTCCAATAGACAGAATAAGAACAAAAAAGCTTTGAGGAGATGAAGAAACATTTAATGGAAGCACTTGTGCTAGCCCTTCTAAATTTTAACCAAGTGTTTGAAGTCAGCTGTGACGCCTCCAACACTAGAATTGGTGCTGTTTTAAGTCAAGAAGGTCATCCTATAGCCTTCTTCAGGGAAAAGCTCAACAATGCCCTCAAGCATATAAATTCTCAATAGAAGATCAACTGCATACATGCTGCTTAGAGTGAGTTTCTACAGCTTTATCCATTCTTACTCAAGCACAAGGTGGGAGTTCAAAATACTATTGCTGATGCCCTCAGCAGGTGTCATACTCTACTTTCTACTCTACAGATAAAGTAGTTGGCTTTGAGACTATCAAGGAGCTATATCAAGATGATCTTAATTTTCAAAAATTTTGGAATGTTACCGAATCACAATCCTCCTATAAGTATGAGGGATTTTTTTTTCAAAGGAAAGGATCTATGCATTCCTCAATGCTCACTTTGGGAAGCCATTATTTGGGAAGCCCATGACAGAAGATTAGCAGGTCATTTTGGACGAGATAAAACTATGGCTTTAGTAAAAGAGAATTTTTATTGGCCAAGGCTTGAAAGAGATGTTAACAAACATATTCAAAGATGTAGAATTTGCCACTTGGCAAAGACCAAAAGCCAAAACACAGGGTTATATATGCCACTTCCTATTCCAGAAGAACCTTGGGAAGATGTTAGCATGGACTTCATCCTTGGACTACCTCGAACTGAGTGCCAGAAGGATTCCATAATGGTAGTGGCAGACATGTTTTCAAAGATGGCCCACTTTATTCCATGCCAAAAGACCAATGATGTTGTCCATGTTGCAAACTTGTATTTCAAGGAAATTGTTCATCTTCATGGGATTCCGAAAACCATCACTTCTGATCGAAATGTCAAGTTCTTAAGTCACTTTTGGAGAACCCTGTGGAAGAAGATGGGTACTAAGCTTCAGTTCAATAATGCCAGTCATCCTCAGACAGGTGGACAAACTGAAGCAATTAACAGGCTTTTGGGAAATCTACTTTGGAGCTTTGTCGGTAAACATCTGAAACAGTGGAATCTTGTCCTTGCACAAGTTGAATTTTCTTACAACAATTCAACTAATCAAGCTACTGGAAAATGCCCATTTGAGGTGGTATATGGAATTCGCCCGCATAGTCCATTAGATTTAACCCCTTCATCTAATAAACACAGTATAGTGCAGATGCAGAATGTAGAGTGAAAGAAATTAAGAAACTGCACGAACTGGTCCAAGAAAAGATTAAGAAAAAAAATTCAAGATATAAAGCTCAGTGTGACAAACACCAGAAATAACAAATTTTTAAAGCGGGAGATTTATTCTGGATACATTTACGGAAAGAACAATTTCCAAATTAGCCAAATTCCAAGTTGTACCCTAGATCTCATGGTCCTTTTAGAGTTGCACAGAAAATCAACAACAATGCTTATAAGATAGAACTGCAAGGCCCCTATGGCATCTCTACAACTTTTAATGTTGCCAATCTTTCACCATAATTGAACGATGAAATAGAACTTAACTTGAGGGCGAGTTCTGTCCAACCTAGGGAGGATGATATGGACAAATCTTCTAGCATGTGACCACCAACCATTCTTGACTTAAATCACCTAGCCACCATTTGCCACCATTTTTGACAAACTTCCATTTTTACAACTTGTGTTTACATTACATTCTAGTGTTTTCCAACTGTTATCAATTGTATATTGGCCTCTAGGATTAGTATAAATAGGGTCAATCTCTTCATGTATTAGCACCATTGAATGAATTGAGTTTTAGATTATTTTGAGAGTTTCTCTCTAGGCTTCTGAGCCATAAGATATGATATGATGAAGTTAATTAGGGCAATGGAAGCCAGAGGGCACGCCCTTTCCACAGTTGTTGAGTACTACGCTCAAGGCAATAGGAAGATTGAGGTTGATACCCAAGATGTTGGCCTTAATGGCACTGTAAAGACACATAGCAGCTTCAAGATTAGCAAGACCTTGAATGAGGCTGCAGAAAGGGAGGGTTGGCGATGACCCTTTCTGAATGGGCACCAAAGTCAAAATATTGGCATATACACCTAGTTTGAGGGCATCGATGGGACAGGTAGGCACGATGATGGAGCAAACCATGGAGAAGAATAGGAGGTTCAGAGATAGCAGGACAGTGGATGCTAGAACCTTGTTGGAAGCCATTTTCCTAAACACACTCAAGCTCGTTAGTTCTCGGATGCTTAACTGGTGAATACTTTTTGAGTGATGAAGATGAACAGTAATGTGAATAGTAACGATGTCCGAGACTTTTGATTTGAGATATTCTAAATTGTACTGCATGATTTGGAGGTTCAAATAATTTTAGAATAGTCATTTAAGAAGCTTGTCCATATGGAGCTTGAAGTTGGAAAGTTTATGTGTAAATTGGAGATG
Source organism: Gleditsia sinensis (assembly GCA_037074535.1). NCBI lineage: Eukaryota > Viridiplantae > Streptophyta > Magnoliopsida > Fabales > Fabaceae > Gleditsia > Gleditsia sinensis. The sequence goes on from CM073465.1 coordinate 77,521,662, forward strand.
GCAGAATTAATTCCTAAATCATGAAGTTGTTGTAGCTAAATTGATAAATATGAATTGTCATTAAAGTATGAACTAGTGTATGTTTTATAAATTCATCCTAGATAGATTGAGGACTCATGGTTTAGGATTGTGTGCAGTGAGCTCCTAAGATGGTAATTTTGATGCGTATGGATGTTGAATTACAGGTCGTGAAGCATTCGAGAACCAAGTTTGAAAGTTGATTAATAATTCAGATAATAAAAGCAAAGAGTAGAGTTTATTCCTCTTGGACCTTTGAGAGTGAGTGAATATAGTTTAATAATACGCCTTTTCAAATCCCTCTCATGCCCATCCATTTTAAAACAAGTTTTTAATTGTGCATAGCATAAATTGAATTTCATTTTTACTTGATTTATGTATTACTAGATCTTTCAAGAATGATTTCCATTGTTTTTTTTCATAGTTTTACAAAAAATTAGTTCTCTCCTAGCATACTTATTGGTTACATTGATTTATATTATTAAAAGCTATAGGACATGCAGAACAGTCCTCTAATAAGTCCCTTCTGAGTTTATGATGAAAATGGGGTGTTATGTTACACTTTATTGAATCTTATAACAGTATCATTTCTCAAATTGTTTCATATGATTTATGTTATAAATGATACCTCATTATTTCATGGACATGGTAAAATTGGATTTGGATTTACGTTTGGAATGTGTTTTTGGGACTGAGTCTAGACTAGAATGAAAATGTTGTATTTCTAATTTTGGGGAATAAATTTCTAGGCTAGAACTCTGTCTGAAGAATGTCTTGGAATGTAGGGATATGTTTTGTCTTAAAAAGAATTTTAACCTTATATTTTTCACTTTTCCTTTCAATTTACATTTTTGGTTTATAAAACTTGTTTGTTCTAGAGGAATTATTTATAGAAATACTGTCAGCTAGCGGCATAGATAGTTAGTCTTGGTGCACCATGTAACCCTAACTAGCAAGAGAGTTGTTAGTCCCTTGTGCAAAAGGGAACATAAGGATTGGATTATGAATAAGTATGGAGTTGAGCTATGTCTCCTCCTGTAGCTAGTGACATTTGGTCTGATTCCCTATGATGAAAATGTGGTGATTTATCCATCTTATTGTTGTGTGCTTAGGACAATCATCATAAGAAAAGGTTAGGGAGTTAAGGGGAGCTCTTCCCAACCTTATGATATGAATGATGAGAATGTGGTTATTTATCCATCCCATTGCTATGTGCTTGGGATAAGACATGTAGATTTGCCCCTGCCAGGCTATGTGCTTGGGTATAAAAATAATAATAATGGTTCTAGTTTTTACAACCATAGTGCCTTTTTATGGAAATCAGTTCGGTATAACGACAATTTTGGATAAATCGTCGTGATTTTACTGCGGTTTCCGTTAAACCGTCTTCAATTAACGACGGTTTTCGTAAAACCATCATTATAACATGACGGTAAATTGATCATTCATGGAAAATTGGTCTAGTTTAACGACAGTTTGGGTAAACTGTCATAATACCATGTGCCATTTTTATGATGGTTTACCTGTTAACTGTCGTTAAAGTTAGTCTTAATGACGGTTTCATAAAAAATAGTTGTTAATTGAAGACGGTTTAACAAAAACCACCGTAAAATCACGACGGTTTATCCAAAACTGTTGTTATACCGCATTGATTTCCATAAAACGGCACTATGGTTGTAAAATGACGACGGTTATCATTTAAACATCGTTAATTAACGAAGGTTATCATAAAACCATCGTTAACATCTATGGTATAATGACAGTTATGTGACCGTCGTTATACCCGGCTTTAGAGACGGTTAGTTTTGACCGTCGTTAGGTGCCTGTCACTAAACCCTACTTTTCTAGTAGTGTTAAGGTCATAAAGGGATCTTTGAAGTGTACAAACCCAGGGAGGATTGTCATTACTTACAAAACTAGGAGGTGGAGACATGTAAACTTCTTGAAGGCTGCCATCGAGGAATGCGTTGTTGACATCAAGTTAATTGGTGCACCTTCCAACCTTTAGCTAAGGCCAATGTAAGCATAACTCAAAGGGTAGCAGGATTCACCTCAAAGCTAAAAGTTTCATTATAGTCAAAGCCAGCCTTTTGATGGAATCCTTTTGCTACTATTCTTGTTTTGTATTGTACCATTAGGATGTCTCTTAATTCTAAACACCCATTTGCAAATGATTGAAGTTTTGTCAGGGGTAAAGGAACCAAAGTCCAGGTGTTATTAGCCATAAGTACTCTATATTCCTCATTCATTGCTGCTTTAATCTTTAACACATATTCACTGATTGTCCCTTTCTATTTCTTGCATTGGTTTTCCTTAATTCCAGCCTAAATTGCTTAATCTTAGCCTCGGTTTGTGATGTAAAGAAGGATAAAATTCATTCCCAAACATCTCTTGAACAAATACAACCTACAACCCTAGTAAGCATACCTTCAGACATGGAAGGCAAGACAACAGAAGTTGATCTTATCTCTGCCATTCAACAAACTCTTTACTAATTCTGTCATTTCATTCATCAACTTCATTTTTGTATCTCGGAGGAATAGCGTCTCTTTAATGAACCTTTTGAGGTCATGACCACGAATTTCTGCTAGCACTTACTATCGCCACAAAGTAAGTTTGTTTCGTCTAGTTTCACAGAAATTATGTTTATGAAAGTGACAAGATTGCACTTTTCAGCAGAACTCTCCATTGTCAGAAATTCATTCTCTCATACCTTCTAAGAAAAGAATCTTAACACAGAAACTGAAAGAAAAGAATAAGACAAAGTAGAACGAAAATAATCTCTTGCATTGATCTCTGCACCTCAGTGAGGCATTATTTACACAGTTCTATCTTACCACATAATTGATCAGTTTTACTGATCTAAAATAACCACTAACAAAATCTGGGCATACTCTAACACTTACAAGTTCTTCTACAATTGAAAAATTATAGTTATTGTTTTTTTGTGTTACAAAAGAGGTTCAATGCCTCGATATAAAAAAAGTTATAGGGATAGAAATCAAACCCTTGATCACCTTAATCATAAATGCGGGCTGGTGTGTGAATAATAAGCTCTTTGGCATTTATAGTTTAAATTGTCCAAACATTGTAAAATATAATATATTAAAGAATATAATATAATTATTCATGCAAATTCATTTAACAATTTAAGCTTGAGTTATATAATTATAGGTATAATATTGATTAGCCTTTGTTATATATTGCTTATATATATATATATATATATATATATATATATATATATATATATATATATATATATATATATGCATGTATTACTTATGTGTTTAAGTATTGCCAATCTTCTTTTTGCTTGGATCCTCCAATAAAAAAAAAGTATATAGTGGGGGCTTTATCCAATTCAGTGGAAAAGTAATTTATTCCTTCTATTGTGCAATTTACTTTGGCGCTCCTGTATCGATCATTCAAAAGTGGCTTCTCTGAAACAGTTTATATTATGATGTATAGTAAGCTTCGAGGAACGAAAAAGAAAATAAAGGCTAACAAAAAAAAAAGAAAAAAAAAGAAGAAATCGAAAAAGAAAAGAGGATTCTTGAAGTTAAGAATTATATTATTAATTAGTACGATTTTCAATAGCATAATTTGGAAGATGAACAGTCTTCCATGAACAGAAGAATCAGAACAAGAATACATAAACAAAGAAGAAAGGAAATATGGAAGTGGATCCTTTTATTCCATTGGCAAAGGCCATATATATCCTAAAGTCCATAAAGTGCAAGATATGATATGATGAAGTTAATGAGGGCATTGGAAGCCAGAGGGCACTCCCTTTCCACAGTTGTTGAGTACTACGCTCAAGGCAATAGGTAGATTGAGGTTGATACCCAAGATGTTGGCCTTAATGGCAGTGCAAAGGCACACAGCAGCTTCAAGATCAGCAAGACCTTGAATGACACTACAAGAAAACAGGATTTCACGATGGTTTTTTAGTGGCTTTAATGACGGTTTTATCCGTCGCTAAAATGTTTAACAACGGTTACAAAAACCGTCGTAAAATCGATGATTTAACGACGGTTTTGAGAACCGTGAGTAATCCGTCGTTAAACTATACACCTAGTTTGAGCGCATTGTTGGGACAGGTAGGCACGATGGTGGAGCTAACCATGGAGAAGAATAGGAGGTTCAGAGATAGCAGGACAGTGGATTCTAGAGCCTTGTTGGAAGCCATTTTCCCAAACACACACTCAAGCTCGTTAGTTCTCGGATGCTTAACTGGTGAATGCTTTTGGAGTAATGAAGATGGAAGTGAATGGGAGGGGTATTTATAGCTCAGGATCTTCATGGCTTTCATTGAGGCTTAGGTTAAAATAATAAGGTATGAACTAGGATCCTTCGTACCCATATGAGCACAGTAAGTAATTAATCATGCACTACCTATTGCGGTCTGCCCGCTATAAATAATGGGTAATCTTGTTCTCTTTTAAAACTTGAGAGACTTGATGATTCTCAGTTTGGCTCGCTTGATTTGAATGACCATGTTGTTAATTAACAATAGCTTCAACCGTGAGTTTGCTTTAATACTAGTTCTCAAGGCCAAGTGTTTAGCACTAAGCTAGAAGTTACAGCTACAAACGAAGACACAATTTTATTTCCTTAACTCATCATGCAAAAATTATACGCTAGGCGATATGGTTCAAAATTCAAATAAAAAGGGAGTTGATGAACACAACTATAAGGCCACAACTCTGTTTCCGCCATACCAGACCTCAAATGCCAGATTCGAATAAAAATTTTGAGATGACATCCCATCCAAGAATAGATATTACTATTACATTACATTAATATATAAGATTACTTGCCAATCTGCAGAAAGTACCGTTCCATTACAAATTTTAACCAATGAAAATAGACTTTTGTGTAAACAATTTCTCAAAACGCCTTACCTGTGAATGAAAGAATTATAACATCTCTGCATGGCAGAAGGAATAGAATATGAACTGCGAAGTGCATGGTAAGTTAATTATTTGCTTATCTCTATGATTTCCAGAGGGATATTAAATAAACAAGGAATAGTTTTTATTTCCAAAATCTCTCTCAGTCAAATTTTGATCCTTTTCTTATACTTTGATGTGTAGATTTTAAATTTGTGCTTAAAATTAGAGACAAACTAGTTTTGATATCATTTTATTATATGATACATACATGTTAATAATCAACTCACTATATTCTATAACTATTTATATTTATCTATATATATTTTCATGTGTGTGTGTGTGTGTGTCTATATGCTAGAGTAATAGCTGGCCAACTTTCAAATTAATTACCATAAGATTAGCATGCCAACTCTCATCGATCTGCAAGAAACTATCTTCAATTCTGAAATATTAACAGTTACACCCTGCAAATACAGTTTGAGGTTTTTGTAAAATCAATCAAACACGAATAACAGCATCATTGAATGGTACTCAAGAATTTATTCTCAAAAAAATGCCACATGTCTGTATTTTTTTTTATTGACACGTTACCATTTCCCTAGAAGCTCCCACCTCTAGCAAAACTAGACTTGGAAAGATGCAACCTCAAAGTTCGCTTGAGCAAGCAAGCTTGCTTCAAAAAAATTCGACAGTTCTAGGACAACCTGGCTCCATATGAAGTGAGATGAAAGCAATAATTTTAAAATCACTCTAATTTAATAAGAAAATAGATAATATCTACATATCAAAATATGAAAGAGAAGGGTCAAACGTTGACAGAAAGATCATGGCAATAGCAACTATTTTCTGTTTATTTTATTGAATTGTCACAATTTACAAGCTGCCCACCCTTTTATTCTTTTAATGTTAATTAACATATACCTGAAAGGCTAATTAATTGATTTGGAAAATCCAAGTATGGAAGGGAAAAATTCAAGAAAGTAAACAAAAGATAGCTGTGGAAAAATGGAGGAGCTACAAGGAAATATTTCTAGCCTAGAAGAAAATCTCAAGAATGAAACGGGCAGAATTTAAGAAAATAAACAAAAGATAGCTGTGGAAAAATTAATGGAGGAGCTACAAGGAAATGTTTCTGAAAGCTTAATTAATTGATGGTTATTGGTTACTAAAACTATTTTGGACAAAAACCATAACTCCATAAGCTATACCCTTTTATTTTTATGATATAAGTTATTCCTAATTTGGAGCCCAAAATGTTTTCCCTTCCTCTCCCTCGATATGATAGGGATAAGTAAATAACTTATCATGTACTTCATAGTTCAAATACTCTTCCTTCTGCCATGCAAATATTTTATTTGGTGTAAATAGTTATTTTGATACTCGAAAAATATATATATTTTCAAGATAATTGTTCAAAGTTTTACTTTCTTAATTTAGTCTTCTAAAAACTATATCTCACCTTAAAAAAAGTCTTCACTTTTTACCTATACTAACAGATGTTTAACAAATTTGCTTATTTTGCCTAACCAAAAACTTTTATACTCAGGTGGGGACATAATTTAGATAAACACTTAGATTGACCAGCAAAGAAAATATGTTAAATATCTGTTAGTGGAGTCAACAACGAGACTTATTAAAAATAAGATAGTTTTTTGAAGACTAAATTGAAAAAGTAAAACGTTGAGAGAACCATATTGAAAAAAGATGAATCTTTCAATGACCAAAATCACAATTCACTTATTATTTTTTTATTCACATATTCCCATGGTGAGACATTTCGAGAAAGTGTTACAAAAAAAAAGTGTAAGATCTCTTTTGTTGGAAAATGTCATGGAACGGCAGTTTCTGAATATTGGCAAGTAATCTTAACGTGATTTTACAGCTAAATTACACTTGTATAATCTTTTATTTCATAAATAACAATATGCTCCTTAAATTTTGACATTATGATACAGAAACAACACTTGTCATTAACTTTCTGTTATTATATAGTCTATCTTGAATTTTCAATGTGCATCAGATCAATCCCTTCCCTCCAAACTTGAAAGTACTTTTTCACCCTTACTGTTACCTTAAGAACAAAAGCTTCATAAGACTACCGACAGTAATTTTACCTATTTCAAATAATAAAAATTATTGAAATATTAACATTCAAGATTTTTTTTTTTTTTTTTAAAAAAAGAGCATCTTGATATACATTATGCAGTATACACTAGTATATGTGTAGTGATTTTTGTCTCCCTAATGGTGGTATAGCCTAAGCTTAAGGCAAGATAAATCTAAAACCAATTGAATTAAATGTTCGTACATGCAACTGAATATAAGTAATGTGTTGTATCTTATGTTTTGAAATCCAAAGCAAATTGAATAAATTTTTTATTTTGTTTATGCCATGTGATTTTCTACATTGATATCTATTTGATTATCTTATATTCATTTGAAAACGAGAACAGGAAATCACATGATTAAAAAACTATAAATTAATTCAATTTGCTTTATATTTCAAAATATCAAGGGAAAATAAATACTTTTAAGCTTAGAAGGAAGGGATTTTATACATATTGAGAATCTTACACTAAATGGAAAGTTGACAACAGTGAGTGTTTTTATATCATAATTTCAAAATTTAGGTGGCGGATTGTATTTACTCCAATATGGATTCTTAATTGAGACTTGAGAGATCATCTCAAGAAATACGCATTGAAGGCAAGTTGTTTAAAGGTCCTGCTATGATAACTTGAACAACACTTGTAGCCTAGTATCCTTTATGACTTAACTTAGAATAGAAGATACTAATAAAGAATGTATAAAACGTAATTGTTAATTCACTTGAACAATACTTATAGCGGTCAAGTTACTCATTTCTTGGAGCGGGTTGACAGCTATAAATAGCTAATAGTAGTATATGTGAGCTCACATGGGTATGAACAATGAAGGATCACTCTTAATTATTTTAAGGAGAAACTATACTTTCTTATGCTCATCTTTACATTTAATTGTAGTTTTTTCTTCAATTTATTAATTTTTGTGATTGATTCCTAATTTTTTTCTACATTGCATTTAGCTCTCTATTATCTAAATTAGACGTTAATTTTAACAGTAATTAAGTGAAATTACCAATTTCTTTGCTTTATATCTTATTTTGCCATCTTTTCATGAGAATGGTATTTTAGTAATTTTACATAGCTACCATTAAAGTCAACATCAAATTTAAACACATATGAGAGTTTTGGGGTTGTTGCTGATCTTTAGCTACAGATGGTGACATCCCCTCCAACCTTTTTCTTTCTTTTTTATGCGAATAAGTCTTTTGATTTATCTTTGATGAATGAATTTTTATACTCATAATTTAGATACTTTTGACTTGGATTTTTACATATATTTATTATTTTATGTTCAATTTTATGTGTGATTATATGTTTATTTTGTAGATAGAATGAAGAAGGCAAATTAATGGAAAATTGGAGAAGATTGGAGTAAAGGAGCAAGAATTACATATTTTAAACAATTTCAATTTTTTTTCACTAATTTATACATAACTCTCTCATATGAGCTCCAATTGAGATGATTCAAGAGGCTAAAAAAAGCTAAGAAAAAAATATACAACTTTGATGTTTTGAGTTTTGAGAGATCTGGCATTGAGAAGTTGGATATTGGCATTACAATGCTACAACAATAATACAATTTTTTTTTTGAAAATAATAATAAAATAAAAAAAGAAGAAAGAACTTGAGTTGGAGTAAAAGACCTTATATTTTTTAAAACTAGAGTTTGAGAATGATTCAAAGATTTATTTCAATTTTAAAATGACCCTTGGACCACGAAATTGAGGGGAGGAGCTCAGGCTCTCTTTGGGCGGCGACTTCAACTCCATCTTCATCTGAGCTTTCTTGTTCCCCTTTTTTTTAATGTTTTCTTTTATGTTCTAGTTTCTTTTCTACGGCAACGATGTAGCTAAATTATGAAATTTTGAATTCTTATTTCAATTTAATCAATAAATTATTTTTTTAAATTGAGTTTTTATACTGTGTATAATGCTTCTAATTGCCTAATCACCAAATAGATTATCTATTAATCATAATGAGATTAAGAGGATATTTATGTGTCTAGAGTAGTATGTAAGAATCATAGATTGCATGTAAGGTAGAGATATACTTACATGGTCTGTGCAATCTTAATCAATTAAGAGCCATAAAACTTAACGAATATTTGTTTGTTTTAATTCACATGGAGACATAGTGGGTTAGCATTCGAAAGGTATTTCCATTAGACCTCGAGAGAGATTAGTGGATAATTTAGGATATTTCGATTAGTAATTAATATTATATTTTTAGGATTAAAGAAATAGATAATTCAAGGGGGATTAATTATGGTGAAATTAGAATCCTTATAATCCCACCAATTGAATGAATCTTAAATCACTTTTGCTTTCCTTAATTTTAGTTTTATTTTATTTTATTCTTAATTAAGTTAATTTGAACTATTCAATTAGGATAATGATTAGTATATGTATTTAATAACATCAATCATCGTGGGATCAACACTCTATGTATACTTGTTTATAAATATTTTATTTTTATTACTTGACAACAATAGTGTACATTTGCACTTGAATGAATTAAATTCGCATGTATCAATCTTCTTTTAACCAGATCTAAAAGTTATTGGTCTTTTGATCTATCTTCTCTTAGATAATCTTAGAGTTTTAATTGTTTTGATATGTCTTTATTGTTAGATTGGAACTCTGTTTGTCCCTAATCAGATTCCAGGTATTTTTTTCTTTGTTTTGATCTATGTATCTTATATGATATTCTAAAAACTTTGGGATCTAATTCAACAAGTGAAATTGACTATTTCATTGTACCATTGATAATGATGGTAGCGAATTTTTATCCCAAATTTCAAGGATCAACAAAGCTTCTATTCACTTTCTAGTTCAACGAAAAAAATCATAAACATTAATTTATTATTAGAAATGAGATTTCTAGGGCTATTGTAAGTGCCGTTGGATTTTTCCTTTGAATGAAATTTTGTCATTTTATAAATAAATAAATCAAATTTAGACAGTAGATGCTTAAATGAAATGCATCATATAAATGCAATTTTCCTTCTTTTGAACCAAAATCCAAAGGGCATCGCATAGCGTATATTGCATAGTGAGTTAAGGAAATACAATTGTTTCTTTGTCAGCAGTTGTAACTTTTAGCTTAGTAATAAACACTTCATCTTGAGAATTAGTATGAAAGCGAACTCGAGGTCAAAGATATTGTTAATTAACAACCTGGCCATTCAAGTTGACCGCAATAGGTAGTGCATGATTAATTCCTTACTGTGCTCACATGGGTACGAAGGATCCTAGTTCATACCTTATTATTTTAACCTAAGACTCAATGAAAGCCATGAAGATCCTGAGCTATAAATACCCCTCCCATTCACCTTCATCTTCATTACCCCAAAAGCATTCACTAGTTAAGCATCTGTGAACTAACTAGCTTGAGTGTGTGTTTGGGAAAATGGCTTCCAACAAGGCTCTAGCATCCACTATCCTGCTGCTATCTCTGAACCTCCTATTCTTCTCCATGGTTAGCTCCACCATCGTGCCTACTTGTCCCATCGATATCCTCAAGCTTGGTGTATGTGCCGACATTTTGAATTTGCCGCCCATTCTGATAGGGTCACCGCCATACCTCCCTTGCTGCAGCCTCATTCAGGGTCTTGCTGATCTTGAAGCTGCTGTGTGCCTTTGCACTGCCATTAAGGCCGACATCTTGGGCATCAACCTCAACCTTCCTATTGCCTTGAGCTTAGTACTCAACAACTGTGGAAAGGGAGTGCCCTCTGGCTTCGAATGCCCTAATTAACTTCATCATATCATATCTCGCACTTGATGGACTTTAGGACATATATGGCCTTTGCCAATGGAATAAAAGGGTCCATCTCCATGTTTCCTTTCTTCTTTGTTTCTGTATTCTTGTTCTGATTCTTCTGTTCATGGAAGAATGTTCATCTTCCAAATTATGCTATTGAAAATCGTACTAATTAATAATATATTTCTTAATTTTAAGAATCCTCTTTTCTTGTTTTCTTTTTTTTCCTTTTAACCTTTTTTGTTCCTTGAAGCATACTATACATCATAAGATAAACTGTTCCAGAGAAGCCACTTCTGAATGATAAAAGAATGGCAGAGTAAATTGGACAATAGAAGAAGAAATATCCTTTTCCACTAAATTGGATGGGCTACTCTTAAATTCTACTATGTTATGTGCCCTTAATAACATAATAGATAAAGCCCGCACTATATACATTCTTTTATTAATTTGAGGGTCCAAGCATATAAGGCAGATTGGCAATACTTAAACACATTTATAATACATGCATATATAATGCAATACATAATAAAGGCAAATGAATACTGTACCTATAATTATATAACTCTAGCTTAAATTGTTAAATGGATTTTCATGAATAATTATATTATATTTGATAATTTGTTGGACAATTAAAACTATAACTGCCAAAAAGTTTATCATTCACATAGTGTACCAGCCTGTATTTATGATCAAGGTGATCAAAGGTTTGATTTCTATCCCTATATCTTTCTCTACTTCGAGGCATTGAACCTCCTTTGTAACACAATAAAACTAATTATAATTGTTCAAGTGTAGAAGAACTTGTAAAGGACCTTTATGAGGTGATCCGCATCTAAGAATAGATATTGCTCTGTAATTAAAATCACGTTACGTTAATGTTACTCGCTAAATCATTTATCCAGTATTCAACAGGTTTAACTTGAAGCCAACTGCAGAAAGTACCAATCGATCCATGACAGATTAATTCTAACAGAATAGATTAAACTTTCCTGTAAACATACTCACCTGAGCTTTGTGTCTGTAATTTGTGAAGAAAATATATATATATATATATATATATATATATATATATATATATATATATATATATAGGTTTTAAACAATTAAAACTCTTTTTCCAGAAGACAAAGAAAGTATTAGAACTAGATATCAAAATTTGAGTTCCTACGAAAACAAAACTTTAAAAAATTGCAGAAAAGTAAATATGCAGAAATAAGCCACCATAAAATAAATAGTTTAGAGAGAAGAGCGTAATATTTATCCTAGTTCAGCAAAAAGCAACCCTACATTCGGTCTTTTTGACTCTCAAAGAATTGTCTTCACAATCAAAATTTGTTTTCGCTCGATTACAAGAAACAAATAGTTTTTGGACACTCACCGCAAACATTATGGTTTTCTCACGTTCACCAAAAATACTCTCTTTTCTACACTTTTACGCACGAGAAAGTTAGGAAAAAAAGTCAAACAAAGGTGATATAAAAAGGTTAACACCTAAACAACTTGGAATGTACAGTAAAGCTTTCAAATGCATGCCCTCCAAAGCAAAGTGGATATAACAGATAAGATTCAAAAATAGTAGTAATATTTTCACAAAAATAATGGAGCTTCCTCTTGCAAGTTGTGTATATTTGAATATTCAAATTCTCATTTTTATTTAGTCTTTTTAGACTCCTAAACATTGCATAACATGCTCTTTATAAAATGTGAAGTGAAGTTGGTTTGATGTTATATTGAATGCAGAAAAAAAATCTGAAAATCACATGGGAAGAAGTTGACTCTCTTTGGCTAGAGCTTAAATCTTCACTCTTATTTGCTTTCCAACATTCCAAATAATTAAAGTATCATTTATTTACTACTCGCCGTTGGGGACAGAGTTGGAGCTTTGCCTTTGACTTCCTTGAATTTCTCCTTTCATATCCTCATTTAAGTTCTTCTAATCTAGCAATCCTTCAAAAAATAACATACCATAGAATCACAAGAAGTATTGCTATAATCTTTATGATCAAATTTTGATTCAATATAAAATATCATATATTCAAAATTCAAATAACTTCGAAAATATTACCATAAAAACATTACCAAACTTAACTTCAAATAAAATTTGTTATCATCAAAACATAATAAAATTTTCTTTTGAAACCTTGGAGATAACCAGATGGAGGGAGAGAAAGGGAAACAAATATTGGTGTCTAAATTAGGAATAGCTTATATCATAAAAATAAAGGTTAGCTTATGAAGTTTTTGGTTTTTGTCCAAAACAGCTTTAGTAACCAATAACCATCAATTAATTAGCCTTTCAGAAACATTTCCTTGTAGCTCCTCCATTAATTTTCCACAGCTATCTTTTGTTTATTTTCTTGAATTTTACCCCTTTCTTTCTTGAGATTTTCTTCTAGGCTAGAAACATTTCCTTGTAGCTCCTCCATTTTTCCACGGCTATCTTCTGTTTACTTTCTTGAATTTTTCCCTTTCATTCTTGAATTTTCCAAATCAATTACTTAGCCTTTCAGGTATATGTTAATTAATATAAAAAGAATAAAAGGGTGGGCAGCTTGTAAATTGTCTCTATTCAATAAAATAAACAGAAAATAGTTGTTATGCCATGATCTTTCGGTCAACGTTTGACCCTTCTCTTTCATATTTTGATGTGTAGATATTAATTATCTATTTTCTTACTAAATTAGAGTGATTCTAAAATCCTTGCTTTCATCTAACTTCATATGGAGCCAGGTTGTATTTCCTAGAATTGTCAAACTTCTCTGTAACGTGCTTGCCTGCTCGAGCGAACTTTGAGGTTGCATCTTTCCTGTGTCTAGTTTTCCTAGAGGAGGGAGCTTCTTGGGAAATTTTAACGTGTCAATCAAAAAACAAACATGTGCCATTTTTTAGAATAAATTCTTGAGTGCCATTCAATGATGCTGTTATACGTCTTCGATTGATTTTACAAAAACCTGAAACTGTTATTAAGATGGATTATTTGTAAGTGTGTTAATATTTCGGAATTTAAGATAGTTTCATGCAGATCGATGAGATTAAATGGCATCTTAATCTTATGGTAATTAATTTGGGGGTTGGCCAACTATTACTCTAGCATATATATATGGTCTAATGGTGTAAAACTCTTATAGAGACTCTCCCTCTCTCTCTCTCTCTCTCTCTCTCTCTCTCTCTCTCTCTCTCTCTCTCTCTCTCTCTCTCTCTCTCTGTATATATATATATATATATATATATATATAATGATATCAAAACTAGTGTGTCTCTAGTTTTATGCGCATATTTAAAATGTACAATTGAAGTATAAGAGAAGGATCAAACTTTGACTGAAAGAGAACTTGGAAATAAAAACTAGTCCCTGTTTATTTAATATCCCTCCGGAAATTATAGAGGTAAGTAAATAATTAACTTGCCATGCACTTCACAGGTCATATACAATTCCTTCTGCCATGCAGAGATATTCTAATTATTTCATTCACAGATCAGAGATTAACAGATAAGGCGTTTTGAGAAGTTTTTTTTACAAAAAAGTCTAATTTCATTTGTTAAATTTGTAATGGAACAGTACTTTCTGCAGATTGGCAAGTAACCTTATATATTAATGTAACGGGTTTTTAATTTGTAATATTAATATATATTCTTAGATGGGAAATCTTCTCAAAAATTGTATTCCGATCGTGGCATTTGAAATATCTATAATTAGAGTAATTAAGTGCACAAATTATTTTAGAACCTCAGGCTTCTCCGTGTTGGCCCTATTCTCCAATTTAGTTTGGGACTGTTGAATCATTATGATTTATAGTATGCTTTAAGGAACAAAAAATGAAAACAAATGTCATTAATAAAAGAAAAAAAAGAGGACTCTTGAAACTAAGAAATTTTATTAATTTAACTTTCACAAAGAACACAAATACACAGCCCACATAAAAGCATAATCAATTAAGGAGCTGGTAAGACAAGCAATCTTCCATGCATCGATCAGATCAAGAAGGTACTATTTAGAACCAACACATGGAGGAGTCATTCCATTGCATTGGCAACCGCTATGACAATCCTGAAATTCAAACACTGCAAGATACGAAGTTAGTACTAGCTAGCTAGCTAGGTAGCCAGAGGCCACTGCTCTTCCACAGAAATATTTTTCATGGGAGAAGGGCAGTGGAAGCAAGTGCCCTTGGAAGCCAATTTCACAAGAAATTCTATGGGTTTTCACTGAAAGTAGACTTTCAGTAAGGGTAATGAAAATTCACCACCAAAAATACTTTTAGTTGTCACTAAAAGTCAATTTTTATTGGCAATTATGAAGTCACCATTAACAACAGGTTTACAGACAATGAAAGTCGTCATTAAAAGTCTTATTCAGTGGCAACTCCCTTCATCTTCTTCGAAGGTATATAGTGAAGAGACTGTTTATATATTTAGTGGCGACAATACTCACCACGGAAGACATTTTTTTTGAAGCCATTTTCATAAATACATTACAGCAAGCCATTTTACATTATTGAAACTGTAAGATAATATTCTTTGGTAAGTTTTAAAATCTGATACTTCCGTGGTTTTTCTTAATGAAAGGTATGGATTATGACAAAAGAGAGAAAAAAAATAAAGGATCATGTTAGAGATTATTAAAACTATTAATAGACCATCACTCATCAGTTTAAACTTTTGAGTTGAATTGGTTCTTAACATTGACTAACTTTTATCATCAAATATTCTACTATTTTGATTGTTTAAGGTTTCCATTGGATTTGAGAAAAAAGAAAAATGAAAACAAGAATCATTTTAAATATTGAAATTTGTTTACGGGTCTTTGGTCTTGTGTTCTGTGGGATTGGGACAAATTGCTAGACAAGGTTGAGTGGAGAGCCCAAGTGATAGTTCTCGTTGACATGGTTCATTTGCCCCCTAAATTTTATTGGTTCCTCATGTTTCAGTTACCTCAGAGATTTGACGTATCTCAGAGGAAGCAGAGGACTGAGTGAACTAAGAATTTTAAATTTTCTTTTTTTAAAAAAAAAACCATTCCAAACACCTCCTAGATGTAAGAATAAAAATCATAGCCAAAATATGACAAGGGTAACAAAACAGGAATGATAGGTGAGACAAGTGAGGAAAGAAACTCCGTGAAAAACATTCAGTCTCAGTCTGTCTCAACTCATTCTTTGGTGTTTCAAGTGGAAGGAAAACCAGATAAAACTCCACGATACTCTTAGAGAGACCACCGACAAAGTGAATAATGGATAATCACTGCAAAGTTGAAAGATGATATATTATCTAATCAAATTCATTAGTAAAATTATTCCAAAAATCAATCTGACTAAATGAATATCAAAGTACATAACAGTAAAATATAAATATACCGTATTTCTAAATAACAACTCTTACTTCATTCCTTTGCAATCTTGGCATCATTGTTAATGTTGCTAAACGCATTCCCAATATTCAAGAGCAGATTTCTGTACAGAATCTCCAGCTCATCAAAGTATGGGCAAGCTTTATTTTTTAGACGTCACTTCTTCCCACACTTCATTGTCCTTTTATAGTACTTATTGATGTTTTCCCATTTCTCCTTACACTTCTTTGCAGAACGGTTTTAAGCCATATTACGCATCGCTTTAGATATCTCCATCCATATAGAAACTTTGGATCCCATAAGATAAAACTTTACGAAAGCTTGCACTTCAGCTTCTGGCCATCTGTTGTTACTCAGATCACTCTTCAAATCCTTCTCGATGTTTGCCTCACCTTCATCATCTTCTCTTATCTTGCTTACGGCTGGTTGGGCGATTTGAATTTCTTGGTCCAATAGATTCTGAATCAACGAAATGAGATCTAAATGAATATGGGATTTTTCTTGGGCTCTGGCCTTCTCATCCTTTTTTATTCTTCTTTCCAGCTCCTGCTTCCAAGCTTCTTCTCTCATCATTCTTTCCTTTTCCTTCTTTTCTATTATATCTCTCAATTGTTTATGCATCTGCTCTGTCTTTTCCATCACTTTCATTACCAAATTTTCTAGAAAAATTTCGAGCTTTCTCAATGTCCTTTTCCTTCTCTTTCCACTCCCAGGTGCCTTCATGCTTCCAGATGAATTGTTATAGCCTCAAAGGTAATGTCTTAATACTGATACTAGCAGTGTAACCTGATTCTTCAAGATATTGGTGAGATTACCATATCCTCCTCCCTAAGCTTTGCCACAGAACATTCCATATGCTAAAAGCCTAAAACTAAACGCACGGTATTATATTGTATACGATAGATATTGACTCAACAATGATAGCACAGTATGCTTATAACCAAAGCATTCCATGAATACAATGATGCCAATCAATAAGGATGGGAAAAACTAGAAGCTAGTTGTCAGTCCCTGTTACTACTTCTAATCGCTGTTCATTCTGCAGATTATCTAATGCAGCACTTTTGTATCCGTTTGGTATAAAATCAGACTCATTGCTTAACAGGAAAGTTATACAACTTTCTTAACCAAAAAGAGAATCAAGCTTTGCATTACTTTGATGACATGGGAATAATAAAAATTTGGATATGTAGGTATGAATCTATTTATTCTTTCTTATTAGTTTACCATCTTCACCTTTTGCCCTTGTCACTATAAAATCTTGAATGCGGTAAAATCTCTTCATTCTTTGCAACTTCAACGTTCAAATCAAAATAGTAATAATGAGCTCCAAGCATGCCATGAGTATCAAGCTAGGAAATCTGAAGACAAAAGGGCCATGACCCTCTGTAAAAAGTTACTTTTAAAGACCACTTTGTCCGGTTGCCCTGCTCCACTCCAAAAGATTATAATAAGATAGATTGATTGATTTGATAATACTAATAGAAGAAGAAAAAGAAATGGCTGTGGCAAATTTGAGGAGGTAACCAATTTAAAGAAATATCTTGGAAGTTAGAAATTTGTTCATTAACTGGTATTGAATTTTTATTTTTGAACAAGATATTACCGTTAAAGATGCTGTTGGATCAACTCTACAGTTAGTTGTGTTTGTGCGAGGCTCATTGAATATAGGTACTGCTATAGGCACTACAAGAAACAGGAGATTCAGTGACGACTTTTCTGTGGCGACTAGAAAAGTCGTCACTGAAAATCACTTTCAGTGGCGACCTTCATGGGTCGCTACTGAAAGTTTACTTTTCAGAGACGACCCAGTTAAGATAATCACTAAAAATTGAGAATTAGTTTTTAGTGGCGACTTAAGGTCGCCACGGAAAGTAGCAAATTTTTTTTTAACATTTTTGTACATTTATTTTCTCATAATTAAGGAGTGTTTGAGGGATGGGTGTATTTATTTATTATGGAAAAAATTAAATTGTATTTTTAGTTATAAAATAAATTTTTTTAATTATTTACTAATAAAATAAATTAAAAAATGTTTTTTCACATATGTTAATTTATAATTAAATACTAAATTAATGAAGTAAATTTTTAAAATTAAAATGAAAAACATATATATCTTTGAAAGATCCAAACATGCCCATTTCACATGTGTAATAACCATATAATAGAATAATAAAAAATATAGATTATTTTTAAAATATTAAAAAAGAATACCAATAATAAAAAATAAAGTAGAGCATAATTAATTAAAGTCTAATATTTCTATATGTGATAGCCATATAATAATATATATATATATATATATATATATATATAATATAAAAATTATAATATATTTATGTTTCTAAATTAAAATATATCAAATTACACTAACCTAATTTTTTTTAATTTAAAATAAATAAATAAATTAAATGTTGTGTTAAAAATTGAATGCGCCTCTCAATTAATAGTCTGACTCACCAAGTTTTCTTGCAATACACAAATGAAAAATGAAAAGCAAATCATAAAGCAAATGAAGCCTTCTGCATAAAGTAAAAAACGCTGAACCCACCTCGCGCATAAGCAGAGCAAAGGCATTGGGAGGCATCTGAAATCCCTCAAAATTTCCTTTCCCGCGAACAACCCTTCCCCCAAAATTTCCTCACCAAAACCCATTACCTCGTGAACGAGCACAGAAGATTCACCCAACAGAGGCATCTAAACCCGCACCGAAGACACCCACATTTTCCTTTCCCGCAAACAAGAACGCTGCCCCCAAAATATCCTCACCAGAAATCATCACCTCGGAACGACCACAGCAGAAATCAACTCGCGAACACGCACAGCAGAGACATCTGAACCACCTAGCTCGCGAACAGGCACACCCAAAATCTCTGTAAAATTAGTCGCAGGTTTGCTTTCTGTAAAATCACCTAGCTCTCATTACCTGGCTGTAATCTGAGTGATCCATCAAATCCTATCTTTTTATGTTAAGTTTCTCATATATCCTTCTTGTTCTATTTGGCTGCACTGTGCTTATTGAAATTCCGAATGCGGTAGAAACTTTTATAGCTGTTTCTTTGGGTTAATTTAAGTTGTGTGCCTATTGCCCATGATGATTTAGAAGTTCCTTGATTCCCTTGAATGGGTCAATGAATTTCTCAGATAACATTACATGAGTTCTCAGTTATGAATTTCATGAATGCGGGTTCATATTTTACTGTTTATATTGGTTTTGGGTACCGAGCTCGCAATAGGATAGATAAATGTTCTTGTTGAGTAAACTTGAGCTTTTCATCAATCAAAGTTGTATGTTGAAGACTTGAATATAAAAGTGCCCACTTGATGTTCTATAAAATGTCCAAGAGAGGTTCCTAGCCGTAGAAGTTCTCTGTTCTATAAAATGGTGGCTTGTGATAGGGTGGCTTATAATACTTTTCTTCCTCTGAGTTATCTTAGGACAACTCCTCTGTAGCAAGTGAGGTTCTTGGGGTGTTGAGAAACACCACCACAGCAAGGATAGACGCTAGCAACAGTTTGAGAGACATTTTAGGCTCTCTGATCTTCTTAGTTTGGATGGAAAACCAGTTCAGAGTGGTGGCCTTTTATAGAAAAATTCTCACTATATAGTTCTAAAGAATCTTTCTTGATAAATTCTCTGTGGTCATGACAAATGTCATAAGCTCTAACTATTCTGATTAACTCCCTTCTAGGAGATTGTAGAAGCATGAGGGAGATTATGTTTCTTGATGAGTCATTCACTGGTTGAGTTAATTTCTTTCCAACACAAGATTAAGTGGTCAGTTTGATATGCAGGTCCCACTGTCACATAAACATTAATAGATAAGAACAGTAGATAGCATGCATGCAGCCCCCACTAGTCTCTTATCCTCATCTAATGAATTTGGCACCTTTGGTTGTTACCTCAAGTCCAATTTCTTCACTGGTTGAGTTTCTTTCCAACACTAAAAGTGGCGAGTTTGATTATTAGATAAGAACAGTAGATAGCATGCATGCAGCCCCCACTAGTCTCTTGTCCTCATCTAATGAATTTGAGGAGAAATTTGGTAAACAATCATCTTAATTTTGATAGGAGACATTTAAGATATATGAAGTCATCTAAAATATATCAAAAACTATATATGAAGTAGTATCAAAAAAAGAATTTAGAAACTCAATTAGTTAATATAATTAATTAAGGTCATAGAAATATATTATATGGGATAAGTATGTATAGAGGAAAACTGTGATGATGTTTGTTGGGATTATGATATATAAGTATGTAATTTTGGTGAACCTGCAAATGAAAGACTTGGCTCTCATGTGGAAATTATATATTTCAATTTGGGTTAGAGAGAATCTTCCGATAAACATTACCCTACTTATAGAACAGCACTCACGATGAAGCAACATCACATTTTGTAGTGAATCACAATATATGAGATGATATTATCAAAATCCGAAGGCAACTGTCTAATTTTATCAAAGGAGTTATGGTTTCCCATTGAAGAGCATAACATGAAATTCGTCATCCTTCATAAGTTTAGGGCCATAGGCCCTCATTCTAGTATGATAGTTGTACTATGCTATTGGAACCTTATTTAGAGTTCTAGACCAACAGTTTCAATTCATTTACTTGTTGAATCATCTATGTATGCAATATTATTGATATATTGAGTACATATCTAGAGCCCTAAAGCCACCATTGGACTCTATCGTTTGTAGTAAGTGCTTGGAGACCTTCGTAATAAGTTCTCTTTCTAAAAGTTCTTATGTGCTCTTTTACATAAAAAGTTTTCTTCCTAAATAGTATTTTATATGAACATGATCTCAACTACTTCTTCATATCTCCCTATTTCTAATTGCTCACTTTGACTCCATCCAAAATTGTATGACAGATAATGGACAAGAGTTGGTTGAAAGTTGGGAACAGAGCTGATCGAAGGTACATAAAAGGGGTGGACGATTTTCTTGAGTGGGCATACAGTCAACCAAGGGTGGGTAGCAGAATTAGATGCCCATGCAAAAAATGTAGAAATGTGGTGTTCAAGGTTAGGCATGAAGTACGGTTTGATATGTTGAAGAATGGTTTCTGGCAATCTTATGAGGTTTGGGATCGTCATGGAGAAGTTGTAGGGACAACTTCATATCCCCTTGATGGAGGGAATGAAGAGGATGACATAATTGGAATGATACAAGATGCATATGGAGTTGTGAACATAGAAGAGATGAACCCTCATGTAGAAAACAATGAAGAGCCAAATTTTCATGCAAGAAAGTTTTACGACTCACTGAAAGATGCCAAAACAAGTTTATATCCAAATTGTGATAAGGTATCGAAGTTGTCGTTCATCGTTAGATTACTTAATTTAAAGTGTCTTAATCATTGGAGCGACAATTCTGTGGACATGTTGTTAGAATTATTTAAAGAAGTGCTGCCAGAGGGTGCCCAAGTACCTAATTCTTACTACGAAGCCAAGAAAATTGTTCAAGACTTGGGGTTAGAGTACACAAAAATAGATGCATGTAAAAATGATTGCATTTTATACAAGAAAGAACATGCTACTGCACAATCATGCCCTAAGTGCAAGTTGTCTAGATGGAAATCAAATGTACAAAAAGGTAAGAAAGAAGCTCACAAAGTGTTGCGATATTTTCCAATTAAGCCAAGGTTGCAAAGATTATATATGGCAAGGCACACTGCCAAAGATATGTGGTGGCACAAAGAAGAATGTGTTGATGATGGTGTGTTAAGGCACCCATCTGACTCCATTGCCTGGAAGTCTTTTGATGAGCAACATGCTAGTTTTGCAGCGGATCCTAGAAATGTTAGGATGAGATTAGCAAGTGATAGGTTCCAGTCATATGGAAACATGAGTGTCAACCATAGTATCTGGCCAGTTGTTCTAGTACCATATAACTTGCCCCCTTGGAAATGCATGAAACAACCGTATTTTATGATGACACTTCTTATCCCTAGCCCAAAGTCTCCAGGAGATGATATAGATATATATTTAGAACCAATGATTGATGAACTTAAAGAATTATGGGAGGAAGGGGTGGAGACATATGATGCTCATTCACAATCAAATTTTAATATGCGAGCTGCGATCATGTGGACAATAAATGATTTTCCTGCATATGGCAATCTTTCAGGTTGGTCCACAAAAGGAAAATTGGCATGTCCTTGTTGCCACAAAGATACCCACTCTACATCATTAAGAAGCAAACTATGTTACATGGGTCATCGTCGCTTCTTACCAACTAATCATATTTGGCGTCGAAATAAGAGGGCATTTGATGGTAAAATAGAAAATGATACTGCACCTACATATTTGACTAGTGACGAAGCACTTGAACAACTAGAATGCTTGCCCAATGTGACGTTTGGAAAGGGTCAGAAACGAATGCGCAAGCAATCAAATCTTGCATATAATTGGAAGAAAAAGAGCATCTTCTTCCAATTACCTTATTGGAAAACACTTCTACTACGACATAATCTCGATGTTATGCATATTGAAAGAAATGTGTCAGACAACGTTGTGTCCACAGTGATGGATATGGTTGGAAAGACAAAGGACACAGTGAAGAGCCGCTATGATTTGGTGGATATGGGAATTAGGTCAGGTTTGCACCCTATTGAGGATGGGAATAATATTTTGCTACCAGCAGCATGCTACACGTTATCACCACAAGAGAAGTTGAAGGTTTGCAACTTTTTGGCTGAGTTAAAGGTTCCTGATGCATTCTCTTCCAATATTTCAAGGTGTGTTAATGTGGCAGAAAGAAAGATATATGGACTAAAGTGTTATGACCATCACATTTTACTGCAGGAGCTATTTCCAATTGCAATTCGTGGGTTGTTGCCTAAGGAGGTCAGTGATTGCCTAAGGAGGTCACAAAGAAAAACCCAAAATAGCGGAGTTATTGTGAGGGGGGATGATTCAGATCCTGAAAAAGAATATTATGGCATCCTCGAGGATATTTATGAGCTTTCTTATGTGGGAGATAGGAAAATACATCTCTTTAGGTGTCATTGGTGGGATGTTGCTCATTTAGGAAGAGGATATAAAGTTGATAGATATGGATATACAAGCGTGAATTCTCGTTTTTCATTGAATACAAACGAGCCATTTGTTATGGCATCTCAAGCAGAACAAGTTTTCTATTTGAATGATATTGTTGAGCGAGATTTGCTTGTTGTTGTGAAAACAAACCCCCGTGACCTTTTCAACATGCCTTCTAAAGATGATGTAGGTGAATCATTTTCTGCTGAAGACGCTTACCAACAGGATGAGGTTGAACATAATGAGTTCATTTGCAATGACAATCAGAATGACATTGCATTGGTATTACGGAGGGACGATATTGAACCTCATAGTGTTAGTCATCAGACTGAGGGAGTAAGTGTCAGGGGGGTTGACTTCATCAATGACAATGATGAAGAGGAGACCACAGATAAAGAAAATGAAGAAGACTTTTTATCTGAAGACTCTATATGAAATGGGTATATATAATGCACAATATCCTTGTTTAAAGTACTAGTTTAATTTAGTGTAAAACATTGTATATATAATATACATATTATTGGTAAATAGACTCTATGTGAAATGCTATAGAATGTAATAGGTATATACTTTGTCATCCCATATTTTGTTTTGTATTGAATTCTTTTCATTTTTTGTCAAAAGTATTGATCACTAACAACATGATTTGTCTATTTGCAGTAGGTTGATTTTTGAAGATGGCAGGAAGAGGAA
This sequence comes from Gleditsia sinensis, assembly GCA_037074535.1. Lineage (NCBI taxonomy): Eukaryota > Viridiplantae > Streptophyta > Magnoliopsida > Fabales > Fabaceae > Gleditsia > Gleditsia sinensis. Next base: position 77,545,534 of record CM073465.1, read on the forward strand.
GAGGTGGACGCGGTGGTCGTGGCTATAGAGGTGTCCAACAGGGTGGTTTTAATGAAGGAACCCCAGTTACGTGTATACAGCCTCATCTTGAAGAGACTGAGGCACAACTCACCCCACCAACCTCTCGACGTCCAATTAGCAGTTCAGGTATGTAAATAAAATACTTATAAAGAAGTCAGCTAATATTTCTTATTTTGTGCCTAATACCCTAGTTCATTGTGGTTCATAGCTTCTTGTAGCACAAGTCGAAATGTAAGGGGGTCATACAAATGTATTAGTGTAGACTCGAAGACAAAAAATGGACAAAAAATACATATTGTGATCCCTGACGATATTCTTCGAGCCGTGGGAGACGGATCAAGAAATCTTGTCAATTACATTGGACACATAGCACGATCCACTTGTCCTTTAAAAGAGAGGGAGTGGACCAAAATTTGGGAACAGTGTGTGGAACAGATCCTGTTGTAAGTGAAGATAATAACTAGCATAATTGTTTGTCAAACTTATATTCTTGAATTTAACAACTTTGAGTTTATTGTTGTAGGAAAAATTTGAGGTTGGTCCAAGTATAGAATGGCGATTTGATGCGTTTATCAATGCCACCGCACAAAGATTGTACAAAAATTGGAGGAGTCGCTTGCACGTCTTCTACTCCAGTTACAAAACTGATGAGGAGAGACTAGCACATCCACCTCCCACGGTCGACGATGATGAATGGAGGCACTTGGTTAGTTATTTTGGCTCAAATGAATTTAAGGTATTATGTAATACCATATTTAAATAGTGATCTATTATTGAATGTGCAATGAAACTACTTATGAAGTTACATGCAGGATAAAAGTTCAACAAATGCAAAGAACAGGGCTAAATAGGAAACAAAACATTCATGTGGTTCTCGATCGTTTGCAGAAGTTGAAGAATTAACGGTCAGACTTTAGAATAACTTATTCTTATATATAAACTTATTAATCATTATATGACAATTATGTTTTATTGTAGAGAAATCCTGAAACTGGAGAGAAGGCTCCAATTGACCAAATATGGGAGATACAGCATACCCGTAAATCAAAAGAAGGAGAAGTTATATGGTCAGATGCAAAGTCTCAGGAAGTTCATGTATACTTAAATTTTATTAAGTTTTACCTGATGTAATTTATGTTTATTGTTTTTATTCTAACTCCATCTTGTTTTAAGCGTAGGGCCAACTGAAAGAGATTGTAACCAATCAATCTCAGGAAGACACTCCTGCTATGACCAATGACGAAATATTGACTCAGGTTCTTGGGCAAAGAACGGGGTACTTTCGTGGGAAAGGTTACGGGGCTAGACCTCCCACTAAGAGAGCTGTTGACCAAATCACTCCCCAACACCTTGAAGAGCAAGAGAGGAAAATACGTGAAAATGTTGCTACAGAATTACGTGAGGAGATGAAACTACGAGAAGAAAGGATGCAAACACAGTTTGAAGAAAAACTACAGTCACAGATGAACTCTTTAATCACATCTCTCCAGCAGGTATTAATATGTATATATTGCGCAATAATATTTGAAAAGTCATTTGATTGTCATTTTGAACTCAAGATATATGCTTTTGGTTAGTTGAATTATTGGCATATTGGACTGGACAAAACTAATATGTGGTCGTTTGATTTTTGCTTTTGTTGGATGGTTTTGTGCATAGGTGAATTTTTTCTATGTCCTTACCAGATCTCTTTCTTTATTGTTGAGCAAATATGTGCAATTCAACAAGTCTGAGGTTGTAGATTCTTGTGCAAACCTTCTGCCATGGAAATGAAAGTCCATGGCAAGTTTCATAATGTAGATTCTTGTGCAAACTTAAGAAGATAATTGATAATTGTTTTATAATGAGCAATAGGTTTTTATGGATTTTCTTGATGTAGGATTTTATAAAACATATGGTTAGGTTTCAAGGATTATGTGGTCACTTGATTTTTGCTTTTGTTGGATGGTTTTGTGCATAGGTGAATGTTTTCTATGTCCTTGCCAGATCTCTTTCTTTATTGTTGAGCAAATATGTGCAATTCAACAAGTCTGAGGTTGTAGATTCTTGTGCAAACCTTCTGCCATGGAAATGAAAGTCCATGGCAAGTTTCATAATGTAGATTCTTGTGCAAACTTAAGAAGATAATTGATAATTGTTTTATAATGAGCAATAGGTTTTTATGGATTTTCTTGATGTAGGATTTTATAAAACATATGGTTAGGTTTCAAGGATTATGTGGTCACTTGATTTTTGCTTTTGTTGGATGGTTTTGTACATAGGTGAATGTTTTCTATGTCCTTGTCAGATCTCTTTCTTTATTGTTGAGCAATAGGTTCTTTATTGTTGAGCAAACATAGGGTAACAGGTGGCCTTTTTTTTTGTTAATAAAGGTTTTGGGTAAACAGGATTGTTAGGTGATCCTAAATTTGCATGAAAACTAATTCGATTCACTTATTTATAAACCTCCAGTATTGTGATGTTTAAAATTTTGTGTAGCAATAAGATGATCCTTAGGATGCTTTGCTCTGATTCTGCCATCAGATTTTAAAGTATACCAATCAATTTTGCATATTTAAAGAATAAGATACATTACCTGAAGTTGGTTTAAATTAATTGTATTTTCGCTTAACTAAATTATCTTTCATGTTAATTATAAGGCATCATTGCTCCAAATGCGTCAGTTGTAGAAATACTGGAGGTTGGTCCAACACCCTCTTTTGCTTTTCTCAAAGTTTGAAGTTCAAACTATTACGTATGGCAAAAAGCAGGGTCTAGTATATCTTTGAAATTTGTTAAGTTTAAACCTAAAAATTATGTGATAAGTTTAAGAATACTTATTGCTTCAGGATTTTTTATTCATTATAGTTCTCACCTTTTGCATGAGTACTATTGTTTGTGAAGTAGTGACTAAATTAATTATTATTATCTGCATAATGTTAGAATTTTCTTTTTATGTGTCATATGAATAGGGACAAATTCCGCTCGGCCTTATGGGAAGTGCTGTACCAAGTTCTACGACTAATGCAACATCATCTCAAAGAGAGCCAGCAAGCTGATTTTTTTTAATTTGTTAACATTTCATTATGTTATTGTTTGTTAATTAACATTGTATATTTCACTCAACAATCATGTATTATGTTTCAAATTTTAGTTTAATATATATACTTTTTTATTATTTTCTTTAGTTATGCTTTTTAATTATAAATAAGGATATTATTTAAATGGCAAAACAAATTTTTTTTAAAAATTATAACAGGGGATTTAGTGGTGACTTTAGTCGTCACTGAATGAATAATTTAAGGATTCAGTGACGACTAAAGTCGTCACTGAATCTATTTTCAGTGGCGACAAAAATAAGTCGCCACTGAAAGGTAACGAAATTTCAAAAAAAATTTATTCAAGATTCAGTGACGACCTATGGAAGGTCGTCACTGAAAGTTACATTCAGTGGCGACTAAGTCGTCACTGAATCATATTTTTTAGTGACGACTTCGAGAGGTCGTCACTAAATACCTAGATTCAGTGGCGACTAAGTCGCCACTGAATATATACATTTAGTGACGACTTTTTTGAGTCGTCAATGAAAGCTTCAGTGACGCCTTTATCCGCGACCACCTGGTGACGACTAAAAGTCGTCATTGAATGTATTCAGTGACGACTTTTTCACCTTCAGTGACAACTAAAGTCGCCACTGAATGCCAGTTTTCTTATAGTGAGTACAACTTGTTACATTTTATGATCCAATTGGTTACCTCAGTCAAAATCAATAGGTTTTTTAATTTAATATTTTAATAGGTTGTTCAGATTCTCATTATATAATTTTTTAATATTTAGAATAATTTTTAAGAATTTCAGAATTAGGGTTAATACTGTTAAATATTATTTTCTTTTTAGCATTTAGCGTCAGTACAACCGCTGCGATAAGTTTCTTTAAAATTTTACTACTTATAGAGGCGGTTCAGAACCGGTGTTATTTTACAAAATTCAGCGTATTGTATCAATTTTTGTATATAAGCGGCAGTTACTTGAGCACAAAAAAACAGCTATTTTGCTTGTGGAAGAGAAAATTGAAGTGATTAGAAAACCACCATTAAATGCATAAAAAATGTTGTTAAATCCCTTTTTTATTGTAGTGACTATTATATGATCAAAATGTCTCCACTGCAGAATAGTTTATACAATGATTAAATTATATATAGTATGCTCCAAGGAAAGAAAGATGAAAAAACTAAGATTTTTCTTTGAGATAAGAAATATTATTAATTAGTACGATTTTAACCTAATTAGAACAGTACACACATTAAATAGAATAATTTGGAAGATGAAGTCTTCCATGAAGAGAAGAATGGACCCTTTTTTCCATTGGCAAACGCCATATATATCCTAAAGTCCATAAACCGCAAGACATGATATGAAGTTAATTAGGGAGTAATGGGGCATTCAAAGCAAGAGGGCACTCCCTTTCCACAGTTGTTGAGTACTAGGCTCAAGGCAATAGGAATGTCGATGTTGATATCCAAGATGTTGGCTTTATTGGCAGTGCAAAGGCAGACAGCAGCTTCGAGGTCAACAAGACCCTCAATGAGGCTGCAGCAAGGCAGGGTTGGTGGTGAACCTATCTAAATGTCCGTCAAATTCAAAAATCGGCACATACCCCCAAATTGAGGGCATTGATGGGACAAGTAGACGGTGGGTGATGGACGATAGTGGAGCTAACCATGGAGAAGAATAAGAGGTTCAGAGATAGCAGAAGGGCAGTGGATGCTACAGCCTTGTTGGAAGCCATTTTCCCACACAGTCAAGCTAGTGAGCTCTTGGATGCTTAACTAGTCAATGATTTTGAGGTGATGAGATTTCATTGAGTCTTAGGACGTTAATGATTGACTCTAGGGGAATAATGATGCACTACCTATTGCGGTCAACCAGCTCCAAAAAATGGGTTATCTTGTTATGTTTTAAAATACGAGGAAATTAACCATCTGAGGCTAGCTCAGGTGGTTTGGGGAGTGGTGGGGTTTGGGGTAGTGTAAGGGCTCGATCCCTCATGTTATACCCAAAAAAACGTGCGAGGGAATTGAAGATTCCCAATTTCACTCGTGTTTTTTACTATTGATCTGAATGACGAAGTTTTTCATAAATTTAATTTATTTTAAATTTATTTTGTCTTAATTTAAGACTATACCATAATTAGCAAGAGGAAAGTTACCACCATACATGCACTAGTGCATACTGCATAGTGTATGTCAATACGCTCATTTTAAAAAGTAAAGTGACAAACCATGAAATTTAATCTTTTAACAATTTTCTTGTTAAATCAGGTAAACTAGTATCTATGATCTCTTGCGGAGCTTTCTTCTTAAAAGGATAGCAAAGGAAAAAAAAAGTACTTTTAAGCTTAGAGGGAAGGGATATAGTATACATTAAAAAAATTAAAAATAAACTATAATGATGAAAGGTTTGTGTAATATCCTATATATTTTTTAAATAATTTATAAACAAGTATTATTTTTAAATGATTATATTTTTGCTAAAAGAAAATATATTTTTAATTAAAATGATTTTTTTGCTTAAAATAATTATATTGGCCTCTAATAAATTTTTATTTTATTTTTATAAATATTATTTATTTTATTATCTATAAAGATATTTATTTTGTGATTTGTTTTATTAAAATTTTTATCAAGAAAAGTCATGATTTAAGAGTTCAATTAAAGTTTTATAAAAATGTAAATTTTTAAAAAAATTTGGGATATTTTAAGATGAAAAATAGTATTTATATGTATATATATAAAAATAAATCCCATTATTTAATTATTAAATAATAATAATAATAATTTAAAAAAAAACACATAAGCAGAAGAATGCAGAAGGCGTCGGGCGGCAAGAGGAACCAACCATTCTCTTATTTCTCTCTCTAAAAAACTAAACTTCTCTCTAAGATATCTCTCAACTTAGACATCCAATTGAGATATCGGAAGTACCGTTAGACTCGTGGCAACGAGAGCTTCAAAACCCACCGATCAATTTCACCAGAAACTCGCCGAAAATTTTCTAAAAATGATGAACAGTACTGCAAGGTAAAATTGATGATTTTGTAATTGCTTGGTGTTTCTGGTGATTTTGGTCTTAAAATCATGTTTAAGAGGTAGAATACTCCTTGTATGCATGTTTTTCTGGTTGGATATCATGATTTGATGCTTAAATCATACAAAAATTTCTCGTATGAACAGTAACCATGAACAGTGTTCTATCTGTGTGAACAGTGCCTGCGCAATGAATTTTTGGATTCTGAAATAGCTAAGTTGAAGAGCATAATTTGGAGTTGTTGGTGATCAATTTTATTTGAAAAAAGGCGAGAAAAAGCTAGTCCAATTGAAGCTTCAAATTGGTGAGTAAATTACATAAATTAAGGCATGGAGAAAAGAATTATAATTTATCTCTAAATTTATAAATTGTATAATATAGTTATGTAATATAAATTTATGACAATTTTTGTATGTCGAGATTGTGATTTGGGTGATGTTTGATATTTGGATAGTATGTCATTAAAATATAAGAATGTGTGAGAAGTGAATTGAGATATGTAGCTAGTAAATATGTTAAGAATAGTGAAAGTAAGATTTGTTAGGATTGCTTTAGGATTGGCTAGTGATGGGAAAGTGTCATAAGATGAAGATTTGAGCATATTGAGTTTATTTGAGGATAGGTAAAGCAAAATTAAGAAATTAGCGATTTCAATTTGTTGAAAGTGATTAATGGAGGAAATTTTGGAGGAAGTTGGGTATTAAACTAGTCATAATTTAAAATAGTGAGTTTGGACATCGAACTGTATAAAAATTTCTAGGTGAAAGGAACATACGGTTGATGGCCTTATGTTGTTTTGAGGAATGTAATAAAGTGAATTAGTGGTGTTGAAGTTCTTGAGGAATAAAATATGGGAAGTATGATTCAAATTAATCTGTGAACTCTTAATTTGGAAATATGAAGAATATTTTGAGAACCACGTCCGAAAATAATGTAAAGTAATCAAAATATTTGTGTTAAGGATTTATACCGTGCTAAATTGAGTCTAGTATTTAAGATGTAAATTATGTCGAGATTGGAATTTATGTGTGAATAATTGTTGAGGAAAGTCTTCTTAGAACAACTGGACTAGTTAAACGAAATTGATAGAAATCAGAATGATATGCTTTTAGAAATGAAAGTAAGAAAGGTTTGAGATTTATGGTAGGATGTTGACATGTGAGAATCAAATATGACTTGGTAGAAGTATGGAATAAGAAAAGTTGGTTATCCTATATGGACGTGTACATATTCTTTTATGTGTATGGTTCTTAATTATATCGACTTATGGATATAAATATGCAAATTTGAGGATAGTTTAGAAATTAGTAAAGATGATCCATAATGATTTGAGAATTTATTAGGATAAGCTATATATGTATAATGTATTGGGTAGATTTTATCCCAAGGGTGTAAAATATTCTAACTGAAAAATTTAATATGATGATCTTCCGTAACATATGATGCTTATACTATGAAGACATATAAGTATGTGAATATTTATGTATAATGGCATCTCAAGTAATATTTAATGATGGCAACCCTAATGGATATTGAAATAATAAATAATGATACAAGAATATAAGGTTATATACAATGAAATGAGGTATGACTATCAAATTGAAATTTCTTTATTCAAGCAAGCACATGGATATATATACACGTACACTTTAAAAATATAAATGAGTCAGAAAAAAGGAATGAATGAAAGTGATATGACTAAAAGTGATGATTATTGAATTTGATGCTCAGTGATGGTAAAGTATCCATTGAGGATATAATGAGTATGATGATATGATCATAATGGATTATTATCAGATATTGATTAAAACAATACTTTATCTTAAAACTTGAAAACAAAGAAATAATTAAATAAGATTAATAATAATTACATTGGATTTCTTTTCGGAAACACTGTCAACTAGCAATAGAGATAGCTAGCCTTGATGCACCTTGTAACCTTAGCTAGCAAGGCAGTTGCTAGCCCCTTGTGCGAATGGCACATGAGGATTGAATTCTAAATAAGTATGGAGTTGAGTATGTCTCCTCCAATAGCCAGTGGCATTTGGCCTGGTTATTCATGATGAGAATGTTGTGATTTACCAGTTCTATTGATGTGTGCTTAAGACAATCAACATATCGAAAGGTTAGAGAGTTGAGGAAAGCTCCTCCCAACCTTATGATATGAATGACGAAAATATGATGATGTTACTCGTCCCATTGCTATGTGCTTGGGATAAGACATGTATGTGGTGATTTACCCACCCTTACTGTGTGCTTGGGTAAAATGGTAATTTTCTCTTACCAGGCTGTGTGCTTGGGTATGTTGAAATGGTTCTGGATTGGAATCCTCCAAACTAAATAAAATAAAGATAATAATAATTAAAGAATAAAACTGAAAGATATTAATAAAAGAATGTCTTATTAATATATAATAAATTAATATAATTATTTTACTTTAATTATACTCTTGAATATATATAGCTTGAGTATTAAATACATATTTATATGTATACAAATAACATAGGATATTTTTATATGACGTAGGAGAATAATAATATAGTGGCATAATTTTAAGAAAGATGATATTTGGATCTAGCCCATTTGTTACAGCGTGTGCAAAAGTTTGCACGTAGAAATGTTCAAGTGTCTACTTAAAGGAAGAACAATAAAGGAAAGTGACTAAGAAAAGTCAAGGAGTCCCTTAGAGGCCTACATGTATATGATGATGAAACTAGATAAGGAAAAGTATGAGAATGGATTAAACCAAGGTAAACGAATGAACTAGTAATCTTCAATAATGTTCAATAAGTTTTATAAATAAAGATACTATTCATAACATATTTCTAATGAGTATAAGTAAACAAAACTAGCAAGAATACTTCAAAATATTCATAACTTAAACAACATAAGCTGAATCATAACCTAATATAAAATATAATTTTTTTCTACATGTTATAATTGTGTTATTTACTTGCTGAGTCGCAAGACTCACCCTATTTTTTAAAATAATTTCAATTAAGGTTAAAATTGAAGGTATGCGCCGAAGTAGTAAATTTTTCGATGTGAGCTCAAATTTGCCCTGATGGGCTTTGTTTCTTGTTGTCTTATGTATTTGTACTCTAGAGTTGCTCCACATTACCACAGGCAGGATCTCCGTTTCCTATGCGTGAAAAGAAAAGATAAAACCTATGTAAAGCAAGAAATGCAAAATGAATTGGCATCGCTTAATGAAGCTAGATCTTTATTTATATATTATATGTGTTTAAAGTTTTATAGAGTGATTATGTGATCACATACTAAACCAGACTAATTATTGAGTTTTAGATTCAGAATGTGATGGTTAGGCTTACGAAGTGGGGAGAAATCCTCATTTCGTGCCGGTCTAGTGCCCGGATAAAATCCGGGATGTGAAAGTTAGCCGCAAGAGATAGTTTTGTATCATAATTTTAAAGTTTAAGGGACGGATTATTATTTTTAACACAAGAAGATATGTAATTTAGTCAAACTTAAAAAATGATTAATGTAATTTACTTTAGATATTACTATACCATAAAATCAAGTAACACTTATAAAAGGTTACTTGGAAGATACCATTCCATGACAGATTCTATCAAAAGAGATCTTAGGTAATTCTTTGTGAACACTTTCTCAAAATGCCTTACTCTGTGAATCTGTGATATATGTTAATAAAAGAACAATGAGTGAATTGTGGCTTTGCTTCTAGAAGGATATATCTTTTTTCAATGTAGTCTATTTAAAGTTTTATCTTCTCAATTTAGTCTTCTAATTAAAGATTATCCTATTTTAATCATGTTAACCATACTGGCAGATATTTAACATATTTTCTTTGCTAGTCAAACCAAACGTTTGATTAAACCATGTCCTGACCTAAACTATAGAATTTTTTTGTTAAGCTAAATAAGTAAATTTTTTAAATATCTGTTAGTGGGTAAAATTGAAGACATTATTTTTAAGATGGGATAGTCTTTGAAAAACTAAATTGACAAAGCTTGAAAGATCAAATTGAAAGTATGTGTATCATCGAAGGATCAAAATAGCTATTTACTCCAAATAAGATATTAGAGTATATGAACTATGAAATGCATGGTAACTTATTTACTTAACTCTATCATATCGAGGGAGAGGAAGGGAAAAGTGGGCTCTAAATTAGGAATGGCTTGCATAATAAAATAAAAGGGCATACCTTATGGAGTTTTGGTTTCTGTCCAATATAGCGTTAGCAACCAGCAACTATCGATTTATTAACCTTTCAAAAACATTTCCTTGGAGCTCTCCATTTTTCCGCAGCTATCTTTTGTTCACTTCCTTGAATTTTACCCTTTTCATTCTTGAAATTTTCTTCGAGGCCAGAAACATTTCCTTGTAGCTCCTCCATTTTTCCAGAGCTATCTTTGGTTTACTTCTTGAATTTCGCCCCTTTCATTCATGAATTTTCCACATCAATTAATTAGCCTTTCAGGGTGGGCATTCAATGAAATAAACAGAAATTAGTTGCTATTGCCATGATCTTTCTGTCAACTTTTGACCATTCTCTTGTGTAAAATAGAGTGATTTTAAAATGCTTTTATTCATCTAACTTCAAATGGAGCCAGGTTGTATGTCCTAGAACTGTCAAACATTTTTTGCCAAGCATATATATATATATATAGACACACTCAAACGCAATTCTACTTATAACATTATATGAAAGTAATTAAAATGGTCTAAGGGGGCAAAACTCTTATATAGAGAGATTCTCAATAAGCCATTATGCATGCGATTAGATGTTATAATTAACTTACCATATGCACCTCGCAGTTCATATACTACTCCTTCTGCCATGCGGAGATGTTACAATTCTTTCCACAGATTCACATGTAAGGCGTTTTAAGAAATTGTAATTATTTTGAATCTTTCCACAGATTCAAAGTAATTGCAATTCTTTTGGTGATGATATCTCTTATGATTTATATATGCTAATCATGCCAACTTAGAGAGACAGATTGTGTATATAATGATAATCATGAGAAGCACTTGAACATCGTCTCCGATACTATTTGACTAATTATTTAAATTTTTATCAGGATAAAATAAATTTATTTTTCATTTTACAAACTCCCAACGCACGAGTTTCAATCTAAAACAATTATTTTCCATCCATTTTCCGTATAGTTTCTGGAGGGTGAGTTTTATACTCAGATTTAGTTACTTTGTATCTTACTTCTTGTCTATTTTCAAGAGTTTAATCTCCTATTTACATTTGGTTTTATGTTTATTTTATACACGGAAAGAAGATTGCATCTGGTTTGATTTTGAGAGGCCATGACGCTGGCAAAATCAAAGGAATGAAATGGTCAAATGAACAAAATTCTAGATTCTTCAATGTTGGACTGCTGGCTTTGTGGCATCGCAACACCAAAGCAATAAAGATAATTGGATAGAATGTCCAGAGTCGTAACGTTGGATTCTAGAGTCATTACACTAGATTATGGAGTCCCGTCATTTGATTATCAACATTAGATCATACTTCTACTAGGTGTTGTCATGACGCCAGACTTCCAAACTCATGAGACTCACGACATCAGTACGATAAGTTTGAAAAGTCGAAGACATTAAATAGAAAAAATAGAGTTATTTGGAGGGAATGTTTCTTTTGAACTTTGTTTTTATTCTTTGTCAAGAGAGAATAAAGGAAAAACCCTCAGTTTGGAAAAAAAATGACTCAGTCCGAAAACAGAATCATGGCTTCAAATTCATCTTCAATTTCTGTTTTTCTTCTTTCTTCTCTCTGTGTTTAAGATAGTTGTTAGGATGTTTAACTAAGTGTTTTTTTTTAGGCTATGATGTATCCTAATTTTGAAGCTTTTAATTGTCTGTTAAATTTAATTTATGAATTATTCTTCTTAATTGAGTCTTCTACACCGTTCTCATTGCTTCTAATTAAATGATTACTAATTAGATGACATGTTAATTATAATGAAATTAAAAGAAGATTTACGTATTTAGTCTATTGTGTAGATCACCATAAATTGCATGTAAGATATGAATATACTTTCGTGGTTTATGTATTCATTATTTGAGAGCTATAGAAGTTAACTTATATAAAAATATAGCGAGTTAGCTAAGATTCAAATGTGTTTCTATTAGATCTTGGTAGCGAATGGTGGAAAAATTCTTTTTTTTTTTACAATCTCTAGATTAGGTAGATAGATAATTCAAAGTAGATTTATTACAGTTAAATCAAAATCTCTAGATCTTCAACCCATTGATTTCTTCTTCATTAATTTTGGGCTTTGATTTGTTTATTTTATTTTTATATTCTTCATCAATTTCTTTGCAAACTATTCAAATAGGATTAGGGTTAAAATAATTTCAGTTAGAGTTGTTCACAGATCGGGTTGGGTCGGGTTAAAATAAAAATTCAATCCGACCGAATAGCAATCGGATTACAAAATACTCATCCAAATCCTACCATCACTACTAGAAAAATGATATTTAGAGATGGAAATTAGAGATGGAATAATTTCCGTCTCTAACAGAGACAGAAATAGGGATGGATTTGTGCAGTTAGAGACGGAAGGCAAATTTTGTAATTTAGAGACGGATTTTAGAGACGGAAAAATTCCATCTCTAAAAATCCATCTCTGAATTTAAAGACGGAATATTCCGTCTCTGACATCAGAGACGGAATATTTCATCTCTAATTCTGTCTCTAAATTCGTAAACTGTGAAAAAAAAGTTTGAGACGGATTTAGAGACGGATTTTCAGAGACAGAATATTTTCCGTCTCTAATCTATAAATTGTATATATAAATTTTTTTATCTCTCATTTTATATCTAATTTTCGATATAATATTTAAATTATTAGTAAAATTAGCTAAAATTTAGATAATTTTTGAAAAAATTTAATTTCCGTTTAATTTGTAGAAATAAATTGATGGAATAAAAATCAAAATTCTCTTACATTAATTTATTTTGTTTGTTTTATATAGTTGACTATAATTTTTATTTTCACGATATACATATTCTCTTCTATAAAGAAGATGATTTTATCTTAAAAAACTTCTAAAAATCCGTCTCTATACATACATACAGATATGTATGTATGTATGTATGTATAGATACATACATATATACACATACGAATATACTATATACTACATAATCAATTCTACGTATTAAGCGGAATTTAAATTTGTCCTCGAACGTTGATTATATATATATATATATATATATATATATATATATATAATCATCGTTATGGGAGAAATTTAAGTCTCGCTTAATTTGTAAAAATAAGTTGATGGAATGGAAATCAAGATTCTCTTACGTTAATTTATTGTATTTGGTTGATATAATTGACTATAATTTTTATTCCCACGATATAAAAATTCTCTTCTATATAGGAGATATTTTATCATGAAAAACTTATAAGATAGAAAAAAGTGCAATGAAATAAAAACAAAAGTTAAAAGAGATAAATGATGAGTAGATATATTTTATTGTAGAAATTTTTCATAATTACTTTCATTTAATAGTTTTCAAAAGTGATGAGTAGATATATTTTATTAATATTATGAGAAATAATTTAATAATTTCAAAAACAAATAAGCATTTATGAAAAATAAATACATGTCTTCTCAATAAATATATCTACGCTTAATTTTGGATGTAATATAATTTTGATCAATATATATATATATATATATATATATATATATATATATATATATATATATATATTGTAATAACCCTCAACTAATAAAACCTTTGAAGGTTAAGTACAAATAATTTGAAACAAAGAAAGTTGAGAACAATGTAAAATTTTAGAGCGTTTCTGACCTTTTCTTTTGACCTTTTGTCACTCATATAGGCATAACTCTCTCATATGAAATCTAAATTAAGTGATTCCAATTTCTAATGAAAGATAAGACATATATCTACAACTTTGATGTTGGGAACTTTTGCTAATTCCATGAATATTATAGTGATAAGAGGCAAAAATCGCAGCATAGTGTGGTCTGGACCTTTGCTCACTAAATGAGTTCGCCGCGGCGAGAATACTGCAGCATTTTCCCGAGAGCATGAGTTTTTTCGTCAGATAGGCATTTTAGCGGTCCCCCTCCCTTTTTCTTTTATTTCTCCTTCATCTGAACCCTAACTCTCTCTCTCTAAAATTTTCTCCACCTTCTCTCTAAGATATCTCATCATCCGGACGTCCGATTTGAGCAAGTAAGGTACCATTGGACTCGTGGGAAGGAGAGCTACAAATCCCACCGATCAGTTTCACCAGAAAACTGTCGAATTGTCGCCGGAAAATTGCATGAATAGTAACCTCCAAGGTAAATTCCGTCTAATTGCGTTTTAGGCTTCATTTTTACCGAAATTTTTTCCATAGATAGTCTTAGAATTAGTTTCTATGCTAGAATATAGGGTTTTTAGGTTTCGGCATGAATAGTATTTCTGGTGAGTGAATAGTGTTTTCCGGCATGAATAGTGACGTTTAGAGTTTTTCAATTCTCATGTTATGTCTATGTTTTCTAGGTTGTTGAACCATCACGAGGTGAAATTCTCGTTGTTGGACTCCTAGTAAGGTGAGTGGGTTTTTCATACTATAGTGCATGTTTTACGAATTTGGTTTATAACTCTCTCTCGTATGATTTTAACTAGTTGGAATGTATGTTAAATTATTTTACCGTTTTGAAAACCAATATGTTTCAACCATGTTAGAAATTATAAATTTAAATCCTAGTTGAACTCTAGGTATGCAGGGCAAGCATCTAGGCTGATAATTCTCCATTTGAGCTAGATTTATAGAAATGCGAACTTAGTCATAGAAATGAACTAAGTTAGCCATGAAATGATTTGATGCATGATGAGCATCTATGTGACGTCTACGGACGATCTATGTTTAAAAGGAAAGTTTATGATTATAAAGGTCTCCATGGGAATTTATGGATGAGATATATATTTAGAACGGAATTTT
>CM073465.1:77568088-77620588 GCA_037074535.1 Gleditsia sinensis
TTTTGAATTGAAGTTATAAGTATCTAAACCACCACAACATATTTTCAGGTTCAGCAGAAAGAGAAGAGAGCAAGAAAGGAGAGTCACTGACAATCAATGGGTATGTGCTACTTGCCCTGTAATATCCTTTTATGAATTGAATGAGGCTAGAAAATCTTTTATTTGACAATCATGATGATTTTTTGTATGGTATTTTATTTTCCTGCACTTGTTCCTGCATTGTATGAAGTAAGTTGATGAAGTGTGATTGCTTCTTAACTATCTAGAGCAGATGGAAAATCAATAAAGACTGTGGGAAAAGGATGCTCTCATTTTTTTAAAAGTACATTTTGTCCAGTCTAGTTTGTATGTCATTCATAAAATTAATAATTTCTTCCAATAAGTCATACCTGTTAGACATTCATTATTCCAATAGTAAGCATGTATGTGTGTGTTTGTGTGTGTGTGTGTGCACATCACATTTACCTCCAACGAAGATTATACAACAGCAAAAAAATGTTATTTTTGCACCTATTTTTCACCTTCCTTAAACCTGACTTTTTCACCATTTATTTAATATAAACAAATGAAGTGATGAATGATAGATGATAATAAATATTAGGTTTGAAAGGAGGTGTGAAGAAGGTATGAAAGATCATGTGTGAACATAAAATTACTCTTATAACAGCATGAAATAGACTGAGAAAGGGGACAAGAAACAAAAGAAAAAAAATACCTGAAAAATGGCAAAATTAATTCTCTTTCAAGCAACGCCAGATTTGGGTAGTAAAAATATATCACTTGCATTTATCATCTAAAGGTGAATAGCAAAACCATTATTGGGCAGCTTGGGCAAAAATACAAAGCACCGGGTCCCATACATGGTTTAATGATATTATCACAAACAGCCATGACTCATGACATAAGCCGAATTTTATATTAGGTCGTAGGTACAATTGCTTATAGATTTTCTCAAGACATACTTTGTGTCCCTTACTATGAAGGATGGGTTGAGGTGCTAAGATGTGCATGAACTTGCTCGTGCAACCAACCGATGCAATATTTTGCTCCATAAAGAGAAAAAAAGGAAAACTTCTATATTAGGTCTAATTTTTTCTGTATTTTGACTAGTAATGAAATCAATGCTAAGTCATCTAGCCAAAATAGGAAGGACCTGTAATTCACTGGGTCCAGATACATTGAAATATGAGATTTAAACAAAACCTAAACTTAAAAGAAACAAAATGTGAATCCCAAATCAGAAATTAAGAGAGACTACTAGAGTGATATAAACCTAAAAATTATACATATGATTAAATCCCCATATATATCGAATCCTAGATTATCCAGCTAGATTGAAATGTAAATCCCTACTATGAGCTGTCTAAACTCTAAATATTTTCTATCTGGCTTTTGCTAGGTATCTCTTTTTATCTACTTTTGAAGCAAATAGTGCTGCTTTAAACAGGACTTACAAATTAAATTATTGAATTAGTGACTCATAATTCCAACAGCAAATAGACTCAAGCACATCCATTTTCTGATACATCTTGAAACTAAATTTCTCAGCATAAACAATGAGTGAGAAATTAGTTTACAATGGATGAGGTTTGTTGTGAGCAAGCTTTGGTTGTTATAACGTTTAATGCCTAATCTCTTGTGTTAAGGTATCTATTCCTATAATCAGAAAATTGTGAATGAACTGGTTCACAAGCAAATCAACGTGGGAAAAGGAAAATATAGTAGTTCTAGTTGCAGCAAAAATAATGTTGCATAGTTATAGCCCTCAAGGAGTGGTCAAGACATGATTTCATTTCACAAAAGAGGACTTCTCTAAAAGGGGTGTAAAATATGAGATACTCAAATCATAATATTTATTTGGGGAATGAAATTATGAATACCTACAAAAACTAAAATGCATATATCTCCACCTTGCTCTTGTAGCCTTCCTGTTAAACTGACAGTGGTACTTACCACTAACTTCAGGTGTTTTTTACCCAAAAACGAAAAGGCAACTAGCGTTAGGTGGTAAATCCATATGTAAGCAAAACTGTTAAAAACGCTTCAACTAAGTGTTCTAGAGATATCAAACATCAGCTTATGGCAAAGGGTAGCTCTCAGTAGCTTTCTTCCAACCCCACAGAAGAACTCTCTAAAATTCATTTAGCCTCAGTAGCCAATTCAAACAAGAAAAATGTTTACATGACATCTCATTCTCTCCTGACACACGGTTCATTCCCTATATAACAACTTTCATTGTGTTTGGAATACTTCATCTTCATTCATTGGTAAAAGATAAATGTTAAATAAGTCCAATTTAAAATGATAGAATTTACAAATAATCAAAACAAAATTATTTGTAAATGAACTAAATTCTTAGATTAACATTATTCCAAACAAATTTCAAACAAGTATTCATTTATATCTGTGGACATCTCATTCTACAAAATTGATTAGGTAGATATCTGCAGATATGATGCATTAGGCAACAACATACTTGCAAACATACAAAATTGATTAGGTAGATATCTGCAGATATGAAGTTAATTTACTTAGCTAGTCAGGGTCCATGTATAAGATACACTGCCATGTTTACCTTCTTACAGTCCTTTATCTGATGCACATTTTTCTTTTGGCAAGTTCAATATTGTTGGGCAGGTATTCTTGAGAAGTCGTATAGACTACATTTTTAACATCTTTCACTATTCACCAAGAGGTCAAACTTATGTGGTATGTGGATTTCCAATAATACATTTCAAGCTTTAATTGTTGGTTCCTTTCTATTTTCAGTGGGCAGTAACAACAAGTGTAGAATTTTCACTTGCACAAGTGATTCAAGTTGCTTGGGTCAGGGTTGGGTAGTAGACAGTGTGAGTGTCATATTGCTAATTTTCTTTCCTGCTGAATTCAAAATGGGTTTGAGAAGAAGGAACATGGTGTTTAGTTTGATGATAACAATTCATGTAACACTGCAAGGCTACAAGAGGATTTCAATTGTGTTGAACCTGGAATTCGAACATATGCTCATAATTGTGCTACCACTGTTTTTGTGTTTTTTTGTAAAGTATATAATATTATCTTCTGATGCTGAATTAGACATTGAAAAAAAAAGTATAAGATCAACTATATATATCAAAAATGAAGTTCATATTCTCAAGTACTTGCTCTTTAACCTGGCTAGCAAACTTGATTCCTATCCTCTTCTATGTGTAAATTTTTGTTTTCATATACACTATTTGTAGAGAGTTCTTGAAAGTGCACATTTCATTTGTAGGTATGTGGCAAGTGAGTTGACATCAGATATCATTGTTAGTGTAGGGGATATAAAGTTTTATCTACACAACGTATGCCTCAACCAAGTAATCTTTCTAGTCTTGAGAAATTTTATATTAGCTGTTAGCAGTAATTTGTCTTAGAGGCCCCAAAACCTGAATCGATGCCATTGTTGTGTGGCAAAATGATGCAGAACATGGCACTTGAATTCAGGATTATTTACTACAATTTCAAACCATATTTGCCATCAACCATTCATTCATCCATATTCTTTTGCCAAAATGCTAAAATATATTCTCCTTTCTCATTGCATAAAGGTGACAAACTCAGTGGCTCAACTAATTGTTTACTTGCACATTGCCGTATGTTAGGCTAATTGGTCATGGTTAACATTAAAAAAGAAGTCATTTATTGTTGATAAGGATAGTTATGTAACTAAACTTAGTAATATGACTCTAATAGGGAGAAGGAGTGAGACAAGGGCTTTTATTAGTTTTCATTCAGAGTTATCAAACCTTGTAATGAGCTATTTTTAAAGCTTCATGCAAAACAAGGTTTTTAATATCAGTTAGGCTTCTAAGCAATATTTTTTTAAATCAAATTTGATTATCAGTTAGGTTTTTATTAATTTTATTCTCCAAGACTTATGCTTTTCAATTGTGTCATAATAGGTTAGGCTACCTCTTTCATTTTAAAATTTTTTCTCAACTATTATTACTTGTATGCTATAAATAAAAATGGTTTTGAAGTTTATCAAGCATGCTATCTTGCAAAAGCAGACAAATTACCCTAAGCCTCGTCCACTACTACTTACACCCCTTGAACTTGTCTCTAATGACTTACAGGGTCTTGCTCTAATCAAAACCGTTTCATGGCTTCTCTTATTATATCAATTATTTTGGTGCATATTCCTAATTTACGTGGGTTTACTTACTCAAAAGCAAACTTGGTGCATTTGATTGAGAATACTGATGTTGAATTAGCATACATATATTCATAATGAAAGCTTACAACATTTGTCATCATCAGTCTCAATTTTTGAAAACACCCTAAAATCTGTATGATTTAAGTAAGATTTTAACTTTAGAACTTCAAGAATAATTATTGTATTTTAGTTTTCTAGTTACTAGCCATAGGTGGGTTTTATCTAGATGCATGTAAATAATGTATTTTGTGTTGAAAAATATGCTTTGAATATGTATTAATTTTACATAAAATGGCTAGAATATTGCTGTTCTGGCCAATATTTAAATGATGTATGCTTGTATGAGGATGAAGAATTAAGAAATGGAGGGTTGTTAACCAAAAAATTGATTTCTATTCACATTATGCCTTTGATGTTGGTATTGGTTCAATATGTTATTATAATATGTGCTATATTGAATTAATATGTTTCTGTATGCCTAAAAATAGGATGGAAGTTCCTGAACATCATAAGTGGATGGATAATAGGGTGGGTCCTGATAAGAGATCAGTTACAGATGAGTTTATGACAGGAGTTGTTGAGTTTATAGAGTTTGCTTGTAGTTAAGATCATTTTAAAAGTGTAGGAATGTTGAGGTGTCCTTGTAAAAAATGCAAGTGTCAGAAGTATTGTTCAGTTGATGAAGTGAAAACCCATCTTTGTATGAAGGGATTTATGAGTAATTATTATTATTGGACCAACCATGATCAACCAAGACCTCTCTTTCCACCAATGGTTTCAAGAAACTCATATTATGGAAGTAGTGACTTTCAGGCATGCTTTAATGATCAGGAACAGATGGTAATGGATGCTGCTGGACCATCTATTGGTAATTATATAGAGCAACAAGGTTTTTCTCATTGCGAACAGAGGGATAAAGATCCTAACCCGGAAGTCAAAACTTTTTTTAATATGTTACAAGCTGCGCATGCTCCTTTGTATGACCGTTGTCAAAATTATTCTAAATTGTCAGCTGCAGTGGAAGCTTTGGGTATCAAGTCGGACTTTAACATTTCTAAGAATTGTTTCAATCGGTGGGTACAATTTATGGGAAATGCATTGCCAAATGAAAATCGTATGCCTAAAAACCTCTACCGTGCAAAGAAATCAGTGGAGCAATTAAGATTAGGTTGTATAAAAATTCACTGTTGTCGAAACGGATGCATGATTTTTTATAGTCCTCTTGATTTGGAGCTTCGTCATTGTAACTTTTGTGGTGAAGAGCATTACAAAAGGGTCATCAGAAATGGCAAAGTAAGAGAGCTTCCAGTGAAAAAAATGTGGTATTTTCCACTTATTCCAAGGCTGCAAAGACTTTATTCGTCAATGCAAACTGCAAGTCAAATGAGATGGCATCGAGAAACTGTGAGGGCAACAGGCACTTTGTCTCATCCATCTGATGGTGAAGTCTGGAAAACATTCGATGAAAAATATCCTAAATTTGCAATGGACCCTCAAAATGTGAGGTTAGGTTTGTGTGCTGATGGATTTGCTCCATTTGATAAAACAGGTCAGACTTATTCATGTTGGTCAGTTATTGTTACCCCTTACAATCTTCCCCCTTGGATGTGTATGAGAAGAGAGTTCTTGTTCTTGACCATTATAATCCCTGGTCCTTCCAATCCAAAGAATAGAATTGATGTGTATTTGCAACCACTTATAGATGACCTCAAATTTTTATGGAATACTGGTGTCACGACTTATGATGTCTCACTAAAATAGAACTTCAACATGAAAACTTGTTTGTTGTGGACCATTAATGACTTTCCTGCATATGGGATGCTTTCAGGTTGGATGACAATGGGAAAACTTGCTTGTCCAATATGTATGGAGTATTCAAAGGCATTTACCCTTCGACATAGTCGGAAGACGTCTTTCTTTGATTGTCATCGACAATTCTTGCCACTTGATCATAGTTACAGAAGGAATAAGAATGCTTTTCGGAAGAGACATACTAAAACATCTTCACCTCCGCCTCGGTTAACATGTGAAGAAGTGTTGGAAAGGGTTAGACATATGCCTAGCATAACTAAAGAGACATATGATAATATCCCAGGGTATGGAGTTATTCACAACTGGACGAAGTAATCTATATTTTGGGAGTTACCATATTGGAAAACACATCTTCTTCCACACAATCTAGATGTTATGCATATTGAGAGAAATGTCTTTTTGAATATTTTATACACAGTGATGGATACTAAAGGTAAGACAAAAGACAATTTTAATGATAATATCCCAGGGTATGGAGTTATTCACAACTGGACGAAGTAATCTATATTTTGGGAGTTACCATATTGGAAAACACATCTTCTTCCACACAATCTAGATGTTATGCATATTGAGAGAAATGTCTTTTTGAATATTTTATACACAGTGATGGATACTAAAGGTAAGACAAAAGACAATTTTAATGCAAGGCTCGACTTGGCGGAAATTTGTAGACGGAATGAATTAGAGTTGCAGGATGGAAGAGATGGCAAGCTAATTAAACCCAAAGCAAAATACACATTAACTAAGCAACAAAGATTAGCTGTGTGTGAATGGGTAAAAAAATTGAAACTGCCAGACGGATATGCCTCTACATTATCAAGGTGTGTTGACATGAGAGAAGCAAAGTTGTTTGGTATGAAAAGTCATGATTGTCATGTGTTTATGCAACGCTTGCTCCTAATTGCATTCAAAGTATTGCCAAAGCCTATTTGGAACACACTCACAGAATTTAGTCAGTTCTTTCGAGAATTGACTTCCCCATTGTTGCGAGAGGATACTTTACATGTGATGGAGCAAAACATTCCAGTCATTCTTTGTAAATTAGAACAAATTTTTCCTCCAAGTTTTTTTGACTCAATGGAACACCTTCCAATTCATTTACCATACGAAGCAAGGGTTGGAGGTCCAGTGTAATATCGATGGATGTATCCATTTGAAAGGTAGAGTTACGTCTCCTTTTTGTTATTTTTTTTTAATTATGGAATCGTATTCATAGTACTAAATGTATCAATTAAGTGTATTAGGTTTATTTGCACACTAAAAGACAAGGTGAAGAATACAGCTGTAGTTGAAGGATCAATTGTTAAGCTTATTTGGTAGAAGAGACCTCTACATTTGCATCCTACTATTATCCACCTGATGTTCCATGTAGAAGGACTCAAGTACCACAAAATGATGATGGAGGTCAAGGTTCTTCAAATAGACCACCGCTTTCTATCTTTAATTATCCTGGCCGTCCAACCGGAAGATGCATATCCTTCATGTTAGAAGAAAGGGACTTGCAAACCGCACATTTATATGTTCTTCTAAATTGTCCTGAAGTGGAGTCATTTTTAACGTAAGTGTATCAAATGCTCATTTAAGTGTTATATAAAATATATATATCACTATAAATTGTTCTAACATTTTTCTGAATGTAGCACATATACTAATATGTTACAAGAGTGTGGGATGACTGACTCGGAAGTGGACAGACAAATCTCCACAATGTTTCCTATTTGGTTTAAAGAATACGTATGTTCCACGAATTCTCCTTAATTTCTTATTTTCTAACATTTTGCTTCTTATGTGAGACTGACTTAAATATTTGATGACTAGGTGTTAAATAATAATGTTGAAGATGCCTGTCTAAAGAGTTTGGCATGGGGTCCTCAAAGAAAAGCCAACAAATGGCCATCATATTATGTAAATGGTTATAAATTTAATACAAAAGATCATGGCCAAGGTATGGGTACAACAAATTTTGGTGTATGTTGTCTAGGTGGTACGGGTGAAACAACAGAAAATAATTATTATGGGGTTTTAACAGACATTATTGAAGTACACTATACAAGATGGCCTATAAAGGTGTTAGTTCTATTCAAATGTGATTGGTTTGATCCCACCTTAAATCATGGAACAATGGTAGATAACTATGGGATTGTTGAGGTTAGAACATCCAGGAGATATCAAAATTATGACCCTTTTATATTTGCACAACAAGCAATGCAAGTATATTATACACAATATCCTGAAGGGCAACGTAATTGGTTAGTAGTGATAAAAACTAAGGCACGAACCACAATACAAACTGCAATAGAAACAGTACTGCCTGAAAGTGATGCTCCATACCAAGAAGAGTCATCAATGCAATCGCCTCTAATAGTTGCAAATGACAATCTAGAGCAGAGTCTTGTTGATATTGAAGGCCCTGTGGATGAAGTATATGGTTCTTCTTTGAACCTACATGAAGTAGATGCAGATATAGATATTGAAATAGAAGATGTGGATGAAGAAGATACTGAGGAAGAAGGAGAATGGGAAGATGAAGAAGAATATGAAGAAGAGGAAGAAAATGATAATGATGAAGAGGTTTAGGTATTGTTAGGTTTCATTTTACTAAGTGTATTATGTAGAACATATATTATGTATTTTTGAAGTAAATTATAAATCTATGTAGTATGGTTATAGAGTTTTGTTATCATTGTCTTTTGTAATTATTTTTATTTTTTATTATTAAATTGTCATTAAATTTCATTGAAATAGATGATTATGATTATCTTTTTGTCTATAGATGATAGGTAGAGGTAGAGGGCGGGGACGGGTTCTCTCTCAGCCATATACACAGCCAGACACATCACCTGGTGCTGACATAGCTCAGCTTGACCAGATCCACACTGGACATACACCTACTTTATCTCTATTTTCCCAGACTTGTCATACTTCTACTCCATCTTTCCATTCACAAGCATCTCATTACAGTGCCTCGTCTCCTTATCTTTCTAGTACAGTTGCCCCTACCCCACCTACATATACTATATGTGCCCCATCTCCTAATCAATCCGCATGTCCAAATGTTGAGCCAGTTCCTTTCACACAGAATATTCAGTGGGGAACAAAAGACATAGATGGTCGAATTTGGATTATATCTGCATCTGGGAACACGTAAGTAATATGTGTGTGTGTGTGTGTTTTTTTTTGTCAGTATATTTATTTAAATTGATATCTATACTTTCAGGTTTTATCCTGACATCTTAACAAGAGGTGTCATCACAACAATTTTGAAGAAAAAATTTGAAGGTGCTTGGTCCAGTTGGGAAAAAGTTGACAACAATACCATTCAAATGTGGTTCGAGGAGTTCAAGGTAATATGTAACATTTTCTATCATATTTATTGATATCTTTTAAAAAAATGTGTGAATGTTATGTTAATTTGTTTACTTTCTTTGTTTAGGCAAATTTTAAGTGGTTGGACAATGATGAGCAAAATATTAAAAGGTCATTCGCCAGTAGGGGATCAACAGCCTTGAAAAATGCATTGTTTAAGGTGCGTAGCGGTGAGGACAAGGGTGTTTGGATTCCACCAGAGAAGCTACATTAATTAAGGGCTGAATGGGATAGTGAAGACTGGCAAGATAAAGCCAGAAAAAATAAACAAAATAGACTCTCCAAAGAAGGACTTAATGTACATAGTGGAGGGTCTATATCTGCACGAGAGCATGCCAAACGAATGGTGAGTAATTTCTCTCAAATATATAGTGATTTAAGTTTTTACTTCAATATTATTTAACTTTTTATTATTTTAGAGGGTGCAAATGAATAAAGAACCAACATGTTTTGAGTTGTATGAGCGGCTTCACCGGCCCAAAGGAAAGCCATCGCAATGGTTCAACGGCCAGCAAGGAAGAATTGCTGTATGTAGTCACTACTCTTCTATTTTCACTTCTTTACAAATATTTATTTTGTTTTATCATTTTATTTTTTCAGGAAATGTATCGAACAAAAATAGTTGAGAGATCCACATCTCAGACCGATGAGGGTTCTAGCCAACACTCCACTCAACATTCAAACAATGTTGTTTATTTGGATGTGGTTGGCGGCATGAACAATAAAGGATGGATATATGGACTGGGATCTCAAGCACATAATGTATTGGCAGCAACTCCTTCTTCTAGGTCTTCCGCTTCTGATGAAGTCTCAGCAAGTTCCTCTTCTGTTATGAATGCAAAAATTGAGGCTTTATCTGCACGGCTCAAACAGAGTGAAGATGAAAATTTTATGTTAAAGCAAAAGATGGAGGAATGGGATCGGATGTTTCGGTGCCTCATGATAGATGGTAGTATCAGAATGCCCTCCTCGTCTCTACCTAGAGAAGAAGAGAATAATAACAATGACCAAAATAGTAATGCTGCTGATGGATCATGATAGTTGTGTTATTATGACTTTGTTTTATGTATGTTTGATTGGTGATATTTTTATGTAATGTCATGGGATTATTAAAATTTTTGTTGATATGTTTATGGGTGATAAGAGGTTTGACATTATGTAATATCTGTCTGAAATGGTTGGTTTTTCTGGCTGTACTGTTGGTTCGGTTTCAGATTTTCTAAAATTTTTTTTTAAAATTTTTCTGATTTTAGAGACGGAATATTCCGTCTCTAAAATAAGAGACGAATCTGGCCTCAGAGACGAAAAATTCCGTCTCTAGAGGCATAGATTCCGTCTCTGAGACCAGAAACGAAAAAATTCTATCTCTGATTTCAGAGACGGAATATGTAAAAAAAATTAGAGACGGAATATTTCCGTCTCTAATTAGAGACGAAATTTAAATTTCGTCTCTAAATTTTAGCGACCCGCTTTATATAACTCAGTTAGAGACGAAATTTTTTCTATTTAGAGACGAAAAAATTCCGTCTCTAAATAGAAATTTCCTAGTAGTGCATATTTATAGATAATCCGGAAAAATCAAGTTTATTTGGGTTGAACGTGCTTTGGTCGGGTTATCGAGTTACCCAAACCTAAACTCAATAATTTGCAACAAATAAAAAAAAAAGTATAAGGACGGTCTGGATTTAAAGTTAATTTACTTGCTTGTAACAAAAAATAATAATAATAAAATAACTTACAGGTAGGCATGTGAATAATAATAAAATAACTTACTATAGAAGGTAACCACGTGCACTTTTTCTGAAGCCTCTTTAGTTTCTTTTTTTTTTCGTTGGCCCTCCTGCAAAGCACCATCTCCATCAAATTATGATCTGACGAGTGACATGACAAATTGCCATCTCCAAAGCACCCACTTCCACTGCCACTTTCTTTTTATTTCTTTTTTTATTTCTTCATCTCCTCCTGTTTCTTCTTCTGCTTCATATTTTATTTCGTTTTCTTCATTTTCCCATATTTTTCACTCAAAACTCTATCAATAACCTGGAGCTCCATCGTCAACAACACCAATGTTGACCCAGAGCACCACTCCCACTTTCCCAAAGCACCATGCACTATAGGAAAAAATCAAAGAAGTAATTATATCCTTGTTCTAAAAAGAAAGGCAACAAAATACCATGCTGGAGATGAAGAAGAGCTGAGGAAGAACATCTCCACTTTGACTCTGAACCATAGAGACATGGACAGCATAACTGTGCTAGGGCTACTGATGCTGTGGAGCATGGAGGAAAAAGAACGTCTGCAGCTTATATCGGCTACTGAAGATGAAGAAGAAGAATGTCTGCTACAATGGAGGCGTGGACCGTGGCTGGAGTATCTTGTGGGGCTCAATGTTAATGGAGTTTCGGAAAGGTGAGATTGAGACCGAGAGAGTTTGAGGGAAACCCCATGTGAGTGAGTGAAAGATTGAGTCGGGAAGGACAAAATAAAAGAAAATAAAAGAGAAACAATGTTGTTCCACCATCCTCTCTATTCTCCTACATACTTCTTCCCATTTTAATCCGCTAACCCGATTCAAATAATCCAAACTGTTAATTTTTCATTGGGTTTGAATAGATGATCAATCCTCACAACACTCTATACTCAGAAATTTCATTGCTTAACAACAATAGTATACGTTTACACCCTTGAAAAATTGTAACAGTTTCAATGGCAATGGTTGAACTTGATGAGTTTCACATGCTATATATATGGATTGATCTCTCTCGTTTCACGTTCATACACATTACGTATCACAATTTCTAAGTTTTAATGGCTTCAATGGCCACAGTTGAATGCATTGCACCCAATTGGACATGGAGGTTAATTTGTTTCTATTTCCCTGGACATAATCATCACAATTTCGTTGTTTATACCAAAAGTAGATCATTCCAAATACATCACTTAATTCAGAAACTAAGAAATTATCAACAGAAAAGCCAAAAAGGAAGAACTGAATCACTTCCGAGAAATAAAGAACATTTATTATATATAGTACTACTTTTAGGAACAACACAGAATTTAGATACTTTAGACAACGAAGTGGAAGAGGAAGTCCCCGTCATTAGAAAAATAGTACATTATTACTTGAACGTAGTATAAATAAGGATTAAGGATGATTTATTGATAATAATTAATGTTCATTGGCATATATATATATATATATAGGAGCCAATGAGAAGTACGTCCATGACTCTAACACACCATAGATAAGAGATATTATGCATTTTAACCACATTGGAAGCCAGAGGGCACTTTACTTCCACAGGCGTTAAGGAGGATGCTCAAGGAAAGAGGGATGTTGAGGTTGATGGCATATTGGCTTTAAGGGCAGCGCAAAGGCACACAGCAGCTTTAAGATCAACAAGACCCTGAATGAGGGAGCAGCAAGGGCAGGTTGTGGTGGCCCAATGATAACATTCACCAAACTCTGCAAATTGGCACAAACACGCAACTGGAGGGTGTCAATAGGGCAAGTAGGCAGTGGGGGTGGAGGGGTTCTGGAGGGGGAAACGGAGCTAACCGTGGAGAAGAAAAGTAGGTTCAGAGAAAGGAAAAGAGCTGTGGATGAAAAAGCCTTGTTTGAAGCCATTTTCACAAACTGGCACTCAAGCTACCTAGTTCTTGCTATACTTGGTTTTTGTAATATTCCATTTTTTCTCTCTTTTCATTATCTATAAAATTACCAAATTACCCCCTCTTATTCTAGAAAAGACTAGATTTCCCCTCCCCTAATTTTTTTCCTCTTTCCTTGTTCTTCCCGTAGGCACACTAGCAGCAAGAACCAAAAGAAAAACGCAGCTTCTCCTCCTTCACCCATCAAGCTCTTCCTTCTTTCTCATGAGAGCTCCTTTCCTAATAAAAATTTGCCCACTCAATCATACTATAGGAAGCAACAATACTCCTATAAAATCAGCCTAAAACGTGACTCAAAGAGCTGCCAAAAAATCAAGGAAACACAGCAGCACGAAAAAACTGTAGCTGCAAGGTAAATGCTCAAAATCTTCAGTCTTTTTGTTGGTTTATGAAATTTATGGACATAGAATTATGTTAAAGACATGTTGTATTACTTCCATCCCAATTTTTACAAGCAAATAACACAATTTGGATACTTAGATATTAAATTTTTGCTTCAGTGAACAGTAATGTGAATAGCAACCATGTCCGAGACTTTTGATTTGAGATATTCTAAATTGTATTGCATGATTTGGAGGTTCAAATAATTTTAGAATAGTCATTTAAGAAGCTTGTCCATATGGAGCTTGAAGTTGGAAAGTTTATGTGTAAATTGGAGATGGTGGAATTAATTCCTAAATCATGAAGTTGTTGAAGCTAAATTGATAAATATGAATTGTCATTAAAGTATGAACTAGTGAATGTTTTAGAAATTCATCCTAGATAGATTGAGGACTCATGGTTCAGGATTGTGTGCAGTGAGCTCCTAAGATGGTAATTTTGATGCGTATGGATGTTGAATTACAGGTCGTGAAACATTCGAGAACTAAGTTTGAAAGTTGATTAATAATTCAGATAATAAAAGCAAAGAGTAGAGTTTATTCCTCTTGAACCTTTTAGAGTGAGTGAATATAGTTTACTAATACGCCTTTTCAAATCCCTCTCATGCCCATCCATTTTAAAACAAGTTTTTAATTGTGCATAGCATAAATTGAATTTCATTTTTACTTGATTTATGTATTACTAGATCTTTCAAGAATGATTTCCATTGTTTTTTTTCATAGTTTTACAGAAACTTAGTTCTCTCCTAGCATACTTATTGGTTACATTGATTTATATTATTAAAAGTTATAGGACATGCAGAATAGGCCTCTAATAAGTCCCTTCTGAGTTTATGATGAAAATGGGGTGTTATGTTACACTTTATTGAATCTTATAACTGTATCATTTCTCAAATTGTTTCATATGATTTATGTTATAAATGATACCTCATTATTTCATGGACATGGTAAAATTGGATTTGGATTTATGTTTGGAATGTGTTTTTGGGACTGAGTCTAGACTATAATGAAAATGTTGTATTTCTAATTTTGGGGAATGAATTTCTAGGCTAGAACTTTGTCCGAAGAATGTCTTGGAATGTAAGGATATGTTTTGTCTTAAAAAGCATTTTAACCTTATATTTTTCACTTTTCCTTTCAATTTACATTTTTGGTTTATAAAACTTGTTTGTTCTAGAGGAATTATTTATAGAAACACTGTCAGTTAGCGGCAGAGATAGTTAGTCTTGGTGCACCATGTAACCCTAACTAGCAAGAGAGTTGTTACCCCCTTGTGCAAAAGGGAACATAAAGATTGTATTATGGATAAGACATGTAGATTTGCCCCTGCCAAGCTACGTGCTTGGGTATAAAAATAATAATAATAATGGTTCTGGTTTTTACAACCATAGTGCCATTTTATGGAAATCAGTTCGGTATAACGACAGTTTTGGATAAATCGTCGTGATTTTACTGCGGTTTCCGTTAAACCGTCTTCAATTAACAACGGTTTTTGTAAAACCATCATTATAACATGACGGTAAATTAATCGTTCATGGAAAATTGGTCTAGTTTAACGACGGTTTGGGTAAACTGTCGTAATACCATGCGCCATTTTTATGATGGTTTACCTGTTAACTGTCGTTAAAGTTAGTTTTAACGACGGTTTCATAAAAAATAGTTGTTAATTGAAGACGGTTTAACGAAAACCACCGTAAAATCACGACGGTTTATCCAAAACTATTGTTATACCGCATTGATTTCCATAAAACGGCACTATGGTTGTAAAATGACGACGGTTATCATTTAACCGTCGTTAATTAACGAAGGTTATCATAAAACCATCGTTAACATCTATGGTATAATGACGGTTATGTGACCGTCGTTATACCCGGCTTTAGAGACGGTTAGTTTTGACCGTCGTTAGGTGTCTGTCACTAAACCCTGCTTTTCTAGTAGTGTTAAGGTCATAAAGGGATCTTTGAAGTGTACAAACCCAGGGAGGATTGTCATTACTTACAAAACTAGGAGTTGGAGACATGTAAACTTCTTGAAGGCTGCCATCAAGGAATGCGTTATTGACATCAAGTTAATTGGTGCACCTTCCAACCTTTAGCTAAGGCCAATGTAAGCATAACTCAAAGGGTAGCAAGATTCACCACAAAGCTAAAAGTTTCGTTATAGTCAAAGCCAGCCTTTTGATGGAATCCTTTTGCTACTATTCTTGTTTTGTATTGTACCATTAGGATGTCTCTTAATTCTAAACACCCATTTGCAAATGATTGAAGTTTTGTCAGGGGTAAAGGAACCAAAGTCCAGGTGTTATTAGCCATAAGTACTCTATATTCCTCATTCATTGCTGCTTTAATCTTTAACAAATATTCACTGATTGTCCCTTTCTATTTCTTGCATTGGTATTCCTTAATTCCAGCCTAAATTGCTTAATCTTAGCCTCGGTTTGTGATGTAAAGAAGGATAAAATTAATTCCCAAACATCTCTTGAACAAATACAACCTACAACCCTAGTAAGCATACCTTCAGACATGGAAGGCAAGACAACAGAAGTTGATCTTATCTCTGCCATTCAACAAACTCTTTACTAATTCTGTCATTTCATTCATCAACTTCATTTTTGTATCTCGGAGGAATAGCTTCTCTTCAATGAACCTTTTGAGGTCATGACCATGAACTGCTGCTAGCACTTACTATCGCCACAATAGTAAGTTTGTTTCGTCTAGTTTCACAGAAATTATGTTTATGAAAGTGACAAGATTGCACTTTTCAGCAGAACTCCCCATTGTCAGAGTTTCATTCTCTCATACCTTCTAAGAAAAGAATCTTAACACAGAAACTGAAAGAAAAGAATAAGACAAAGTAGAAAGAAAATAATCTCTTGCATTGATCTCTGCACCTCAGTGAGGCATTATTTACACAGTTCTATCTTACCACATAATTGATCAGTTTTACTGATCTAAAATAACCACTAACAAAATCTAGGCATACTCTAACACTTACAAGTTCTTCTACAATTGAACAATTATAGTTATAGTTTTTTTGTGTTACAAAAGAGGTTCAATGCCTCGATATAAAAAAAGTTATAGGGATAGAAATCAAACCCTTGATCACCTTAATCATAAATGTGGGCTGGTGTGTGAATAATCAGCTCTTTGGCATTTATAGTTTAAATTGTCGAAACATTGTAAAATATAATATATTAAAGAATATAATATAATTATTCATGCAAATTCATTTAACAATTTAAGCTTGAGTTATATAATTATAGGTATAATATTGATTAGCCTTTGTTATATACTGCATATATATATATATATATATATATATATATATATATATATGCATGTATTACTTATGTGTTTAAGTATTGCCAATCTTCTTTTTGCTTGGATCCTCCAATAAAAAAAAGTATATAGTGGGGGCTTTATCCAATTCAGTGGAAAAGTAATTTATTCCTTCTATTGTGCAATTTACTTTGGCACTCCTGTATCGATCATTCAAAAGTGGCTTATCTGAAACAGTTTATATTATGATGTATAGTAAGCTTCGAGGAACGAAAAAGAAAATAAAGGCTAACAAAAAAAAAGAAAAAAAGAAGAAGAAATCGAAAAAGAAAAGAGGATTCTTGAAGTTAAGAATTATATTATTAATTAGTACGATTTTCAATAGCATAATTTGGAAGATGAACAGTCTTCCATGAACAGAAGAATCAGAACAAGAATACATAAACAAAGAAGAAAGGAAATATGGAAGTGGATCCTTTTATTCCATTGGAAAAGGCCATATATATCCTAAAGTCCATAAAGTGCAAGATATGATATGATGAAGTTAATGAGGGCATTGGAAGCCAGAGGGCATTCCCTTTCCACAGTTGTTGAGTACTACGCTCAAGGCAATAGGAAGATTGAGGTTGATGCCCAAGATGTTGGCCTTAATGGCAGTGCAAAGGCACACAGCAGCTTCAAGATCAGCAAGACCTTGAATGACACTACAAGAAAACAGGATTTAACGATGGTTTTTTAGTGGCTTTAATGACGGTTTTATCCGTCGCTAAAATGTTTAACAACGGTTACAAAAACCGTCGTAAAATCGATGATTTAACGACGGTTTTGAGAACCATGAGTAATCCGTCGTTAAACTATACACCTAGTTTGAGCGCATTGATGGGACAGGTAGGCACGATGGTGGAGCTAACCATGGAGAAGAATAGGAGGTTCAGAGATAGCAGGACAGTGGATTCTAGAGCCTTGTTGGAAGCCATTTTCCCAAACACACACTCAAGCTCGTTAGTTCTCGGATGCTTAACTGGAGAATGCTTTTGGAGTGATGAATATGAAAGTGAATGGGAGGGGTATTTATAGCTCAGGATCTTCATGGCTTTCATTGAGGCTTAGGTTAAAATAATAAGGTATGAACTAGGATCCTTCGTACCCATATGAGCACAGTAAGTAATTAATCATGCACTACCTATTGCAGTCTGCCCGCTATAAATAATGGGTAATCTTGTTCTCTTTTAAAACTTGAGAGACTTGATGATTCTCAGTTTGGCTCGCTTGATTTGAATGACCATGTTGTTAATTAACAATAGCTTCAACCGTGAGTTTGCTTTAATACTAATTCTCAAGGCCAAGTGTTTAGCACTAAGCTAGAAGTTACAGCTACAAACGAAGACACAATTTTATTTCCTTAACTCATCATGCAAAAATTATACGCTAGGCGATATGGTTCAAAATTCAAATAAAAAGGGAGTTGATGAACACAACTATAAGGCCACAACTCTGTTTCCGCCATACCAGACCTCAAATGCCAGATTTGAATAAAAATTTTGAGATGACATCCCATCCAAGAATAGATATTACTATTACATTACATTAATATATAAGATTACTTGCCAATCTGCAGAAAGTACCGTTCCATTACAAATTTTAACCAATGAAAATAGACTTTTGTGTAAACAATTTCTCAAAACGCCTTACCTGTGAATGAAAGAATTATAACATCTCTGCATGGCAGAAGGAATAGAATATGAACTGCGAAGTGCATGGTAAGTTAATTATTTGCTTATCTCTATGATTTCCAGAGGGATATTAAATAAACAAGGAATAGTTTTTCTTTCCAAAATCTCCCTGTCAAATTTTGATCCTTTTCTTATACTTTGATGTGTAGATTTTAAATTTGTGCTTAAAATTAGAGACAAACTAGTTTTGATATCATTTTATTATATGATACATACATGTTAATAATCAACTCACTATATTCTACAACTATTTATATTTATCTATATATATTTTCATGTGTGTGTGTGTGTGTCTATATGCTAGAGTAATAGCTGGCCAACTTTCAAATTAATTACCATAAGATTAGCATGCCAACTCTCATCGATCTGCAAGAAACTATCTTCAATTCTGAAATATTAACAGTTACACCCTGCAAATACAGTTTGAGGTTTTTGTAAAATCAATCAAACACGAATAACAGCATCATTGAATGGTACTCAAGAGTTTATTCTCAAAAAAATGCCACATGTCTGTATTTTTTTTTTATTGACACGTTACCATTTCCCTAGAAGCTCCCACCTCTAGCAAAACTAGACTTGGAAAGATGCAACCTCAAAGTTCGCTTGAGCAAGCAAGCTTGCTTCAAAAAAATTCGACAGTTCTAGGACAACCTGGCTCCATATGAAGTGAGATGAAAGCAATAATTTTAAAATCACTCTAATTTAATAAGAAAATAGATAATATCTACATATCAAAATATGAAAGAGAAGGGTCAAACGTTGACAGAAAGATCATGGCAATAGCAACTATTTTCTGTTTATTTTATTGAATTGTCACAATTTACAAGCTGCCCACCCTTTTATTCTTTTAATGTTAATTAACATATACCTGAAAGGCTAATTAATTGATTTGGAAAATCCAAGTATGGAAGGGAAAAATTCAAGAAAGTAAACAAAAGATAGCTGTGGAAAAATGGAGGAGCTACAAGGAAATGTTTCTAGCCTAGAAGAAAATCTCAAGAATGAAACGGGCAGAATTTAAGAAAATAAACAAAAGATAGCTGTGGAAAAATTAATGGAGGAGCTACAAGGAAATGTTTCTGAAAGCTTAATTAATTGATAGTTATTGGTTACTAAAACTATTTTGTACAAAAACCATAACTCCATAAGCTATACCCTTTTATTTTTATGATATAAGTTATTCCTAATTTGGAGCCCAAAATGTTTTCCCTTCCTCTCCCTCGATATGATAGGGATAAGTAAATAACTTATCATGTACTTCATAGTTCAAATACTCTTCCTTCTGCCATGCAAATATCTTATTTGGTGTAAATAGTTATTTTGATACTCGAAAAATATATATATTTTCAAGATAATTGTTCAAAGTTTTACTTTCTTAATTTAGTCTTCTAAAAACTATATCTCACCTTAAAAAAAGTCTTCACTTTTTACCTATACTAACAGATGTTTAACAAATTTGCTTATTTTGCCTAACCAAAAACTTTTATAGTCAGGTGAGGACATAATTTAGATAAACACTTAGATTGACCAGCAAAGAAAATATGTTAAATATCTGTTAGTGGAGTCAACAACGAGACTTATTAAAAATAAGATAGTTTTTTGAAGACTAAATTGAAAAAGTAAAACGTTGAGAGAACCATATTGAAAAAAGATGAATCTTTCAATGACCAAAATCACAATTCACTTATTATTTTTTTATTCACATATTCCCATGGTGAGACATTTCGAGAAAGTGTTACAACAAAAAAAGTGTAAGATCTCTTTTGTTGGAAAATGTCATGGAACGGCAGTTTCTGCATATTGGCAAGTAATCTTAACGTGATTTTACAGCTAAATTACACTTGTATAATCTTTTATTTCATAAATAACAATATGCTCCTTAAATTTTGACATTATGATACAGAAACAACACTTGTCATTAACTTTCTGTTATTATATAGTCTATCTTGAATTTTCAATGTGCATCAGATCAATCCCTTCCCTCCAAACTTGAAAGTACTTTTTCACCCTTACTGTTACCTTAAGAACAAAAGCTTCATAAGACTACCGACAGTAATTTTACCTATTTCAAATAATAAAAATTATTGAAATATTAACATTCAAGATTTTTTTTTTTTTAAAAAAAGAGCATCTTGATATACATTATGCAGTATACACTAGTATATGTGTGGTGATTTTTGTGTCCCTAATGGTGGTATAGCCTAAGCTTAAGGCAAGATAAATCTAAAACCAATTGAATTAAATGTTCGTACATGCAACTGAATATAAGTAATGTGTTGTATCTTATGTTTTGAAATCCAAAGCAAATTGAATAAATTTTTTATTTTGTTTATGCCATGTGATTTTCTACATTGATATCTATTTAATTATCTTATATTCATTTGAAAACGAGAACAGGAAATCACATGATAAAAAAACTATAAATTAATTCAATTTGCTTTATATTTCAAAATATCAAGGGAAAATAAATACTTTTAAGCTTAGAAGGAAGGGATTTTATACATATTGAGAATCTTACACTAAATGGAAAGTTGACAACAGTGAGTGTTTTTATATCATAATTTCAAAATTTAGGTGGCGGATTGTATTTACTCCAATATGGATTCTTAATTGAGACTTGAGAGATCATCTCAAGAAATACGCATTGAAGGCAAGTTGTTTAAAGGTCCTGCTATGATAACTTGAACAACACTTGTAGCCTAGTATCCTTTATGACTTAACTTAGAATAGAAGATACTAATAAAGAATGTATAAAACGTAATTGTTAATTCACTTGAACAATACTTATAGCGGTCAAGTTACTCATTTCTTGGAGCGGGTTGACAGCTATAAATAGCTAATAGTAGTATATGTGAGCTCACATGGGTATGAACAATGAAGGATCACTCTTAATTATTTTAAGGAGAAACTATACTTTCTTATGCTCATCTTTACATTTAATTGTAGTTTTTTCTTCAATTTATTAATTTTTGTGATTGATTCCTAATTTTTTTCTACATTGCATTTAGCTCTCTATTATCTAAATTAGACGTTAATTTTAACAGTAATTAAGTGAAATTACCAATTTCTTTGCTTTATATCTTATTTTGCCATCTTTTCATGAGAATGGTATTTTAGTAATTTTACATAGCTACCATTAAAGTCAACATCAAATTTAAACACATATGAGAGTTTTGGGGTTGTTGCTGATCTTTAGCTACAGATGGTGACATCCCCTCCAACCTTTTTCTTTCTTTTTTATGCGAATAAGTCTTTTGATTTATCTTTGATGAATGAATTTTTATACTCATAATTTAGATACTTTTGACTTAGATTTTTACATATATTTATTATTTTATGTTCAATTTTATGTGTGATTATATGTTTATTTTGTAGATAGAATGAAGAAGGCAAATTAATGGAAAATTGGAGAAGATTGGAGTAAAGGAGCAAGAATTACATATTTTAAACAATTTCAATTTTTTTTCACTAATTTATACATAACTCTCTCATATGAGCTCCAATTGAGATGATTCAAGAGGCTAAAAAAAGCTAAGAAAAAAATATACAACTTTGATGTTTTGAGTTTTGAGAGATCTGGCATTGAGAAGTTGGATATTGGCATTACAATGCTACAACAATAATACAATTTTTTTTTTGAAAATAATAATAAAATAAAAAAAGAAGAAAGAACTTGAGTTGGAGTAAAAGACCTTATATTTTTTAAAACTAGAGTTTGAGAATGATTCAAAGATTTATTTCAATTTTAAAATGACCCTTGGACCACGAAATTGAGGGGAGGAGCTCAGGCTCTCTTTGGGCGGCGACTTCAACTCCATCTTCATCTGAGCTTTCTTGTTCCCCTTTTTTTTAATGTTTTCTTTTATGTTCTAGTTTCTTTTCTACGGCAACGATGTAGCTAAATTATGAAATTTTGAATTCTTATTTCAATTTAATCAATAAATTATTTTTTTAAATTGAGTTTTTATACTGTGTATAATGCTTCTAATTGCCTAATCACCAAATAGATTATCTATTAATCATAATGAGATTAAGAGGATATTTATGTGTCTAGAGTAGTATGTAAGAATCATAGATTGCATGTAAGGTAGAGATATACTTACATGGTCTGTGCAATCTTAATCAATTAAGAGCCATAAAACTTAACGAATATTTGTTTGTTTTAATTCACATGGAGACATAGTGGGTTAGCATTCGAAAGGTATTTCCATTAGACCTCGAGAGAGATTAGTGGATAATTTAGGATATTTCGATTAGTAATTAATATTATATTTTTAGGATTAAAGAAATAGATAATTCAAGGGGGATTAATTATGGTGAAATTAGAATCCTTATAATCCCACCAATTGAATGAATCTTAAATCACTTTTGCTTTCCTTAATTTTAGTTTTATTTTATTTTATTCTTAATTAAGTTAATTTGAACTATTCAATTAGGATAATGATTAGTATATGTATTTAATAACATCAATCATCGTGGGATCAACACTCTATGTATACTTGTTTATAAATATTTTATTTTTATTACTTGACAACAATAGTGTACATTTGCACTTGAATGAATTAAATTCGCATGTATCAATCTTCTTTTAACCAGATCTAAAAGTTATTGGTCTTTTGATCTATCTTCTCTTAGATAATCTTAGAGTTTTAATTGTTTTGATATGTCTTTATTGTTAGATTGGAACTCTGTTTGTCCCTAATCAGATTCCAGGTATTTTTTTCTTTGTTTTGATCTATGTATCTTATATGATATTCTAAAAACTTTGGGATCTAATTCAACAAGTGAAATTGACTATTTCATTGTACCATTGATAATGATGGTAGCGAATTTTTATCCCAAATTTCAAGGATCAACAAAGCTTCTATTCACTTTCTAGTTCAACGAAAAAAATCATAAACATTAATTTATTATTAGAAATGAGATTTCTAGGGCTATTGTAAGTGCCGTTGGATTTTTCCTTTGAATGAAATTTTGTCATTTTATAAATAAATAAATCAAATTTAGACAGTAGATGCTTAAATGAAATGCATCATATAAATGCAATTTTCCTTCTTTTGAACCAAAATCCAAAGGGCATCGCATAGCGTATATTGCATAGTGAGTTAAGGAAATACAATTGTTTCTTTGTCAGCAGTTGTAACTTTTAGCTTAGTAATAAACACTTCATCTTGAGAATTAGTATGAAAGCGAACTCGAGGTCAAAGATATTGTTAATTAACAACCTGGCCATTCAAGTTGACCGCAATAGGTAGTGCATGATTAATTCCTTACTGTGCTCACATGGGTACGAAGGATCCTAGTTCATACCTTATTATTTTAACCTAAGACTCAATGAAAGCCATGAAGATCCTGAGCTATAAATACCCCTCCCATTCACCTTCATCTTCATTACCCCAAAAGCATTCACTAGTTAAGCATCTGTGAACTAACTAGCTTGAGTGTGTGTTTGGGAAAATGGCTTCCAACAAGGCTCTAGCATCCACTATCCTGCTGCTATCTCTGAACCTCCTATTCTTCTCCATGGTTAGCTCCACCATCGTGCCTACTTGTCCCATCGATATCCTCAAGCTTGGTGTATGTGCCGACATTTTGAATTTGCCGCCCATTCTGATAGGGTCACCGCCATACCTCCCTTGCTGCAGCCTCATTCAGGGTCTTGCTGATCTTGAAGCTGCTGTGTGCCTTTGCACTGCCATTAAGGCCGACATCTTGGGCATCAACCTCAACCTTCCTATTGCCTTGAGCTTAGTACTCAACAACTGTGGAAAGGGAGTGCCCTCTGGCTTCGAATGCCCTAATTAACTTCATCATATCATATCTCGCACTTGATGGACTTTAGGACATATATGGCCTTTGCCAATGGAATAAAAGGGTCCATCTCCATGTTTCCTTTCTTCTTTGTTTCTGTATTCTTGTTCTGATTCTTCTGTTCATGGAAGAATGTTCATCTTCCAAATTATGCTATTGAAAATCGTACTAATTAATAATATATTTCTTAATTTTAAGAATCCTCTTTTCTTGTTTTCTTTTTTTTCCTTTTAACCTTTTTTGTTCCTTGAAGCATACTATACATCATAAGATAAACTGTTCCAGAGAAGCCACTTCTGAATGATAAAAGAATGGCAGAGTAAATTGGACAATAGAAGAAGAAATATCCTTTTCCACTAAATTGGATGGGCTACTCTTAAATTCTACTATGTTATGTGCCCTTAATAACATAATAGATAAAGCCCGCACTATATACATTCTTTTATTAATTTGAGGGTCCAAGCATATAAGGCAGATTGGCAATACTTAAACACATTTATAATACATGCATATATAATGCAATACATAATAAAGGCAAATGAATACTGTACCTATAATTATATAACTCTAGCTTAAATTGTTAAATGGATTTTCATGAATAATTATATTATATTTGATAATTTGTTGGACAATTAAAACTATAACTGCCAAAAAGTTTATCATTCACATAGTGTACCAGCCTGTATTTATGATCAAGGTGATCAAAGGTTTGATTTCTATCCCTATATCTTTCTCTACTTCGAGGCATTGAACCTCCTTTGTAACACAATAAAACTAATTATAATTGTTCAAGTGTAGAAGAA
Source organism: Gleditsia sinensis (assembly GCA_037074535.1). Classification (NCBI taxonomy): domain Eukaryota; kingdom Viridiplantae; phylum Streptophyta; class Magnoliopsida; order Fabales; family Fabaceae; genus Gleditsia; species Gleditsia sinensis. The sequence continues at coordinate 77,593,121 of CM073465.1, forward strand.
CTTGTAAAGGACCTTTATGAGGTGATCCGCATCTAAGAATAGATATTGCTCTGTAATTAAAATCACGTTACGTTAATGTTACTCGCTAAATCATTTATCCAGTATTCAACAGGTTTAACTTGAAGCCAACTGCAGAAAGTACCAATCGATCCATGACAGATTAATTCTAACAGAATAGATTAAACTTTCCTGTAAACATACTCACCTGAGCTTTGTGTCTGTAATTTGTGAAGAATATATATATATATATATATATATATATATATATATATATATATATATATAGGTTTTAAACAATTAAAACTCTTTTTCCAGAAGACAAAGAAAGTATTAGAACTAGATATCAAAATTTGAGTTCCTACGAAAACAAAACTTTAAAAAATTGCAGAAAAGTAAATATGCAGAAATAAGCCACCATAAAATAAATAGTTTAGAGAGAAGAGCGTAATATTTATCCTAGTTCAGCAAAAAGCAACCCTACATTCGGTCTTTTTGACTCTCAAAGAATTGTCTTCACAATCAAAATTTGTTTTCGCTCGATTACAAGAAACAAATAGTTTTTGGACACTCACCGCAAACATTATGGTTTTCTCACGTTCACCAAAAATACTCTCTTTTCTACACTTTTACGCACGAGAAAGTTAGGAAAAAAAGTCAAACAAAGGTGATATAAAAAGGTTAACACCTAAACAACTTGGAATGTACAGTAAAGCTTTCAAATGCATGCCCTCCAAAGCAAAGTGGATATAACAGATAAGATTCAAAAATAGTAGTAATATTTTCACAAAAATAATGGAGCTTCCTCTTGCAAGTTGTGTATATTTGAATATTCAAATTCTCATTTTTATTTAGTCTTTTTAGACTCCTAAACATTGCATAACATGCTCTTTATAAAATGTGAAGTGAAGTTGGTTTGATGTTATATTGAATGCAGAAAAAAAATCTGAAAATCACATGGGAAGAAGTTGACTCTCTTTGGCTAGAGCTTAAATCTTCACTCTTATTTGCTTTCCAACATTCCAAATAATTAAAGTATCATTTATTTACTACTCGCCGTTGGGGACAGAGTTGGAGCTTTGCCTTTGACTTCCTTGAATTTCTCCTTTCATATCCTCATTTAAGTTCTTCTAATCTAGCAATCCTTCAAAAAATAACATACCATAGAATCACAAGAAGTATTGCTATAATCTTTATGATCAAATTTTGATTCAATATAAAATATCATATATTCAAAATTCAAATAACTTCGAAAATATTACCATAAAAACATTACCAAACTTAACTTCAAATAAAATTTGTTATCATCAAAACATAATAAAATTTTCTTTTGAAACCTTGGAGATAACCAGATGGAGGGAGAGAAAGGGAAACAAATATTGGTGTCTAAATTAGGAATAGCTTATATCATAAAAATAAAGGTTAGCTTATGAAGTTTTTGGTTTTTGTCCAAAACAGCTTTAGTAACCAATAACCATCAATTAATTAGCCTTTCAGAAACATTTCCTTGTAGCTCCTCCATTAATTTTCCACAGCTATCTTTTGTTTATTTTCTTGAATTTTACCCCTTTCTTTCTTGAGATTTTCTTCTAGGCTAGAAACATTTCCTTGTAGCTCCTCCATTTTTCCACGGCTATCTTCTGTTTACTTTCTTGAATTTTTCCCTTTCATTCTTGAATTTTCCAAATCAATTACTTAGCCTTTCAGGTATATGTTAATTAATATAAAAAGAATAAAAGGGTGGGCAGCTTGTAAATTGTCTCTATTCAATAAAATAAACAGAAAATAGTTGTTATGCCATGATCTTTCGGTCAACGTTTGACCCTTCTCTTTCATATTTTGATGTGTAGATATTAATTATCTATTTTCTTACTAAATTAGAGTGATTCTAAAATCCTTGCTTTCATCTAACTTCATATGGAGCCAGGTTGTATTTCCTAGAATTGTCAAACTTCTCTGTAACGTGCTTGCCTGCTCGAGCGAACTTTGAGGTTGCATCTTTCCTGTGTCTAGTTTTCCTAGAGGAGGGAGCTTCTTGGGAAATTTTAACGTGTCAATCAAAAAACAAACATGTGCCATTTTTTAGAATAAATTCTTGAGTGCCATTCAATGATGCTGTTATACGTCTTCGATTGATTTTACAAAAACCTGAAACTGTTATTAAGATGGATTATTTGTAAGTGTGTTAATATTTCGGAATTTAAGATAGTTTCATGCAGATCGATGAGATTAAATGGCATCTTAATCTTATGGTAATTAATTTGGGGGTTGGCCAACTATTACTCTAGCATATATATATGGTCTAATGGTGTAAAACTCTTATAGAGACTCTCCCTCTCTCTCTCTCTCTCTCTCTCTCTCTCTCTCTCTCTCTCTCTCTGTATATATATATATATATATATATATATATAATGATATCAAAACTAGTGTGTCTCTAGTTTTATGCGCATATTTAAAATGTACAATTGAAGTATAAGAGAAGGATCAAACTTTGACTGAAAGAGAACTTGGAAATAAAAACTAGTCCCTGTTTATTTAATATCCCTCCGGAAATTATAGAGGTAAGTAAATAATTAACTTGCCATGCACTTCACAGGTCATATACAATTCCTTCTGCCATGCAGAGATATTCTAATTATTTCATTCACAGATCAGAGATTAACAGATAAGGCGTTTTGAGAAGTTTTTTTTTACAAAAAAGTCTAATTTCATTTGTTAAATTTGTAATGGAACAGTACTTTCTGCAGATTGGCAAGTAACCTTATATATTAATGTAACGGGTTTTTAATTTGTAATATTAATATATATTCTTAGATGGGAAATCTTCTCAAAAATTGTATTCCGATCGTGGCATTTGAAATATCTATAATTAGAGTAATTAAGTGCACAAATTATTTTAGAACCTCAGGCTTCTCCGTGTTGGCCCTATTCTCCAATTTAGTTTGGGACTGTTGAATCATTATGATTTATAGTATGCTTTAAGGAACAAAAAATGAAAACAAATGTCATTAATAAAAGAAAAAAAAGAGGACTCTTGAAACTAAGAAATTTTATTAATTTAACTTTCACAAAGAACACAAATACACAGCCCACATAAAAGCATAATCAATTAAGGAGCTGGTAAGACAAGCAATCTTCCATGCATCGATCAGATCAAGAAGGTACTATTTAGAACCAACACATGGAGGAGTCATTCCATTGCATTGGCAACCGCTATGACAATCCTGAAATTCAAACACTGCAAGATACGAAGTTAGTACTAGCTAGCTAGCACGGTAGCCAGAGGCCACTGCTCTTCCACAGAAATATTTTTCATGGGAGAAGGGCAGTGGAAGCAAGTGCCCTTGGAAGCCAATTTCACAAGAAATTCTATGGGTTTTCACTGAAAGTAGACTTTCAGTAAGGGTAATGAAAATTCACCACCAAAAATACTTTTAGTTGTCACTAAAAGTCAATTTTTATTGGCAATTATGAAGTCACCATTAACAACAGGTTTACAGACAATGAAAGTCGTCATTAAAAGTCTTATTCAGTGGCAACTCCCTTCATCTTCTTCGAAGGTATATAGTGAAGAGACTGTTTATATATTTAGTGGCGACAATACTCACCACGGAAGACATTTTTTTTGAAGCCATTTTCATAAATACATTACAGCAAGCCATTTTACATTATTGAAACTGTAAGATAATATTCTTTGGTAAGTTTTAAAATCTGATACTTCCGTGGTTTTTCTTAATGAAAGGTATGGATTATGACAAAAGAGAGAAAAAAAATAAAGGATCATGTTAGAGATTATTAAAACTATTAATAGACCATCACTCATCAGTTTAAACTTTTGAGTTGAATTGGTTCTTAACATTGACTAACTTTTATCATCAAATATTCTACTATTTTGATTGTTTAAGGTTTCCATTGGATTTGAGAAAAAAGAAAAATGAAAACAAGAATCATTTTAAATATTGAAATTTGTTTACGGGTCTTTGGTCTTGTGTTCTGTGGGATTGGGACAAATTGCTAGACAAGGTTGAGTGGAGAGCCCAAGTGATAGTTCTCGTTGACATGGTTCATTTGCCCCCTAAATTTTATTGGTTCCTCATGTTTCAGTTACCTCAGAGATTTGACGTATCTCAGAGGAAGCAGAGGACTGAGTGAACTAAGAATTTTAAATTTTCTTTTTTTAAAAAAAAAACCATTCCAAACACCTCCTAGATGTAAGAATAAAAATCATAGCCAAAATATGACAAGGGTAACAAAACAGGAATGATAGGTGAGACAAGTGAGGAAAGAAACTCCGTGAAAAACATTCAGTCTCAGTCTGTCTCAACTCATTCTTTGGTGTTTCAAGTGGAAGGAAAACCAGATAAAACTCCACGATACTCTTAGAGAGACCACCGACAAAGTGAATAATGGATAATCACTGCAAAGTTGAAAGATGATATATTATCTAATCAAATTCATTAGTAAAATTATTCCAAAAATCAATCTGACTAAATGAATATCAAAGTACATAACAGTAAAATATAAATATACCGTATTTCTAAATAACAACTCTTACTTCATTCCTTTGCAATCTTGGCATCATTGTTAATGTTGCTAAACGCATTCCCAATATTCAAGAGCAGATTTCTGTACAGAATCTCCAGCTCATCAAAGTATGGGCAAGCTTTATTTTTTAGACGTCACTTCTTCCCACACTTCATTGTCCTTTTATAGTACTTATTGATGTTTTCCCATTTCTCCTTACACTTCTTTGCAGAACGGTTTTAAGCCATATTACGCATCGCTTTAGATATCTCCATCCATATAGAAACTTTGGATCCCATAAGATAAAACTTTACGAAAGCTTGCACTTCAGCTTCTGGCCATCTGTTGTTACTCAGATCACTCTTCAAATCCTTCTCGATGTTTGCCTCACCTTCATCATCTTCTCTTATCTTGCTTACGGCTGGTTGGGCGATTTGAATTTCTTGGTCCAATAGATTCTGAATCAACGAAATGAGATCTAAATGAATATGGGATTTTTCTTGGGCTCTGGCCTTCTCATCCTTTTTTATTCTTCTTTCCAGCTCCTGCTTCCAAGCTTCTTCTCTCATCATTCTTTCCTTTTCCTTCTTTTCTATTATATCTCTCAATTGTTTATGCATCTGCTCTGTCTTTTCCATCACTTTCATTACCAAATTTTCTAGAAAAATTTCGAGCTTTCTCAATGTCCTTTTCCTTCTCTTTCCACTCCCAGGTGCCTTCATGCTTCCAGATGAATTGTTATAGCCTCAAAGGTAATGTCTTAATACTGATACTAGCAGTGTAACCTGATTCTTCAAGATATTGGTGAGATTACCATATCCTCCTCCCTAAGCTTTGCCACAGAACATTCCATATGCTAAAAGCCTAAAACTAAACGCACGGTATTATATTGTATACGATAGATATTGACTCAACAATGATAGCACAGTATGCTTATAACCAAAGCATTCCATGAATACAATGATGCCAATCAATAAGGATGGGAAAAACTAGAAGCTAGTTGTCAGTCCCTGTTACTACTTCTAATCGCTGTTCATTCTGCAGATTATCTAATGCAGCACTTTTGTATCCGTTTGGTATAAAATCAGACTCATTGCTTAACAGGAAAGTTATACAACTTTCTTAACCAAAAAGAGAATCAAGCTTTGCATTACTTTGATGACATGGGAATAATAAAAATTTGGATATGTAGGTATGAATCTATTTATTCTTTCTTATTAGTTTACCATCTTCACCTTTTGCCCTTGTCACTATAAAATCTTGAATGCGGTAAAATCTCTTCATTCTTTGCAACTTCAACGTTCAAATCAAAATAGTAATAATGAGCTCCAAGCATGCCATGAGTATCAAGCTAGGAAATCTGAAGACAAAAGGGCCATGACCCTCTGTAAAAAGTTACTTTTAAAGACCACTTTGTCCGGTTGCCCTGCTCCACTCCAAAAGATTATAATAAGATAGATTGATTGATTTGATAATACTAATAGAAGAAGAAAAAGAAATGGCTGTGGCAAATTTGAGGAGGTAACCAATTTAAAGAAATATCTTGGAAGTTAGAAATTTGTTCATTAACTGGTATTGAATTTTTATTTTTGAACAAGATATTACCGTTAAAGATGCTGTTGGATCAACTCTACAGTTAGTTGTGTTTGTGCGAGGCTCATTGAATATAGGTACTGCTATAGGCACTACAAGAAACAGGAGATTCAGTGACGACTTTTCTGTGGCGACTAGAAAAGTCGTCACTGAAAATCACTTTCAGTGGCGACCTTCATGGGTCGCTACTGAAAGTTTACTTTTCAGAGACGACCCAGTTAAGATAATCACTAAAAATTGAGAATTAGTTTTTAGTGGCGACTTAAGGTCGCCACGGAAAGTAGCAAATTTTTTTTTAACATTTTTGTACATTTATTTTCTCATAATTAAGGAGTGTTTGAGGGATGGGTGTATTTATTTATTATGGAAAAAATTAAATTGTATTTTTAGTTATAAAATAAATTTTTTTAATTATTTACTAATAAAATAAATTAAAAAATGTTTTTTCACATATGTTAATTTATAATTAAATACTAAATTAATGAAGTAAATTTTTAAAATTAAAATGAAAAACATATATATCTTTGAAAGATCCAAACATGCCCATTTCACATGTGTAATAACCATATAATAGAATAATAAAAAATATAGATTATTTTTAAAATATTAAAAAAGAATACCAATAATAAAAAATAAAGTAGAGCATAATTAATTAAAGTCTAATATTTCTATATGTGATAGCCATATAATAATATATATATATATATATATATATATATATATATATATATATATATAATATAAAAATTATAATATATTTATGTTTCTAAATTAAAATATATCAAATTACACTAACCTAATTTTTTTTAATTTAAAATAAATAAATAAATTAAATGTTGTGTTAAAAATTGAATGCGCCTCTCAATTAATAGTCTGACTCACCAAGTTTTCTTGCAATACACAAATGAAAAATGAAAAGCAAATCATAAAGCAAATGAAGCCTTCTGCATAAAGTAAAAAACGCTGAACCCACCTCGCGCATAAGCAGAGCAAAGGCATTGGGAGGCATCTGAAATCCCTCAAAATTTCCTTTCCCGCGAACAACCCTTCCCCCAAAATTTCCTCACCAAAACCCATTACCTCGTGAACGAGCACAGAAGATTCACCCAACAGAGGCATCTAAACCCGCACCGAAGACACCCACATTTTCCTTTCCCGCAAACAAGAACGCTGCCCCCAAAATATCCTCACCAGAAATCATCACCTCGGAACGACCACAGCAGAAATCAACTCGCGAACACGCACAGCAGAGACATCTGAACCACCTAGCTCGCGAACAGGCACACCCAAAATCTCTGTAAAATTAGTCGCAGGTTTGCTTTCTGTAAAATCACCTAGCTCTCATTACCTGGCTGTAATCTGAGTGATCCATCAAATCCTATCTTTTTATGTTAAGTTTCTCATATATCCTTCTTGTTCTATTTGGCTGCACTGTGCTTATTGAAATTCCGAATGCGGTAGAAACTTTTATAGCTGTTTCTTTGGGTTAATTTAAGTTGTGTGCCTATTGCCCATGATGATTTAGAAGTTCCTTGATTCCCTTGAATGGGTCAATGAATTTCTCAGATAACATTACATGAGTTCTCAGTTATGAATTTCATGAATGCGGGTTCATATTTTACTGTTTATATTGGTTTTGGGTACCGAGCTCGCAATAGGATAGATAAATGTTCTTGTTGAGTAAACTTGAGCTTTTCATCAATCAAAGTTGTATGTTGAAGACTTGAATATAAAAGTGCCCACTTGATGTTCTATAAAATGTCCAAGAGAGGTTCCTAGCCGTAGAAGTTCTCTGTTCTATAAAATGGTGGCTTGTGATAGGGTGGCTTATAATACTTTTCTTCCTCTGAGTTATCTTAGGACAACTCCTCTGTAGCAAGTGAGGTTCTTGGGGTGTTGAGAAACACCACCACAGCAAGGATAGACGCTAGCAACAGTTTGAGAGACATTTTAGGCTCTCTGATCTTCTTAGTTTGGATGGAAAACCAGTTCAGAGTGGTGGCCTTTTATAGAAAAATTCTCACTATATAGTTCTAAAGAATCTTTCTTGATAAATTCTCTGTGGTCATGACAAATGTCATAAGCTCTAACTATTCTGATTAACTCCCTTCTAGGAGATTGTAGAAGCATGAGGGAGATTATGTTTCTTGATGAGTCATTCACTGGTTGAGTTAATTTCTTTCCAACACAAGATTAAGTGGTCAGTTTGATATGCAGGTCCCACTGTCACATAAACATTAATAGATAAGAACAGTAGATAGCATGCATGCAGCCCCCACTAGTCTCTTATCCTCATCTAATGAATTTGGCACCTTTGGTTGTTACCTCAAGTCCAATTTCTTCACTGGTTGAGTTTCTTTCCAACACTAAAAGTGGCGAGTTTGATTATTAGATAAGAACAGTAGATAGCATGCATGCAGCCCCCACTAGTCTCTTGTCCTCATCTAATGAATTTGAGGAGAAATTTGGTAAACAATCATCTTAATTTTGATAGGAGACATTTAAGATATATGAAGTCATCTAAAATATATCAAAAACTATATATGAAGTAGTATCAAAAAAAGAATTTAGAAACTCAATTAGTTAATATAATTAATTAAGGTCATAGAAATATATTATATGGGATAAGTATGTATAGAGGAAAACTGTGATGATGTTTGTTGGGATTATGATATATAAGTATGTAATTTTGGTGAACCTGCAAATGAAAGACTTGGCTCTCATGTGGAAATTATATATTTCAATTTGGGTTAGAGAGAATCTTCCGATAAACATTACCCTACTTATAGAACAGCACTCACGATGAAGCAACATCACATTTTGTAGTGAATCACAATATATGAGATGATATTATCAAAATCCGAAGGCAACTGTCTAATTTTATCAAAGGAGTTATGGTTTCCCATTGAAGAGCATAACATGAAATTCGTCATCCTTCATAAGTTTAGGGCCATAGGCCCTCATTCTAGTATGATAGTTGTACTATGCTATTGGAACCTTATTTAGAGTTCTAGACCAACAGTTTCAATTCATTTACTTGTTGAATCATCTATGTATGCAATATTATTGATATATTGAGTACATATCTAGAGCCCTAAAGCCACCATTGGACTCTATCGTTTGTAGTAAGTGCTTGGAGACCTTCGTAATAAGTTCTCTTTCTAAAAGTTCTTATGTGCTCTTTTACATAAAAAGTTTTCTTCCTAAATAGTATTTTATATGAACATGATCTCAACTACTTCTTCATATCTCCCTATTTCTAATTGCTCACTTTGACTCCATCCAAAATTGTATGACAGATAATGGACAAGAGTTGGTTGAAAGTTGGGAACAGAGCTGATCGAAGGTACATAAAAGGGGTGGACGATTTTCTTGAGTGGGCATACAGTCAACCAAGGGTGGGTAGCAGAATTAGATGCCCATGCAAAAAATGTAGAAATGTGGTGTTCAAGGTTAGGCATGAAGTACGGTTTGATATGTTGAAGAATGGTTTCTGGCAATCTTATGAGGTTTGGGATCGTCATGGAGAAGTTGTAGGGACAACTTCATATCCCCTTGATGGAGGGAATGAAGAGGATGACATAATTGGAATGATACAAGATGCATATGGAGTTGTGAACACAGAAGAGATGAACCCTCATGTAGAAAACAATGAAGAGCCAAATTTTCATGCAAGAAAGTTTTACGACTCACTGAAAGATGCCAAAACAAGTTTATATCCAAATTGTGATAAGGTATCGAAGTTGTCGTTCATCGTTAGATTACTTAATTTAAAGTGTCTTAATCATTGGAGCGACAATTCTGTGGACATGTTGTTAGAATTATTTAAAGAAGTGCTGCCAGAGGGTGCCCAAGTACCTAATTCTTACTACGAAGCCAAGAAAATTGTTCAAGACTTGGGGTTAGAGTACACAAAAATAGATGCATGTAAAAATGATTGCATTTTATACAAGAAAGAACATGCTACTGCACAATCATGCCCTAAGTGCAAGTTGTCTAGATGGAAATCAAATGTACAAAAAGGTAAGAAAGAAGCTCACAAAGTGTTGCGATATTTTCCAATTAAGCCAAGGTTGCAAAGATTATATATGGCAAGGCACACTGCCAAAGATATGTGGTGGCACAAAGAAGAATGTGTTGATGATGGTGTGTTAAGGCACCCATCTGACTCCATTGCCTGGAAGTCTTTTGATGAGCAACATGCTAGTTTTGCAGTGGATCCTAGAAATGTTAGGATGAGATTAGCAAGTGATAGGTTCCAGTCATATGGAAACATGAGTGTCAACCATAGTATCTGGCCAGTTGTTCTAGTACCATATAACTTGCCCCCTTGGAAATGCATGAAACAACCGTATTTTATGATGACACTTCTTATCCCTAGCCCAAAGTCTCCAGGAGATGATATAGATATATATTTAGAACCAATGATTGATGAACTTAAAGAATTATGGGAGGAAGGGGTGGAGACATATGATGCTCATTCACAATCAAATTTTAATATGCGAGCTGCGATCATGTGGACAATAAATGATTTTCCTGCATATGGCAATCTTTCAGGTTGGTCCACAAAAGGAAAATTGGCATGTCCTTGTTGCCACAAAGATACCCACTCTACATCATTAAGAAGCAAACTATGTTACATGGGTCATCGTCGCTTCTTACCAACTAATCATATTTGGCGTCGAAATAAGAGGGCATTTGATGGTAAAATAGAAAATGATACTGCACCTACATATTTGACTAGTGACGAAGCACTTGAACAACTAGAATGCTTGCCCAATGTGACGTTTGGAAAGGGTCAGAAACGAATGCGCAAGCAATCAAATCTTGCATATAATTGGAAGAAAAAGAGCATCTTCTTCCAATTACCTTATTGGAAAACACTTCTACTACGACATAATCTCGATGTTATGCATATTGAAAGAAATGTGTCAGACAACGTTGTGTCCACAGTGATGGATATGGTTGGAAAGACAAAGGACACAGTGAAGAGCCGCTATGATTTGGTGGATATGGGAATTAGGTCAGGTTTGCACCCTATTGAGGATGGGAATAATATTTTGCTACCAGCAGCATGCTACACGTTATCACCACAAGAGAAGTTGAAGGTTTGCAACTTTTTGGCTGAGTTAAAGGTTCCTGATGCATTCTCTTCCAATATTTCAAGGTGTGTTAATGTGGCAGAAAGAAAGATATATGGACTAAAGTGTTATGACCATCACATTTTACTGCAGGAGCTATTTCCAATTGCAATTCGTGGGTTGTTGCCTAAGGAGGTCAGTGATTGCCTAAGGAGGTCACAAAGAAAAACCCAAAATAGCGGAGTTATTGTGAGGGGGGATGATTCAGATCCTGAAAAAGAATATTATGGCATCCTCGAGGATATTTATGAGCTTTCTTATGTGGGAGATAGGAAAATACATCTCTTTAGGTGTCATTGGTGGGATGTTGCTCATTTAGGAAGAGGATATAAAGTTGATAGATATGGATATACAAGCGTGAATTCTCGTTTTTCATTGAATACAAACGAGCCATTTGTTATGGCATCTCAAGCAGAACAAGTTTTCTATTTGAATGATATTGTTGAGCGAGATTTGCTTGTTGTTGTGAAAACAAACCCCCGTGACCTTTTCAACATGCCTTCTAAAGATGATGTAGGTGAATCATTTTCTGCTGAAGACGCTTACCAACAGGATGAGGTTGAACATAATGAGTTCATTTGCAATGACAATCAGAATGACATTGCATTGGTATTACGGAGGGACGATATTGAACCTCATAGTGTTAGTCATCAGACTGAGGGAGTAAGTGTCAGGGGGGTTGACTTCATCAATGACAATGATGAAGAGGAGACCACAGATAAAGAAAATGAAGAAGACTTTTTATCTGAAGACTCTATATGAAATGGGTATATATAATGCACAATATCCTTGTTTAAAGTACTAGTTTAATTTAGTGTAAAACATTGTATATATAATATACATATTATTGGTAAATAGACTCTATGTGAAATGCTATAGAATGTAATAGGTATATACTTTGTCATCCCATATTTTGTTTTGTATTGAATTCTTTTCATTTTTTGTCAAAAGTATTGATCACTAACAACATGATTTGTCTATTTGCAGTAGGTTGATTTTTGAAGATGGCAGGAAGAGGAAGAGGTGGACGCGGTGGTCGTGGCTATAGAGGTGTCCAACAGGGTGGTTTTAATGAAGGAACCCCAGTTACGTGTATACAGCCTCATCTTGAAGAGACTGAGGCACAACTCACCCCACCAACCTCTCGACGTCCAATTAGCAGTTCAGGTATGTAAATAAAATACTTATAAAGAAGTCAGCTAATATTTCTTATTTTGTGCCTAATACCCTAGTTCATTGTGGTTCATAGCTTCTTGTAGCACAAGTCGAAATGTAAGGGGGTCATACAAATGTATTAGTGTAGACTCGAAGACAAAAAATGGACAAAAAATACATATTGTGATCCCTGACGATATTCTTCGAGCCGTGGGAGACGGATCAAGAAATCTTGTCAATTACATTGGACACATAGCACGATCCACTTGTCCTTTAAAAGAGAGGGAGTGGACCAAAATTTGGGAACAGTGTGTGGAACAGATCCTGTTGTAAGTGAAGATAATAACTAGCATAATTGTTTGTCAAACTTATATTCTTGAATTTAACAACTTTGAGTTTATTGTTGTAGGAAAAATTTGAGGTTGGTCCAAGTATAGAATGGCGATTTGATGCGTTTATCAATGCCACCGCACAAAGATTGTACAAAAATTGGAGGAGTCGCTTGCACGTCTTCTACTCCAGTTACAAAACTGATGAGGAGAGACTAGCACATCCACCTCCCACGGTCGACGATGATGAATGGAGGCACTTGGTTAGTTATTTTGGCTCAAATGAATTTAAGGTATTATGTAATACCATATTTAAATAGTGATCTATTATTGAATGTGCAATGAAACTACTTATGAAGTTACATGCAGGATAAAAGTTCAACAAATGCAAAGAACAGGGCTAAATAGGAAACAAAACATTCATGTGGTTCTCGATCGTTTGCAGAAGTTGAAGAATTAACGGTCAGACTTTAGAATAACTTATTCTTATATATAAACTTATTAATCATTATATGACAATTATGTTTTATTGTAGAGAAATCCTGAAACTGGAGAGAAGGCTCCAATTGACCAAATATGGGAGATACAGCATACCCGTAAATCAAAAGAAGGAGAAGTTATATGGTCAGATGCAAAGTCTCAGGAAGTTCATGTATACTTAAATTTTATTAAGTTTTACCTGATGTAATTTATGTTTATTGTTTTTATTCTAACTCCATCTTGTTTTAAGCGTAGGGCCAACTGAAAGAGATTGTAACCAATCAATCTCAGGAAGACACTCCTGCTATGACCAATGACGAAATATTGACTCAGGTTCTTGGGCAAAGAACGGGGTACTTTCGTGGGAAAGGTTACGGGGCTAGACCTCCCACTAAGAGAGCTGTTGACCAAATCACTCCCCAACACCTTGAAGAGCAAGAGAGGAAAATACGTGAAAATGTTGCTACAGAATTACGTGAGGAGATGAAACTACGAGAAGAAAGGATGCAAACACAGTTTGAAGAAAAACTACAGTCACAGATGAACTCTTTAATCACATCTCTCCAGCAGGTATTAATATGTATATATTGCGCAATAATATTTGAAAAGTCATTTGATTGTCATTTTGAACTCAAGATATATGCTTTTGGTTAGTTGAATTATTGGCATATTGGACTGGACAAAACTAATATGTGGTCGTTTGATTTTTGCTTTTGTTGGATGGTTTTGTGCATAGGTGAATTTTTTCTATGTCCTTACCAGATCTCTTTCTTTATTGTTGAGCAAATATGTGCAATTCAACAAGTCTGAGGTTGTAGATTCTTGTGCAAACCTTCTGCCATGGAAATGAAAGTCCATGGCAAGTTTCATAATGTAGATTCTTGTGCAAACTTAAGAAGATAATTGATAATTGTTTTATAATGAGCAATAGGTTTTTATGGATTTTCTTGATGTAGGATTTTATAAAACATATGGTTAGGTTTCAAGGATTATGTGGTCACTTGATTTTTGCTTTTGTTGGATGGTTTTGTGCATAGGTGAATGTTTTCTATGTCCTTGCCAGATCTCTTTCTTTATTGTTGAGCAAATATGTGCAATTCAACAAGTCTGAGGTTGTAGATTCTTGTGCAAACCTTCTGCCATGGAAATGAAAGTCCATGGCAAGTTTCATAATGTAGATTCTTGTGCAAACTTAAGAAGATAATTGATAATTGTTTTATAATGAGCAATAGGTTTTTATGGATTTTCTTGATGTAGGATTTTATAAAACATATGGTTAGGTTTCAAGGATTATGTGGTCACTTGATTTTTGCTTTTGTTGGATGGTTTTGTACATAGGTGAATGTTTTCTATGTCCTTGTCAGATCTCTTTCTTTATTGTTGAGCAATAGGTTCTTTATTGTTGAGCAAACATAGGGTAACAGGTGGCCTTTTTTTTTGTTAATAAAGGTTTTGGGTAAACAGGATTGTTAGGTGATCCTAAATTTGCATGAAAACTAATTCGATTCACTTATTTATAAACCTCCAGTATTGTGATGTTTAAAATTTTGTGTAGCAATAAGATGATCCTTAGGATGCTTTGCTCTGATTCTGCCATCAGATTTTAAAGTATACCAATCAATTTTGCATATTTAAAGAATAAGATACATTACCTGAAGTTGGTTTAAATTAATTGTATTTTCGCTTAACTAAATTATCTTTCATGTTAATTATAAGGCATCATTGCTCCAAATGCGTCAGTTGTAGAAATACTGGAGGTTGGTCCAACACCCTCTTTTGCTTTTCTCAAAGTTTGAAGTTCAAACTATTACGTATGGCAAAAAGCAGGGTCTAGTATATCTTTGAAATTTGTTAAGTTTAAACCTAAAAATTATGTGATAAGTTTAAGAATACTTATTGCTTCAGGATTTTTTATTCATTATAGTTCTCACCTTTTGCATGAGTACTATTGTTTGTGAAGTAGTGACTAAATTAATTATTATTATCTGCATAATGTTAGAATTTTCTTTTTATGTGTCATATGAATAGGGACAAATTCCGCTCGGCCTTATGGGAAGTGCTGTACCAAGTTCTACGACTAATGCAACATCATCTCAAAGAGAGCCAGCAAGCTGATTTTTTTTAATTTGTTAACATTTCATTATGTTATTGTTTGTTAATTAACATTGTATATTTCACTCAACAATCATGTATTATGTTTCAAATTTTAGTTTAATATATATACTTTTTTATTATTTTCTTTAGTTATGCTTTTTAATTATAAATAAGGATATTATTTAAATGGCAAAACAAATTTTTTTTAAAAATTATAACAGGGGATTTAGTGGTGACTTTAGTCGTCACTGAATGAATAATTTAAGGATTCAGTGACGACTAAAGTCGTCACTGAATCTATTTTCAGTGGCGACAAAAATAAGTCGCCACTGAAAGGTAACGAAATTTCAAAAAAAATTTATTCAAGATTCAGTGACGACCTATGGAAGGTCGTCACTGAAAGTTACATTCAGTGGCGACTAAGTCGTCACTGAATCATATTTTTTAGTGACGACTTCGAGAGGTCGTCACTAAATACCTAGATTCAGTGGCGACTAAGTCGCCACTGAATATATACATTTAGTGACGACTTTTTTGAGTCGTCAATGAAAGCTTCAGTGACGCCTTTATCCGCGACCACCTGGTGACGACTAAAAGTCGTCATTGAATGTATTCAGTGACGACTTTTTCACCTTCAGTGACAACTAAAGTCGCCACTGAATGCCAGTTTTCTTATAGTGAGTACAACTTGTTACATTTTATGATCCAATTGGTTACCTCAGTCAAAATCAATAGGTTTTTTAATTTAATATTTTAATAGGTTGTTCAGATTCTCATTATATAATTTTTTAATATTTAGAATAATTTTTAAGAATTTCAGAATTAGGGTTAATACTGTTAAATATTATTTTCTTTTTAGCATTTAGCGTCAGTACAACCGCTGCGATAAGTTTCTTTAAAATTTTACTACTTATAGAGGCGGTTCAGAACCGGTGTTATTTTACAAAATTCAGCGTATTGTATCAATTTTTGTATATAAGCGGCAGTTACTTGAGCACAAAAAAACAGCTATTTTGCTTGTGGAAGAGAAAATTGAAGTGATTAGAAAACCACCATTAAATGCATAAAAAATGTTGTTAAATCCCTTTTTTATTGTAGTGACTATTATATGATCAAAATGTCTCCACTGCAGAATAGTTTATACAATGATTAAATTATATATAGTATGCTCCAAGGAAAGAAAGATGAAAAAACTAAGATTTTTCTTTGAGATAAGAAATATTATTAATTAGTACGATTTTAACCTAATTAGAACAGTACACACATTAAATAGAATAATTTGGAAGATGAAGTCTTCCATGAAGAGAAGAATGGACCCTTTTTTCCATTGGCAAACGCCATATATATCCTAAAGTCCATAAACCGCAAGACATGATATGAAGTTAATTAGGGAGTAATGGGGCATTCAAAGCAAGAGGGCACTCCCTTTCCACAGTTGTTGAGTACTAGGCTCAAGGCAATAGGAATGTCGATGTTGATATCCAAGATGTTGGCTTTATTGGCAGTGCAAAGGCAGACAGCAGCTTCGAGGTCAACAAGACCCTCAATGAGGCTGCAGCAAGGCAGGGTTGGTGGTGAACCTATCTAAATGTCCGTCAAATTCAAAAATCGGCACATACCCCCAAATTGAGGGCATTGATGGGACAAGTAGACGGTGGGTGATGGACGATAGTGGAGCTAACCATGGAGAAGAATAAGAGGTTCAGAGATAGCAGAAGGGCAGTGGATGCTACAGCCTTGTTGGAAGCCATTTTCCCACACAGTCAAGCTAGTGAGCTCTTGGATGCTTAACTAGTCAATGATTTTGAGGTGATGAGATTTCATTGAGTCTTAGGACGTTAATGATTGACTCTAGGGGAATAATGATGCACTACCTATTGCGGTCAACCAGCTCCAAAAAATGGGTTATCTTGTTATGTTTTAAAATACGAGGAAATTAACCATCTGAGGCTAGCTCAGGTGGTTTGGGGAGTGGTGGGGTTTGGGGTAGTGTAAGGGCTCGATCCCTCATGTTATACCCAAAAAAACGTGCGAGGGAATTGAAGATTCCCAATTTCACTCGTGTTTTTTACTATTGATCTGAATGACGAAGTTTTTCATAAATTTAATTTATTTTAAATTTATTTTGTCTTAATTTAAGACTATACCATAATTAGCAAGAGGAAAGTTACCACCATACATGCACTAGTGCATACTGCATAGTGTATGTCAATACGCTCATTTTAAAAAGTAAAGTGACAAACCATGAAATTTAATCTTTTAACAATTTTCTTGTTAAATCAGGTAAACTAGTATCTATGATCTCTTGCGGAGCTTTCTTCTTAAAAGGATAGCAAAGGAAAAAAAAAGTACTTTTAAGCTTAGAGGGAAGGGATATAGTATACATTAAAAAAATTAAAAATAAACTATAATGATGAAAGGTTTGTGTAATATCCTATATATTTTTTAAATAATTTATAAACAAGTATTATTTTTAAATGATTATATTTTTGCTAAAAGAAAATATATTTTTAATTAAAATGATTTTTTTGCTTAAAATAATTATATTGGCCTCTAATAAATTTTTATTTTATTTTTATAAATATTATTTATTTTATTATCTATAAAGATATTTATTTTGTGATTTGTTTTATTAAAATTTTTATCAAGAAAAGTCATGATTTAAGAGTTCAATTAAAGTTTTATAAAAATGTAAATTTTTAAAAAAATTTGGGATATTTTAAGATGAAAAATAGTATTTATATGTATATATATAAAAATAAATCCCATTATTTAATTATTAAATAATAATAATAATAATTTAAAAAAAAACACATAAGCAGAAGAATGCAGAAGGCGTCGGGCGGCAAGAGAAACCAACCATTCTCTTATTTCTCTCTCTAAAAAACTAAACTTCTCTCTAAGATATCTCTCAACTTAGACATCCAATTGAGATATCGGAAGTACCGTTAGACTCGTGGCAACGAGAGCTTCAAAACCCACCGATCAATTTCACCAGAAACTCGCCGAAAATTTTCTAAAAATGATGAACAGTACTGCAAGGTAAAATTGATGATTTTGTAATTGCTTGGTGTTTCTGGTGATTTTGGTCTTAAAATCATGTTTAAGAGGTAGAATACTCCTTGTATGCATGTTTTTCTGGTTGGATATCATGATTTGATGCTTAAATCATACAAAAATTTCTCGTATGAACAGTAACCATGAACAGTGTTCTATCTGTGTGAACAGTGCCTGCGCAATGAATTTTTGGATTCTGAAATAGCTAAGTTGAAGAGCATAATTTGGAGTTGTTGGTGATCAATTTTATTTGAAAAAAGGCGAGAAAAAGCTAGTCCAATTGAAGCTTCAAATTGGTGAGTAAATTACATAAATTAAGGCATGGAGAAAAGAATTATAATTTATCTCTAAATTTATAAATTGTATAATATAGTTATGTAATATAAATTTATGACAATTTTTGTATGTCGAGATTGTGATTTGGGTGATGTTTGATATTTGGATAGTATGTCATTAAAATATAAGAATGTGTGAGAAGTGAATTGAGATATGTAGCTAGTAAATATGTTAAGAATAGTGAAAGTAAGATTTGTTAGGATTGCTTTAGGATTGGCTAGTGATGGGAAAGTGTCATAAGATGAAGATTTGAGCATATTGAGTTTATTTGAGGATAGGTAAAGCAAAATTAAGAAATTAGCGATTTCAATTTGTTGAAAGTGATTAATGGAGGAAATTTTGGAGGAAGTTGGGTATTAAACTAGTCATAATTTAAAATAGTGAGTTTGGACATCGAACTGTATAAAAATTTCTAGGTGAAAGGAACATACGGTTGATGGCCTTATGTTGTTTTGAGGAATGTAATAAAGTGAATTAGTGGTGTTGAAGTTCTTGAGGAATAAAATATGGGAAGTATGATTCAAATTAATCTGTGAACTCTTAATTTGGAAATATGAAGAATATTTTGAGAACCACGTCCGAAAATAATGTAAAGTAATCAAAATATTTGTGTTAAGGATTTATACCGTGCTAAATTGAGTCTAGTATTTAAGATGTAAATTATGTCGAGATTGGAATTTATGTGTGAATAATTGTTGAGGAAAGTCTTCTTAGAACAACTGGACTAGTTAAACGAAATTGATAGAAATCAGAATGATATGCTTTTAGAAATGAAAGTAAGAAAGGTTTGAGATTTATGGTAGGATGTTGACATGTGAGAATCAAATATGACTTGGTAGAAGTATGGAATAAGAAAAGTTGGTTATCCTATATGGACGTGTACATATTCTTTTATGTGTATGGTTCTTAATTATATCGACTTATGGATATAAATATGCAAATTTGAGGATAGTTTAGAAATTAGTAAAGATGATCCATAATGATTTGAGAATTTATTAGGATAAGCTATATATGTATAATGTATTGGGTAGATTTTATCCCAAGGGTGTAAAATATTCTAACTGAAAAATTTAATATGATGATCTTCCGTAACATATGATGCTTATACTATGAAGACATATAAGTATGTGAATATTTATGTATAATGGCATCTCAAGTAATATTTAATGATGGCAACCCTAATGGATATTGAAATAATAAATAATGATACAAGAATATAAGGTTATATACAATGAAATGAGGTATGACTATCAAATTGAAATTTCTTTATTCAAGCAAGCACATGGATATATATACACGTACACTTTAAAAATATAAATGAGTCAGAAAAAAGGAATGAATGAAAGTGATATGACTAAAAGTGATGATTATTGAATTTGATGCTCAGTGATGGTAAAGTATCCATTGAGGATATAATGAGTATGATGATATGATCATAATGGATTATTATCAGATATTGATTAAAACAATACTTTATCTTAAAACTTGAAAACAAAGAAATAATTAAATAAGATTAATAATAATTACATTGGATTTCTTTTCGGAAACACTGTCAGCTAGCAATAGAGATAGCTAGCCTTGATGCACCTTGTAACCTTAGCTAGCAAGGCAGTTGCTAGCCCCTTGTGCGAATGGCACATGAGGATTGAATTCTAAATAAGTATGGAGTTGAGTATGTCTCCTCCAATAGCCAGTGGCATTTGGCCTGGTTATTCATGATGAGAATGTTGTGATTTACCAGTTCTATTGATGTGTGCTTAAGACAATCAACATATCGAAAGGTTAGAGAGTTGAGGAAAGCTCCTCCCAACCTTATGATATGAATGACGAAAATATGATGATGTTACTCGTCCCATTGCTATGTGCTTGGGATAAGACATGTATGTGGTGATTTACCCACCCTTACTGTGTGCTTGGGTAAAATGGTAATTTTCTCTTACCAGGCTGTGTGCTTGGGTATGTTGAAATGGTTCTGGATTGGAATCCTCCAAACTAAATAAAATAAAGATAATAATAATTAAAGAATAAAACTGAAAGATATTAATAAAAGAATGTCTTATTAATATATAATAAATTAATATAATTATTTTACTTTAATTATACTCTTGAATATATATAGCTTGAGTATTAAATACATATTTATATGTATACAAATAACATAGGATATTTTTATATGACGTAGGAGAATAATAATATAGTGGCATAATTTTAAGAAAGATGATATTTGG
The DNA here is from genome assembly GCA_037074535.1 of Gleditsia sinensis. NCBI lineage: Eukaryota > Viridiplantae > Streptophyta > Magnoliopsida > Fabales > Fabaceae > Gleditsia > Gleditsia sinensis. The sequence continues at coordinate 77,614,055 of CM073465.1, forward strand.
ATCTAGCCCATTTGTTACAGCGTGTGCAAAAGTTTGCACGTAGAAATGTTCAAGTGTCTACTTAAAGGAAGAACAATAAAGGAAAGTGACTAAGAAAAGTCAAGGAGTCCCTTAGAGGCCTACATGTATATGATGATGAAACTAGATAAGGAAAAGTATGAGAATGGATTAAACCAAGGTAAACGAATGAACTAGTAATCTTCAATAATGTTCAATAAGTTTTATAAATAAAGATACTATTCATAACATATTTCTAATGAGTATAAGTAAACAAAACTAGCAAGAATACTTCAAAATATTCATAACTTAAACAACATAAGCTGAATCATAACCTAATATAAAATATAATTTTTTTCTACATGTTATAATTGTGTTATTTACTTGCTGAGTCGCAAGACTCACCCTATTTTTTAAAATAATTTCAATTAAGGTTAAAATTGAAGGTATGCGCCGAAGTAGTAAATTTTTCGATGTGAGCTCAAATTTGCCCTGATGGGCTTTGTTTCTTGTTGTCTTATGTATTTGTACTCTAGAGTTGCTCCACATTACCACAGGCAGGATCTCCGTTTCCTATGCGTGAAAAGAAAAGATAAAACCTATGTAAAGCAAGAAATGCAAAATGAATTGGCATCGCTTAATGAAGCTAGATCTTTATTTATATATTATATGTGTTTAAAGTTTTATAGAGTGATTATGTGATCACATACTAAACCAGACTAATTATTGAGTTTTAGATTCAGAATGTGATGGTTAGGCTTACGAAGTGGGGAGAAATCCTCATTTCGTGCCGGTCTAGTGCCCGGATAAAATCCGGGATGTGAAAGTTAGCCGCAAGAGATAGTTTTGTATCATAATTTTAAAGTTTAAGGGACGGATTATTATTTTTAACACAAGAAGATATGTAATTTAGTCAAACTTAAAAAATGATTAATGTAATTTACTTTAGATATTACTATACCATAAAATCAAGTAACACTTATAAAAGGTTACTTGGAAGATACCATTCCATGACAGATTCTATCAAAAGAGATCTTAGGTAATTCTTTGTGAACACTTTCTCAAAATGCCTTACTCTGTGAATCTGTGATATATGTTAATAAAAGAACAATGAGTGAATTGTGGCTTTGCTTCTAGAAGGATATATCTTTTTTCAATGTAGTCTATTTAAAGTTTTATCTTCTCAATTTAGTCTTCTAATTAAAGATTATCCTATTTTAATCATGTTAACCATACTGGCAGATATTTAACATATTTTCTTTGCTAGTCAAACCAAACGTTTGATTAAACCATGTCCTGACCTAAACTATAGAATTTTTTTGTTAAGCTAAATAAGTAAATTTTTTAAATATCTGTTAGTGGGTAAAATTGAAGACATTATTTTTAAGATGGGATAGTCTTTGAAAAACTAAATTGACAAAGCTTGAAAGATCAAATTGAAAGTATGTGTATCATCGAAGGATCAAAATAGCTATTTACTCCAAATAAGATATTAGAGTATATGAACTATGAAATGCATGGTAACTTATTTACTTAACTCTATCATATCGAGGGAGAGGAAGGGAAAAGTGGGCTCTAAATTAGGAATGGCTTGCATAATAAAATAAAAGGGCATACCTTATGGAGTTTTGGTTTCTGTCCAATATAGCGTTAGCAACCAGCAACTATCGATTTATTAACCTTTCAAAAACATTTCCTTGGAGCTCTCCATTTTTCCGCAGCTATCTTTTGTTCACTTCCTTGAATTTTACCCTTTTCATTCTTGAAATTTTCTTCGAGGCCAGAAACATTTCCTTGTAGCTCCTCCATTTTTCCAGAGCTATCTTTGGTTTACTTCTTGAATTTCGCCCCTTTCATTCATGAATTTTCCACATCAATTAATTAGCCTTTCAGGGTGGGCATTCAATGAAATAAACAGAAATTAGTTGCTATTGCCATGATCTTTCTGTCAACTTTTGACCATTCTCTTGTGTAAAATAGAGTGATTTTAAAATGCTTTTATTCATCTAACTTCAAATGGAGCCAGGTTGTATGTCCTAGAACTGTCAAACATTTTTTGCCAAGCATATATATATATATATAGACACACTCAAACGCAATTCTACTTATAACATTATATGAAAGTAATTAAAATGGTCTAAGGGGGCAAAACTCTTATATAGAGAGATTCTCAATAAGCCATTATGCATGCGATTAGATGTTATAATTAACTTACCATATGCACCTCGCAGTTCATATACTACTCCTTCTGCCATGCGGAGATGTTACAATTCTTTCCACAGATTCACATGTAAGGCGTTTTAAGAAATTGTAATTATTTTGAATCTTTCCACAGATTCAAAGTAATTGCAATTCTTTTGGTGATGATATCTCTTATGATTTATATATGCTAATCATGCCAACTTAGAGAGACAGATTGTGTATATAATGATAATCATGAGAAGCACTTGAACATCGTCTCCGATACTATTTGACTAATTATTTAAATTTTTATCAGGATAAAATAAATTTATTTTTCATTTTACAAACTCCCAACGCACGAGTTTCAATCTAAAACAATTATTTTCCATCCATTTTCCGTATAGTTTCTGGAGGGTGAGTTTTATACTCAGATTTAGTTACTTTGTATCTTACTTCTTGTCTATTTTCAAGAGTTTAATCTCCTATTTACATTTGGTTTTATGTTTATTTTATACACGGAAAGAAGATTGCATCTGGTTTGATTTTGAGAGGCCATGACGCTGGCAAAATCAAAGGAATGAAATGGTCAAATGAACAAAATTCTAGATTCTTCAATGTTGGACTGCTGGCTTTGTGGCATCGCAACACCAAAGCAATAAAGATAATTGGATAGAATGTCCAGAGTCGTAACGTTGGATTCTAGAGTCATTACACTAGATTATGGAGTCCCGTCATTTGATTATCAACATTAGATCATACTTCTACTAGGTGTTGTCATGACGCCAGACTTCCAAACTCATGAGACTCACGACATCAGTACGATAAGTTTGAAAAGTCGAAGACATTAAATAGAAAAAATAGAGTTATTTGGAGGGAATGTTTCTTTTGAACTTTGTTTTTATTCTTTGTCAAGAGAGAATAAAGGAAAAACCCTCAGTTTGGAAAAAAAATGACTCAGTCCGAAAACAGAATCATGGCTTCAAATTCATCTTCAATTTCTGTTTTTCTTCTTTCTTCTCTCTGTGTTTAAGATAGTTGTTAGGATGTTTAACTAAGTGTTTTTTTTTAGGCTATGATGTATCCTAATTTTGAAGCTTTTAATTGTCTGTTAAATTTAATTTATGAATTATTCTTCTTAATTGAGTCTTCTACACCGTTCTCATTGCTTCTAATTAAATGATTACTAATTAGATGACATGTTAATTATAATGAAATTAAAAGAAGATTTACGTATTTAGTCTATTGTGTAGATCACCATAAATTGCATGTAAGATATGAATATACTTTCGTGGTTTATGTATTCATTATTTGAGAGCTATAGAAGTTAACTTATATAAAAATATAGCGAGTTAGCTAAGATTCAAATGTGTTTCTATTAGATCTTGGTAGCGAATGGTGGAAAAATTCTTTTTTTTTTTACAATCTCTAGATTAGGTAGATAGATAATTCAAAGTAGATTTATTACAGTTAAATCAAAATCTCTAGATCTTCAACCCATTGATTTCTTCTTCATTAATTTTGGGCTTTGATTTGTTTATTTTATTTTTATATTCTTCATCAATTTCTTTGCAAACTATTCAAATAGGATTAGGGTTAAAATAATTTCAGTTAGAGTTGTTCACAGATCGGGTTGGGTCGGGTTAAAATAAAAATTCAATCCGACCGAATAGCAATCGGATTACAAAATACTCATCCAAATCCTACCATCACTACTAGAAAAATGATATTTAGAGATGGAAATTAGAGATGGAATAATTTCCGTCTCTAACAGAGACAGAAATAGGGATGGATTTGTGCAGTTAGAGACGGAAGGCAAATTTTGTAATTTAGAGACGGATTTTAGAGACGGAAAAATTCCATCTCTAAAAATCCATCTCTGAATTTAAAGACGGAATATTCCGTCTCTGACATCAGAGACGGAATATTTCATCTCTAATTCTGTCTCTAAATTCGTAAACTGTGAAAAAAAAGTTTGAGACGGATTTAGAGACGGATTTTCAGAGACAGAATATTTTCCGTCTCTAATCTATAAATTGTATATATAAATTTTTTTATCTCTCATTTTATATCTAATTTTCGATATAATATTTAAATTATTAGTAAAATTAGCTAAAATTTAGATAATTTTTGAAAAAATTTAATTTCCGTTTAATTTGTAGAAATAAATTGATGGAATAAAAATCAAAATTCTCTTACATTAATTTATTTTGTTTGTTTTATATAGTTGACTATAATTTTTATTTTCACGATATACATATTCTCTTCTATAAAGAAGATGATTTTATCTTAAAAAACTTCTAAAAATCCGTCTCTATACATACATACAGATATGTATGTATGTATGTATGTATAGATACATACATATATACACATACGAATATACTATATACTACATAATCAATTCTACGTATTAAGCGGAATTTAAATTTGTCCTCGAACGTTGATTATATATATATATATATATATATATATATATATATATAATCATCGTTATGGGAGAAATTTAAGTCTCGCTTAATTTGTAAAAATAAGTTGATGGAATGGAAATCAAGATTCTCTTACGTTAATTTATTGTATTTGGTTGATATAATTGACTATAATTTTTATTCCCACGATATAAAAATTCTCTTCTATATAGGAGATATTTTATCATGAAAAACTTATAAGATAGAAAAAAGTGCAATGAAATAAAAACAAAAGTTAAAAGAGATAAATGATGAGTAGATATATTTTATTGTAGAAATTTTTCATAATTACTTTCATTTAATAGTTTTCAAAAGTGATGAGTAGATATATTTTATTAATATTATGAGAAATAATTTAATAATTTCAAAAACAAATAAGCATTTATGAAAAATAAATACATGTCTTCTCAATAAATATATCTACGCTTAATTTTGGATGTAATATAATTTTGATCAATATATATATATATATATATATATATATATATATATATATATATATATATATATATTGTAATAACCCTCAACTAATAAAACCTTTGAAGGTTAAGTACAAATAATTTGAAACAAAGAAAGTTGAGAACAATGTAAAATTTTAGAGCGTTTCTGACCTTTTCTTTTGACCTTTTGTCACTCATATAGGCATAACTCTCTCATATGAAATCTAAATTAAGTGATTCCAATTTCTAATGAAAGATAAGACATATATCTACAACTTTGATGTTGGGAACTTTTGCTAATTCCATGAATATTATAGTGATAAGAGGCAAAAATCGCAGCATAGTGTGGTCTGGACCTTTGCTCACTAAATGAGTTCGCCGCGGCGAGAATACTGCAGCATTTTCCCGAGAGCATGAGTTTTTTCGTCAGATAGGCATTTTAGCGGTCCCCCTCCCTTTTTCTTTTATTTCTCCTTCATCTGAACCCTAACTCTCTCTCTCTAAAATTTTCTCCACCTTCTCTCTAAGATATCTCATCATCCGGACGTCCGATTTGAGCAAGTAAGGTACCATTGGACTCGTGGGAAGGAGAGCTACAAATCCCACCGATCAGTTTCACCAGAAAACTGTCGAATTGTCGCCGGAAAATTGCATGAATAGTAACCTCCAAGGTAAATTCCGTCTAATTGCGTTTTAGGCTTCATTTTTACCGAAATTTTTTCCATAGATAGTCTTAGAATTAGTTTCTATGCTAGAATATAGGGTTTTTAGGTTTCGGCATGAATAGTATTTCTGGTGAGTGAATAGTGTTTTCCGGCATGAATAGTGACGTTTAGAGTTTTTCAATTCTCATGTTATGTCTATGTTTTCTAGGTTGTTGAACCATCACGAGGTGAAATTCTCGTTGTTGGACTCCTAGTAAGGTGAGTGGGTTTTTCATACTATAGTGCATGTTTTACGAATTTGGTTTATAACTCTCTCTCGTATGATTTTAACTAGTTGGAATGTATGTTAAATTATTTTACCGTTTTGAAAACCAATATGTTTCAACCATGTTAGAAATTATAAATTTAAATCCTAGTTGAACTCTAGGTATGCAGGGCAAGCATCTAGGCTGATAATTCTCCATTTGAGCTAGATTTATAGAAATGCGAACTTAGTCATAGAAATGAACTAAGTTAGCCATGAAATGATTTGATGCATGATGAGCATCTATGTGACGTCTACGGACGATCTATGTTTAAAAGGAAAGTTTATGATTATAAAGGTCTCCATGGGAATTTATGGATGAGATATATATTTAGAACGGAATTTTATGCATGAAAAGAGCTAGATGGAGAATTATAGCTTTATTGTAATGTTATTGAAATGTTTTACTTTAAACTCTTTGAATAACATATTTCAAATGTTTTCTATTGGAAGGACCCTTTTAGATCACTGTTAGCTACCCG